>VZRO01007536.1:128136-263038 GCA_013397915.1 Daphoenositta chrysoptera
TCTAACCTGACAAACTTTGTCTGGAAACACAGAGGAACAAGCACCAGGGAGCCCCACCGTCTGTCTTCCAGCAGCATTTTCTGAAATGGAACAACACTTTAAAAGTCTCGCCAGCTCAGCCTTTCACTTCACAGAATATGTGCCTGTCTCTAAAATACCAGGTTATTTTTCCTTACCCCCGTAATATTCCTATCCAAAATCCACTCTTCTGGAAATCACCAATCCAACGTTCACCTACCTGCATTCAAACAGGTGTCACTGTTCTTGTGCTACTGCCCTTCTCCTTCCAGTTTAGAGACTGTATTTCATAACTGACCTCCAGCTACCTGTCACCTCCCCGTGACACTTCACCCTTGTCTGCCTGATTGATTAGTCTGTTATGCTCTCCACTCTTCCTGATGGCTTACTGATTGCCCGGTATCTGTCACAGGTTTCCTTTTGTTCTCTAATATTCTTGGAGTTTTGGAACACCCTCCAGCTGCCGTTCTCTCTCCATATTTCGCAGCCACCACCTGCCCCTCTTCTGAGTGTCTAGTTTGGAAAAAGGAGAAGAAATCTTTTTGCAGAATAAACCCCTACCTGCTGTGAGTTCACACATATGCTGGTAAAACACACTTCTAAGGCATTGTCGTTTTCAATGGGGCTCTTTATTTCCTTTGCACCATTTGGAGGTATAAAAATGTCACTGGATCAGGCTGTGATCAGTGACATGGCTTGGAAGGCAGCTTTCCCCAGCAAATTCCCTCACCTGCATAAGTCAATGAAGCAGTGACAGGGAAGGAGCAATGTTGTGTTTAAAGATGTGTGTGGGTAGGAGGGTTCTGCCTGTGCTGGGGGAGAGGTCTGGGACCTGTCCCAGATCCATCCATCTCCCTGTGCTTGTCAGAGGTTGTCCAGCTCTCTGATATTGTTCCAGGCTTGTCCCAGCTCTGTCCATCACTCTGACATTTAATTAACTGCCCCATTCTCCTGGATCTTGCACTGGATTTGTGTTGTCTTTCTGAAATACCTCTTAGGTCATGTCTGAATATTACTAACAGGAGGAGTAACAAAATGGTTGTCACTAATATTGCTATTATTGTTACTGTGTATATGATAATAAAACAAGACATTGAATATCACAAAGATGAGTACTGGTACACTCTGTGTCACTTTTTCCTGCTGTACTGGTTGTTTGGCAGCACAGGTGAGCAGGAACTGACAGCAGTGGGAAGAAGAGAGAGCCCTGGCCAGCCAGGCATCCAAAAGTAATAGAAAAACAACGAAGGTGTGGGAACTGACCACTGAGAGCAATAAAATCACACCTAAGATTTAAAAAGACATTTATGAGACCAATCGTCAGGTGAAAGGAGAATTATTAAGCTTGTTAAAACCTGCACGTGCTGGGTGGCTGGTGCTGGTGGTGGCAGTGGCTCCTCACTCCCCCCGGAGCTCTGCATTGATGTTTTGTGCCATCTGCCCTGGGCATGCCCAGAGCTATCCATCTTCCTTGCATCTTTTTCCATCCCTGTCTGGCATTTGTCCCATTCTTTCTACTTCAGTCCCAGGTCCCCTTCCAGCATTTCTCCCAGTCCCTCTGCCACTGGCAAGTGGATTTCTTTTCCCTTTTAGTTACTCTGTTGAACAGCTGCTCTCATTTGGACCTCCCTGTGGTCTTCTTCCCCTTCACCTCTGGTCCCTGTGTCTCTCTGTTTGATCCATGCCTTAAGCAGCTGTTCTGTCCCTGGGATGGCTTGGTGTTAATCAAGCCATCAATCAATCTTTTATCCCCTCTGATAAAACTCCCTCTTATGCTTTCTCTTTTATCCTTGCAGTTCAAATACTGGGCTTGGTGACCACCTCGTGGGATCCCGAATGCCGTGCCCAGTGTGCCTCCCAGCCCTTGAGGACAACAACTAGGAGACCTTCAGGACTGTGGCTGGAAGCAGCAGGGACACTCAGGCTCAGAGGTGAGGGGTGGCCTTGTCCGTGGCATCTCTGGAGTGGGAGGAGTAGCTGGTGTGAGACAGCTGCCCGTGGGAGAGAGCCAGCAGGGATGGAGCAAGTGTTTCTGGAGAGGCCTCCAGTGCTGGGAAATCCTCCCCAGGAGTGGATGGTGAAGGGGAGCCCCATGGGATTCATTTCCAGTAGGAAAGGGTCTGATGCAGACACGGACAGCGAGCCAGGGTGGTGGTTCTCACATTGTTGTTCCTGGTGGGACTCATCTCCGAGTGCTGCCCTTCCTGGGGAAACCCTGAGCAGCTGAGCTGTGGCTGCTGCCCTCCTGAAAGTGTGGTAGCAGTGGAAGTTATCATGGTTGCATTTTTAATTTTTATTTTTTTAAAGATTGAATTCACATTCTTCTATTGAGATTTAAGGAATGTGGAAAAGCACATTGTTTTTCTCCCACAGATGAGAAGTGCAGTGTGTGCCTCCACCCCAACTTCTACAAAATTCTGTTTTACAAAGCAGAAAAAGAACACTGAATTCATGTTGGAGCTGTAGCTCAGTTTTCTAAGACCAGATTTTGCCCCGTGTTCCCTGTTCAAATGACTAGCTGTGCTGGGCACTTAAAAATTTTCTCTGTCTTCCTCATCTCCACCTTGATATTATGAAAAGGGTTTTCATCAATCCATTGAAAGAAGGAGATAACTTTTGTATAAAAGTGCACGGTTGACAGGGTTGAGTTTTTTGGGTAGTATGTAATTTTTTTTTTTACACTGTTATTATTTAAAATATGCTTTCTAAGAGGACAAAAGGGAATAGCTTAATGGAAACAAATTTCTGTAGCAAAATGTGCAGCTGGATAAAAAAAGATTATTTCTGTTATTGCTTGGTTAGACAGGTGAATTTCGAATTTGAGTACAAAAGGTGCTAAGAAGTGTGCTTAAACTTCCCTTCAGTGTTCTGCTGAGACTGAAAAGAATAATTTTTGGAGAAAAACTTTTCTCTGAGCCTCTATTTCCAGCATTGTAAAATCTTTAGCAGCGGCCTTTTCCCACAGCTATTATCATGTTTTCACCTTTTCTTCTTCCATGTCATTTGTCCTTTTTTGAAGGAAATGCAGCGCTGGTGAAAGGCGGGCAGGTCCCTGGGCTGGCACTGATCTGGAAGGGAGAGACAGCAGATCTGGAGGTGCACGGGCTTCTCTGGAAGCCAGACCAGACCAGGGATGCAGTCCCAGGGAAAGATGCACAGCCACGCCTGGGGGCAGTCATTTTGAAAGCATCTTCAAGCCTACAGCCTTTAAGACCACCTTTCCAAAATGACTTTTAACCAATTAGGAACCTAAGCATCAATGAAGATAAGCAGAGCTTAGGTGCTCAGGTCCCTCAGGGCAGACCAAATATCTCAGCAGTGCAGACAGATAGACAGTTTGCCTGTCCAGATGGATCCAGACCCAGAGCCAGGCAATGAATTACAAATATAAGTGCCAAAACAGCAGGCTTGGGACACAAAGGATAAAAGACAGTTGTGTTATTTGAGCTGATAAGCTCTGTGTCTCGTCTGGAAGATGCTGGCATCAAAGGCTCCTGCAGGGATTTCACAATGGAGCGTTACACCATCCAGCACTGAGCTACCTAAGATGTAAAATGGGCCTTGCAGAGAAAGCTTCATGCCTGCCACAAAGGAGCAGAACGAGAGTTTGTTTTGAGAACTATTAGGCTGAATAATTTGCGATTGATCTCCATGGACACTGTGAGATATTGCTCCCAGCAGAGCAATGATTGCCATTAGTGTCTCAGCTCCCTGCCTTCTTCCTCCTTTTTCTCCCAGCCTTTGCAAGGGCTGGGTCAAATGCTGCCCAGGCAGCATGAACAATATTTCCTCCTTTTTTGGTAATCATTGTCCCTTCTATTCATTCCTCAGAAGCCTTTTCACAAGCAAGAGGTATTTTCAAGGGTTGTAAGCATTCATCTCAATGTACATTTTTATGCCTATTCTCCTTGGAAGAGCTGGAGAACTAATTTACTTTATTAGACCAAATGAAAGGAGCTTATGGAGGTAGCCTTGTGCAGGAGGTCAGGAAGCTAGAGAGAGGAGAGACCTCTGAGACTGCGGTGGAATTTCTTGCAGGAGCTGAAAAGTAGCTTTTGTTGTTTAGGTTGGTGCTGTTCTTCCTTACTCTGTGCTGGCTCCGTTTCCAGCACCGAGTGCCGAGAACTTCTGCGTGGTCCCAGCACTGGTCCAGCCATGAAGTCTTAGGAGCAGTAACATCTGTGAGCACCTTGGATTGCAAGCCTGGAGGTAGCCAGGCTCACAGCACGGGGCTGCTCAGCCAGGGAGGAGGTGCCCAGGGGGCTCTGGTGAAGGTTCCCACCACGGGGAGCCCCAGCCAGCGACACCCAACTGTGCAAACGCTTCTCCAGCAGCTTCATGCAGTGAGCAGATGACTAAAACCCGTCTCCTGGGCAATTCACTTCATTCATCAATTAAATTGTTTGCTGTGAACGGTTTGGCCCCATCCAGCTCCAGGATTTCAGCCTTGTAATTTTGCTGGCAGAGGACAGCGGTGCCATGTCCGTGAAATCTGCCTGCCAACTGCTTCCCCTGCTAAGCATTTTCTAGGCTAACGATCCCGAAAACCTTGCCAGCAGCCCCAGCTCTGTCCCTTTCAGGGCAAGCCACTCATTTAAACGTGAGCACATCTAAATGACTCCATCTGCTAAGTGACGTTGGTAAAGAAAAGATTATAGCAGGAGTTAGTGCTGTGTCCTCGGGTTGTAACCCTGTTATAAAATGGGCTGGGAGAACAAGGGGACTGTGAGGAGCTGAGGCTCAAAACCACCTGGGTGACTGTCAGCTTGATTTATTTTCTTGCTCATTAGATAAATTAGAAAACTGGCAAAAGGAACCATCTCCCGCTCTCAGCTGCTTGGTAACCTGCCATGTGGCACGGGATGCTGGCTGCAGGGAGATGCAGCTCCTTCCCACCTCCCTGGCCCCTCTCCCCAGGGACACGGGATGGGACGTGGGTCTGCTAGTGCCACACATCTCCTCGATGGTCCTGCCACCCCAAACCACCTCACTGACCCATCTGGCTGATTGCTGGCATCCAGTAGAGTTTCACTTTTCTCTAATACTGTTGATTTCTGAATAGCAGCTATTTTCTAGGTGAAAACGGCAGCACCAAATACTGCTTTTGAACACTGGCTTTGACCTCAGAACTGTTTGTTACCCTCCATTCACAAATCAGACAAGCTAAAGCAAAATAACCTGGATTGTGGCCGTGTCATCAGGCAGGACCTGCTGCCCTTCAGAGATGTTGTTCAACACTTTGATCTTGTGGCTTGTGACCAGTCTGCCTTCAGCAGCTGCCCCCCTTGCTTATGAACCAGACTAATTTTTGTCTGTCAGAAGGATGAAGCTTAGTGGTCAGACTTGATTTAAATCCCTGGGTAAAATTCACTGTCTAGGAGGTCAGGCTCCATTTGCAGCGCCTTCTAACCTAAAAACTCACTGAAATATTCAGCCTACATAACCAAACGTTAAATTTGGATCATTTAAGCCATCTTCAGTACCTTTAGCTGCGTCTGATGCACTCCTATAGTGCGAAATGAGGCCACTGTTATACACATTGTATTTACATACGAGGAAGAGCTCCCAGCCAGGATGAGCTATTAAGAGACTGCAATGCATTTCCCAGCCAACGTGGAGGAATCCCCGCTGCAAAGAGATGCTGAAACCAGGGGAGAACCAGGGCAGGACCTCTTGGGAGGGAGACCTGGGGGTTCCCAGCACTGCTGTGCCAGCACGAGGAGGTGGGGCAAAACCTGTGAATGATGGTTGGAGCAGATTTCCTCTGCTGTCTGTGCCCCTTCTTCTGCCCGTGGGACTTCTGCACTGCCTGCAAGGATCCTTGTCACCCTGTCCCTGGCAAGCTTGGGGACACACGTGTCCCCGTGGCTCAGACCCCGCCAGGTGTGTGCCCATGTGTACAAACGCTGCCGGGTGGAGAGACGGGGCTAATTCCTTCCTGTCATATGCGAGGAATCGGCTTACGGCCCGGAGCTCCGATTACTCTTATCTTAGCCTGCATGATGCTAGTCACATCCTGAAATTACCCAGATTTTTTCAAAATCCAGGGGATGGTTTGGACGATGTGAGCAAACTCCAGCCCTGCTTTCAGCCCCGGCAGGTTTGAGGGGCTGCGAGTCAGTGCAGAAGTCGGGACATGTGGTTTGAGCCTCCAAACGCACCTGATGGGAAGTGCCTGAGTGTGATGCCCAATCCAGCTGAAATTCCTGATGGAGCCCCGTGCGGAGCAGCACCAACAGCCCCTTCCCAGCCTCCGTGCAGAGCCGAGGCTCAGGCAGACTCACCTGCTGGGATCCTGGCAGATAACAAGCCTCTGCAATGGCCAGCCAGGGCGAGATGCTGTCAGGCTGAACGAGGAGTGAAATGTTTGGCTGCCGGGATTAAACTGCGAGTCCCACCTGTCTGCTGGGTGACACAGCACGCTCCCACCTGCCACCGTCCCCACCCAGAGCAGCTAAGCCCATCTCGCCTGGAAATCAGAGTGGGGAGATCAAAGTCCTTCTCCACCCACTCCTGCTGCGCCTCTCAGCCACTGACATTAACACCGAACTGGCTGACATTAGCTTTGAATGGATTTTAATAACCCCCTTGCGAGGCTGAATTACCCGCACAGCGTGAGGGTCGCTGTGAGTTTGGGGGCCTGGCAAGGAGCAGGGCATCAGGGGCCAGAGCGGCTCCCAGGCTGTGGACACGGGGCCAGAGCAGCTCCCCAGGCTGTGGACACGGGGCCAGACCCCCTCGAGGAGCTGCAGTGGCCTCTGCCAGTGGCAGCTGCTGGCATGGACCCCTGGCAGCTGCCTGGCCCCTGGAGAGCTGCTGCTCTGGCACCTGCTGCCCACAAGTGTCTGCCACCAGCAGGTCTGCAAGGGGCTGATGAGCTTCCCAGCACTGGGGATGCTGATCCAGGTGTTCATTTCCATGGGTTGTTCTCCCTCCTGGAGCAAGGTATGGCTGCTGCAGGGTGGTGAGAACCCCCAGTGCCATCAGTGAGAGCATCCCCAGCCCCTCCCAGTGCATGGGATGAAACAGCAGCCTTGGTTCAGCTGCCTCTGGGCATGGAATGGTAAATGAGATCATGCCTGGCCCAGTTGGGAGTCCGGACTAGGGTATGAAAATCTAGCAAGAAGATTAAAAGGTGTCCCCAGGCAGAAGAGGGTATTTATTCCTCTCTTTGTGGCTGAGATGTGCATGGCGTGGGAGTCGTAGGGACGGTGACCTCCCCTGAGCACCTGCACGTGGGCAGAGCCATGTCCCCATGGGGACTGATCTTGGGCACAAGGCACTGACCAGAAAAGCTCCTCCTGAGATACAGGTGGACACATCCAATCTCCCCTCCTGCTCCAGGAAAGGGCTCCCTGCCCTGGATCTTCACTGCCAGCCCTGCAGCTCCTCCGCAAAGGGAAAACCCCTCATTTTCCTCTTCTTTTACAAGAGAGAAAGCTGAAAGAGATGGTCAGGTGGTTCTCACTTCTTCTGGAATCTGCAGGGCCTGGAAACATGCTCTGAAGCTACTGTTCCTCAGTTACAGCTCAGAAGATCTGAGCAAGTGATGCAGCCTCCTTGGCCGTTCACAAAGTCCCATCACCATTTGGGTGGAGAGTGATGATTTGTAGCTGCCATTGAAATCCACAGGTATGTCCAGTATGGAAACAGGAGCATCCACAGGGATATGGACAGGAGATCCCAACAGGGGTGGGCCAGCAGCTTCTCCAAGTCAGGCTCTACAGGGGCTGTGAAATCATCAGGCACTTGCAAGAACTGAGTACTGAAAGCAACCCCTGAAAAAACGTCCATGAAAATGATTGAGTTATATTTAAGAGGTTCCTTCGTACTAAGTAAATGCAAATAGTTTACTCAGAAAATATTTCCCATTGAGATCATTTCTACATAAAATGCTAACAGATTGAGATTATGACTCTAATGATTATTTTTATTGCTGGTTTACATTTAAATGGCATATATTTCCCCCTACTGTTCTCTCTTTGGGTTAAATCAATAAAACCTATTAAGAAGGTTCTTCTTCCTCTAAGATTCCTCCCTCTCTTCTTTCTTTCTCATCTCCACTGGTGCCCTTTTTATCCACCCACCACCAGAGATTTTTCAGAGCTGCCTCCACGATATTGGTGCCAAGGATTTGAACATCCCCTTTGACAGAGTGGAGTGAATCTGGTCTTTGCTGAGATGAGGGACTACAGAGGAACTCCAGTGCTGTTCCCTTTCCTCATCTTGGGCCGTATTGCAAGGAGATGAAGTTGAAACCTCTTCCCTCCTGTTTTAACATAAAAGCTATACCTGTCTGTACTCCTGTAGCTCCTCAGCTGTGGATGCTCTTGTGCTCCTTCAAACAGAGGCTGTGGCTCACCGAGGAGGTGCTGGATTTCTGTTTGGAGAGGAATTATCCTGGTATATACACAGCAAAAACCATTAAGACGCTGACCTTTAAATTGGGCTTCTTCCTGCTCGTGTAGGGAGGAGGTGGGTTGAGTGCCCAAATCTTATTCATTTTAATGACAAATCCCTCACAGAGAGGCTTTGAAATGCTCAGCATTAATGCAATTCGCCTCCCTCTGCTGCAGCTTGGCTTTGCTGTGCAGGGGATGTCTCTGCTTCCCTCTCACAGTCAGACCCTGTGGATTTGCTCCATAACTACTGTGCCCAGGTACCACTGTGGATGGATCTGTGAGCTTAGGGCAGTGCTAACGCAGGCATCTGCATGCTCCTTAATCAGTATCACTGACCTTTCTTTCCTCCATTACTCTCAGCATCACTTTTTTTCCCCCCAGCTTAATTTACATAAGTCTCATGTTATCTATGTTTTTGCTTTGTCCCTGTTATCCCATTACCCTGGGTAATCAAAGTTGGCTGTAATGGAAACAGCAGAAACAATTTGCTTACCCTTCTATTACAAGATATTCCCTCTACTAAGTCTGAGAATACCTGCAGTTCTGTGGTAATGCTAATTAACTGTGCATACATATAGAAAGTAAAGCAAACGGCACCAGGATCCTTTGGGATGGTGGGGATTAAAGAAAGATGAGATATTATTCTCCTCTTTCTCTGTGCTTCACTGTCCCTACTCTCAATGGAAATTGCTTTGCACTTATAGAATAAAATGTAATACATGGTGGGGGAGTCACTGACTCTGCAGAGAGATGGAGTTGGAAGGAGCAGAGTTCTCTGCTAATAAACCCACTATGGAAGTAGTGATCCTCCCTGATGTCTCGCTTCTTGTCTATTCCCAGAGTGAGATGGGGCCTTTTCCCCACGCAGGTCCCCTGCCTTGGAGCCCAGTGCTGGCTCCTCAGGGCCACAGCTATCCCCCAGAGCAGAGCTTCAGCAAAATACGGGTGGAAAACCTCCTGCCCAGCCTCAAGGACTGGTTGGAAGAGTGTCTGTAAATGAATGCCCGTGGCAGTGCAGGGTACCTGCTGCTGGAAGTGGCTGTTGTGTCCATCAGGATGCTCACGTATCCTTCACTCATCTTTGGGAGGCAGCAGCAGCTGAAAGGCTTGGGGACAATAAGAAAGATGGTAATGAAAAAGGAAAGGTCATTGGGAGAGGGGAGACTGTCCCAGCCATCCCTCTTCATTCTGCACTGCATAGTGCCTCGGGTTCTGCCCACCCTGAAGGTACATGGGGCAATCTCCCACCATTAGTGTGCAGCCCCCTCTGAAAGTCCCACATGAGGCTCTCCTGTGTGTCAGCTAAACCAGGAGTGACTGACACAGCCAGGCATGCATGGAGAACTGCCAGGCTCTCCACGCAGGAGAAATCCCACTCAGGTCCACCTTGCTGAGTTCCCCAGCTCCTCTGCCAGCAGCATGGACAGGCCACTCCTTGCAGCCCTGTGGAGCATCCCGGACTGGCCCTGACACACTGTGCCCCCCAGTCTGGACCCTGTGCTCCAGGGGGTGCTTAGCCAGCTCTGGCACTACCCTGCCCCTGAAATTGTGAGGCAGATGTTATTTGTGCTCTGATAACCACAGAACCTTTGATGCAATACTCGTGTTTGGGGTTTTACCACATCTCTCATCCTCCAGGTCTGTCAAGGAGCTTTATGCAGCCATGACTCAGAGAGGCTTCAGTGGAGAGAGTCTGTAGATGCAGCCAGCAGCTGTCATGTGGAGGGCATTAATAATGTATATGCAGGTATATATGTATGACCTACAAGCTCAGGACCTTCCCTCCCTGAACGGTACCAACTCCTTTAAAAGATCCCTGCACCATGCCCTGGCTGTGCCAGAGGGCTGGGATTACACAGGAATCACACACATCTCTCTGAGGTAAATGGGCAATAAAAGGGCTCGTAGGGGCGAGGGCTTGGTGCTGCATGTCTCTCCTTTTCTGCTTGGAGCAGTGAAATAACTCCTTCCTTGTCATTGAAACCTTCAGTGCTTGCTGCTCGCCATCCCCCTGTGTGGGGCTTTAGGGCTGTGGGTGCCACAGTGCCCTGCTCTGCTCACAAACCTGATGATATTTAAGATGCTTTGAAACTTCCCCCAGGGAATTCATCATTTAAAGCAAGCCAGATGCAGGTTGTTGATACAAAGGGCTTTTAAGGTGCCTGGGTGAGGCCAAAGGGATTTTCAGGAGCAGTCAGGGCCCAAACAACTGCACACCAAGGGCCTGAACAGAGCTGTGCTGTGCCTTGCAGGTGCATTATCCCAGCAGAGAGCTCAGTCCTGAAACACTTGAACCTCAGCAGAAGTGAGGAGACTCAGACTTGAGTGCTGGCTGAAGTCAGTCCCAAAATCCAGCCCAGCCATCTGAGACATTTTGGTTCTGATCAGGCAGCACAAGCTGTAATTGTAAGAATGGGTTTAAAAATGAAAATTTGAGTTTGACTTGTAAGAGGGGATGCTTGGGATTGGGGATGGAACTATGTATCACTATGATCAGTTGGGAATTTCTTGTTGATTTTACATAGCTGAGTCAAAGGTAAACTTCCTATTAACTTCCCTGAGAGAGTCTGTAATGATTCGACCCTTAAAATTAAAGATTTGCAGTTACTGACTCCAGCACAGCTGTGCTGGTGGAGTTCAAGAACCACACTGAAACAGCCAGCAGCTTTCAACAGCAATTGCACTCAGCACTGTTCTCTCTCCTCGACTCCTGACATCATTTGGGGAAAAAAAAGGCAAAGGTTGAATTCACGGGTTTTGTTTCCCTGCAGTTCAAAGGATACAAGAGCCTGGTTTTTAATTGGCACCGAGTTCTCCCAGCTGGTACACAGGGCAGTCCTGAGACTGACACCCAGCCAGGCAGGAGCAGCAGCAGCCAAGCAGGGGAAGGCTGTTTGAAGTCCTGGGTGCCTGCCACCCGTCTGCAGGGACTCGGAATTCTCCTTGCTAGATCCGGGGGCAGAGGAGCGTTGCTTCATTTCTGATCATTAATGCATTGCTCTCTTCCCTGTTTTCTTTCCACTGATCTTCTCTGTGCACAGTCCAGGGAGAGCCACGTGTTGAGTGGTTTGTGCTGGAGATCACAGCGCAGAGATAACGAAGCTCTTTTCCAACCCCTCGTGTTTCCTCACGGTGCAGCTCAGCCCGGCCCCATGTCTGTGCCCAGCCCCAGGGCTGGGGCCTGCAGGAGGCAGATGCCCTGCAAGAGTGGGCTGCACATCCCTAGGGAGAGAAGCAGGAGCATCTCAGGCTGTGCACACCCTCACCTTAACCCCGGCACCTTGGCCAGGTGGAATTCAGCAGCGCTGACATGCAGAGTCCGTGGAGAGCAGGAGCTGCTGGGATGGAGGGGTGTCAGCCAGGAATGGAGGGGTTGGCTTTGTTAGGGAAGCCCTGGGGTGTCAGTGAGGGTCACAACCCCTCTGACAAGGGTCACAGTGCAGTGATACATGGAGCACAGCTAGGGTGGGGAGCAGTGACCTGCTCCAATAGGCACTGTCACCTTCCACCCCCATGGGACTTGAAAATCCCTTCTTGACTGAGATCTGACCAGAGCATCTTTCCAGGCTTCTTTCTCCTCTGCCCAGGGGCAGGAAGGCTCTGTGGCTCCTGCAGGCTCTCTGAGCAGAGCAGCTCCCACTGATGATTTCCTTAACGCTTAGAATGGGGTCCCACCTGCTTCTCTCTGCAGGTTCAGCATCACTCCCACCTTTCTGGCTGTCTGCTTTTCTGGACCTCACCTCTCCTTGCCGGGCTGGCTCATGGCTTTGCATCCTGCAGACTTCCTCACCCCTCTGTCTGTTCTGCTCATTTGTGATTTGACCTGAGGAAAGCACCATTACAGGTGCCCTCTGCTCCGTGCTCATTGTGCTCCATGCCCATACCTGCTTTGCCCCAGGTGCCTTTATCATTTCCACCAGCACAGTCTCAGTAAATCCTGTGCAAGACAAAAACCTCAGCAAAGCATTGTCACTCCACCCAGCCCACGCCAAGCTGGAGCTGTCAGTCCCAAAAGCTCAGTGGGGTGGATATACTTATTGCTAGAAAGCTTTATATTTACCATGGCCTTTCTGACATTACAGTAAATGCATTTCAGAGCCCAAGAAGTATAAAAATAAACCGCAAGAAAATCAAGACAGCTAATTAGCCAAAGGTTACTGCTGGGCTCTGTGACTGTCAGCCCTTTTGAAGTTCTCCTTTACACAGGCAGATGTGTGTGCAGTGCTGCTGCTCCTTTGAATAAATGTCTTGGTTTCCAGAGTGGCTTCATATCTGGATGTGACTGAACACATGTGAGGCCTGTCACAGCGAGCCTGGGCAGGATAATCAACATCCTTTAACCCTGCACATCTCCAGTGCTGAAGAGCACCTCATCTTGTGGAGTGGCTGATCTGAGCTGTGCTGCCTCCCAACCCCTTGTGAGCAGGGCTGAGCTGGGAGGTGAGGAGGGGCCAGAGCCCTGCCTGACTGCACAGACAACCCTCTGTCCTGGAGAGGCTCCTTCCCCTCTGTGTCCCTGCCCTCTGTGCTGTGCTCACAGACTGCTGAGGGTGGCACTGGTCATCCAGGGCTTGGATGGTGCCAGTGGGGTGCAGCTCTGTGGGGATGAGGAGCCTGGGGAGTGCTGGAGCAGATGCCCCAGCAGATCGTGATCTCACCCCACATGTCCTCCATTCCTCAGTATCCAGTACTTTCCTGAGGACGAGCATCTTGTGTGGAGCTGCAGGTACACCAGCTGGTACAAGAGGAAGGGGAGTGGGGGTCCTGGCTGAGCTCAGAGCTGAGGGAGAGGTGCAATTGCCACGCCAGAGGAGAGAGGCTGAGCTGGTCACAACAGTGGCCCTGGTGGGCTTGGATTCTATGGCACGAGGAGTGTTTTGTTCATATTTGGGCAGGAGAGCCCTGGAGCAGTGAAGGACCCCTTGGACTTTGAGTCATGTCCCTTCAGCCCAGACATCCCCTGGCCATGAGCTGTGTGAGCTTTCTCTCCCTGTGCTCTGAACTGCTCCACCCAGGGATCAGTGAGAGTTTGGGCACAGTGACCTGACAGGAACCACCAGCATCATCTGCACTGTCCTCTCCCTCCTCCTCTCAGGTTTTCCCCCTTCCCTTGTTCTGCTTTCCTTGGGCCCCATTTCCCCTTTCCCCATTTCCCCAAAAAATGCTTTTTTGCATCTCCCTCTCCCCTCCCTGCCAGTTTCTCCTGTCTCCTCCTGCTGCCTCGCTCCTGCTCGCAGCTCGTGCCGAGTGTGATGTGTTTGCTCAGCATCGCTCCTCCTGGAACCTTAATTTGCTGCTCATTTCCTTACAGACTTTACACCACGAGTTGGGGCTTTGTGTGCATGTGTGTGTGTGATTCAATTAAACAAAACACAATAAAATCAGGGAAAACAGAGGGAGACACAGACAGATAGCGATTCCCTGCTCTCTGAGGGCTAAGCTTGTCTGCCTGTGAGCTCGGCCCCAGCATGGCTTTCTGATGTTGCCACATGGATTTGCTTGTAGCAGCTCTCTGGATCTCATGCTTGGGGTTTCCATCCCTCTGCCGGGACCCTGGGACAGCAGCTGCTTCTGCTCTGCTGTCAGGAGTTGGGGCTGCTCCGTCACATGAGGTGAACCTTGAAGGAGCTGACTGTTCATTTTAAATAAGCCCTGAAATATTGAGGCATCTCCAAAACTCAGCCCCCTCCATCCCTTTCCTTTCCCTCTCTACAGCTCAGTCCTGGCAGCCCTCAAGATCCTCCAAGCCAGCAACTTCCCTACCCCCTATCCTGCTCTGCCCCTCTGGGGTGGCAGATTCCCCCTGTGCTAGGACCAAGCTTTCTCCCAAATCACACCTTTCCTTTGCAGTGCAACCTGGAAACCAGCAGCTGTGCAGTGCAGGGCTTTGCCTGGCTGCTGAGCTTCCCTTCCACTGCTCTGTGCCCCTCTCGGCCATGCCTTCCCCTCACTCACATCCTTCCTGCCTTGTTTTCTTCCCTCTTTTCCCCTCTAATCCAGTCATACTGTGAACTTATGCTTTCTTAGCATCCCTCGCTCCCAGGCTGCTCCCTGGCAGGTTTCTCACCTCTCCGCGTTAACGTGGGTGTCCCTCTCTCCTGGAGAGCCTGTTCCTGCTCACCCGGCCCTGCCTGGCTCCCTGGCTCTGCAAATTTATTCTGTGAATCCAGCCTCTTCCCCCGGGTGAGCCTCTGGGCTGCAAATCTGACGCCTCTAAAGTGGGTCAGTGCAAGGGGAAGGAGGTGGTCCCGGGAAGGGCAGAGGGAGAGCAGGCGTGAGAGGCAGCCCCTGGCAGATTACAGGGCGGGTGGGAGAGGAGCAGATGCTCTTAAAAAGCGAAGATTTCAAGGGTTTTTAAAATGCACATAAAATGTGATTAACGAAATCCTGGCACTCAATACCCTCTCCTTAGGAAAAAGCGCCGACAGAAGTGACCTCCCCTTTTCCCGATAGCACACAGAGCCCTCCTGGGGGTGTGAGAGGTCTCACTGTGCCACCCCCCCTGGGTTTAACACCCCTCCGAAGTCCTGGGAGGGGCCTTGTGCTGCTGAAAGGGAAACATCCCAAGCAGGGCAGTCCCTGATCGATTGTGCCATTGGGGCTTGTGCCTGTTCAGCAGGGTGGTCGCCTCCTGCCCAGACACCCACCAGCCACCCTCGGGGTGGGCTCGGGAAACACTGCAGAGAGATGCTCCGTGCTTTGAGCCTCTGCCCTCTGCCCTGTGTACCCCCAGAGCTCCTTCTTTCACAGTGGAGGGCTCCCTCTAGCCCCAAAGGACGTTCCTTATCTCTGCTTGAGCCAAAGTTCATGGAACAGCAGGAGGAGGTGCCACTCGCCATCCTCTGTGTCATGGCAGTGGCTGTGAGATGTCACTGTCCCTGACTCCTGTCTCTGGTGACAGCGTGCCCAGCAGAGGCAGGATGGGTGTAATGGCACGTCCCACCTCAGTTTTGGCTCCTGGCTTCCACAGGCCGAGACTGTCCCATCCCTTAGACTGTGAGGACCTTCTTGCTGAGCAAAGTCAAAGGATGGGGCCACCTGTCCTGGTGAGCAAGGGAAGGGAAGGAGCTGCCTTGTGGAGCAGAGAACCAAGAGGTTGTCCACCTTCCTCCTAAGCTTGACCAACACCTCCACATGGGGACCCGTGGTTCCCAAGCTTTTGTCCTCATGGACCACATGTGTCCACAGCAGAGGGATAATTTTTAGCTGACAGCAGTACTGCAGCATTTCCTGCGCATGCAGCCAATGCACCTGGAGCCTTTCCCAGATGTCTCTCCTCATTAATGCCCCCTTAGCAATTTTCTGAGGACCAGCATCCATCTCCAACATTAAAAGCAGTTCCTTCCTCTTTGATTTATGGATATTAAGCCATGCCAGCAGGCAAGAGGTATGACATGTCTACATAATATATTCATTATTAAATTGGTTTTGTTCCTTTCCTTTCTCCTCCACCTCCAAGGCTACACATTTCTTATTTCTCTGTAACATTTGAACCTGCATTCTGCACTCAGTAAGGCAACTTGCAACATGGAGCAGTCAGCATCACTTGGTAGATCGGCCTTACAAGTCTGTGCTTCCTCACCAGTGGCCAGAGTCAGGCTCCAGCAGAGAGAAGACACACTCAGCCCCATCTCCCAGGGAATGGCTGCTCCAGAGCTCTGCTCAGGGTAGCTGCTGCTGTGGCCAGGGCTGTGGAACGCCCTCAGTCCCACATCACTTGTGCTGATCATTACACAGGATGGGCCAACTGCAGGAGCCCGCTGGCAGCTGTGCCTGAAATGGTGCCCAGGCAGGGCTCCAGCGAGGGGCAGTTTCTTCTGCACTCATTCAGATGCTGGCTCCAGATCAGTGATGGCTAATGCTGTCCAGCCCTCTGAGTCAGGGACCAAAACCCAGATGAAAGAGTGTTGCCTCCACCAGCTCCAGTCCTCCACCTGCTCGAGCCGTGCTCCTGGCTCTGGGTTGGCAGCCACCTTTGCAGCTCGTTGATGATTTCTGTGGCACCATGCTGTTCCCAAAGTACAGGACAGGTCAGATTTAGCAGCCAGCTTCTAGTGATCTCACCATACTATGGCCTGGGAGGAGAGGAGAGGAAGATCTCAGGACCTTGGCATGGGGCTGCTCTAATTTTCCTTTCCTGTGTCTGTGCTGTGTGAGAACTCAGCCTGCTCTGCACCCTCAAGACAGCTCTGATGCCTGGCAGCAATGCCCTTCATCCCACTGAGATGCACCCTGCTCCCCATGGCACAGTTTCTGCAGACCCATCTCCCTGCCCCAGGCACTTGTTCTGGTCAAGGAGTGGAGGACAGGCAGTTTTGGGGATCCCATCCCTTCACTGCCCCCAGTGCATTCACTGCCCATCTCCTGGCCTTGCTATCAGCAGTGTGACAGCTGTGATGGGAAAGTGAGGTGGTTATCTCTGTTATCCCCCTTGCTAATCCAAATCCAAGAAGTCCCTGCAGCTCATACACCTGCCCACCCAGCTGCCCTGGACCCTTCCCTCCCCTCTCAGCAGTGCCTTCACAGGGACAGCTGCCCACTGTGTGCTGGTGGGCTCTGTGCACACCGTGTCCTCTGAAAGCTGTGCTTTGCTCTGTTCCTTAAAGGAGTGGAAAGGCAGGCTTGCCTGAATAGCTGTGCCCCTTGAAACACAGCCTGTCCCATGCCCAACCCTCATCTCCACCCAGGTTTCTCCACCCACGTTTCCCAACACCTCCTGTCTCCATGCCATAAAGCAGCAGTTAGAGAAGAAGAGTGCAGCTGAAATACCTGATGGCATCTCTCTTTGTAGCCCGGCATAGCTGAGCCTGCCCCAAATCACCTTCCTCTCTCTTGCCCACAGCTGAAAGGATTGTCCCCACTTTGCACTGCCCACGGTCCCTGCTGTGGCTCTCTGTCACCACTCCCAGGGACCCCAGCGAGGGGAAGCAGCAGGACATTAGCAACTTAGGGAGCTCAAGAGCTGCTTAAAAAATACTTGTGTTCTTTTGGTAAATATGAATTTGTCCCAGTGGTAATAAGGCTGGTTTTGTTCAGCAGGCTCTTAGCAGTGATTATTGTTGTTTTTCGATTTAAAAACCAGACGGTCTATTTATAATGTATAGTATGTGGACTGAGATTTTTTCTCTTCTCTTTAAACCAGCCTTTAAACCGTGCTGTCATTTCCACTACTACAACCCAAGGAAGCAGAGGGGTATCTGTCACCTGCAGACCCCATGAGTGGAATGATAAGTAAAATATAGTTAACAGAGGAAGGCTGCAGCAATGCTTTGGGGAAAGGTGCCAGGAGGGGAAGGTCTGGGGATGTGGCTGGGATGTGCTTTTGGTGGGGCTGGAAGGGCTCTGGACACAGGTGCTGAGTACTTGGACTATCTATGGCCACACTGCTGTCCATCATTATCTCTCTTGTCCAGAGCTGGGGGTGACCAGAGCTGATATCAGCACCATCCCCAGTGCTCACAGCACATGGACCCGGGGAAAAGCCAACCTCCAGAGCTGGGGGTGACCAGAGCTGATATCAGCACCATCCCCAGTGCTCACAGCACACGAACCGAGGGGAAAAGCCAAGCTCCAGCCTTGGCCTGGCACCAGCTCCAAGCTGGCAAAGACCCCTGAAAAGCAGCCAATGCCCGTGGGTGCTGGGGTGATACTGAGAAGGATGGTGGTCCCAGGGGTGCAGTGAGGGATCCAGCAGAGCACTGCCGTGGGCTCTGGCCTGGTCTGACAAGCTCCTGCAGACTTTATATGAACACCTCTACATGCTCTGGGCACCAGCCCAGCGCTGGGCTGGCATGGCCCCCTCCAGGCTAACAGCTCGCCAGCCCTATGTGCCACCCAGCTGCAGGGCTGGCTTGGATTTGCCAATGCCAGATTTTAGGAGATGTTGGACAGCCAGCACAGAAATGCTGTAAGACAGTTTGTTGTGGCAGCGTTGAAGGCGTTTGTCGAGTGCTCCCATGCAGGACGTGGGGGCTGCTTTGGCTCCTCTGTGCCTTGCTCTCCGTGCACAGTCCAGCATCACTGAACAGCAGGAAATTTCACATCTGTATGGGAATGACTGAGTCTCTTTTGGCCAAATGCAGCTCACCTGTTGATCCAAAAAGCTTCTTGAAGCAGACTTTGCTGCAGACAGGTGTTCTGAAGGCCAGGTTACCTTTGCAGCCAAGCTGGAGGCCACAGCTCTGCTGCCTCTGCCACACTGAGGCTGCTGTTTGTTCCCTTTCTTACTGAAGCTTATCCGACAGTGTTCCTCTCTCCATTTCCCCACACAGTCCCTTTTACTGCCACCGTTTAGTTATTTTCTTAATTAAATATAGATTATGGCTCTGGGAATAAGGGATTATTACTTATTCATAAGCTACTTAGATTTTAAAGTGTGTGCAGAGTAGGGTTTATCACACGTCTGTGTCTGCATCATTACCATGGCAGGAGCCAAGGTGAGCTCCTGTGGCTGCCAGGGCTTCACCCAAACCTTGCTCCTCTTCTCTCCTCGTGACTTCAGCACCCGAAGGAGATTTCCTAGCTCTTCCTTGCTATCCTTTTTCCAGTTGAGGCTTGCCAGCTTTTTCCCAAGGAAACCATTTCCACTGCCCTCTCCCAAGCTGTTCCGGCCCCTCCATCCCGCCTCTGCTTTGCCCCCTCCCCAGGGTTGTTGGCAGCTCTCTCCCGATGCTTTCCCAGCCTTCCTGCTGTGCCAGCAGCTGTTTCACCTGCCCTCCACAGGAGAACGGGGACTTTTCAGGAAGCAGCTCTGCAGGAGGTGCTTTTTGGCAGAGTTTGCTAGGAAATTCCTCCCAGTATGTGGGTAATTGTTGACTGAACTTCAGCCCTCCTGAGGGGCAGGAGGAGGAGGCAGAGGAAGGGGCTGTTGGCAAGCTGGTGGGAGAAGCAGAGGGAGGAGAGTGTGGTGGGAAGGGGGATGCTGTTGTAGATCCATGATGTTTGTCCAAAGCCTCGTGCTCCTGCAGTGTGCCCAAGCAGAAGGGTTGGGAGCTGCTCCTTCCACCCCAGGACAAGCAGCAGCTTCCCAAGACTCTTCCTCTGCCTTAAAGAATGGAGCACTCCAACCTCTGGGTAGTAATAATAATAATAATAATAAAAATAAAAACCAATAAAACCATCTGACCTGGTTTGTGCACACCAGGGTAGATTTCTGTCTCCATCTTAGTCCCCAAATAGTGCCATTAATGCCTGATGCTGCAGGGCTCCTCCTGGTCTGCTGGCAAGCCCTCAGGTGGGAACAGGGCAGCTCATCACACGCTGACCTGAAAGGAAAGAGGCACCATTAAATCCCAGTGCTCATCTCCTGTCCATCCTCCTGCTCCAGGGCTGTCCCCAGGGCTGCAGCAGGGTCCCAGCATCCCCAGCAGGTATCCCTGCTCTCACCCTTGGGGACCCATTAGCATTTCCATCTTGCTCCTGTCTCCTCTTGCGTCTGCTCCTTGCCTGGCTGAGATGGCAGCGTGGGGCTGTTTCTGTGTGAGCCAGTCTGTCACACCCACCTGCCACTGTCCCCATGCCTCCCATGTGGTTCTTTCTGACTATTTTCAGGACTAATGCAAAGCTCTGGCTTGATAGCCCTGAGGTCTAAAGACCTTTTGTCAACAGAGCAGATATAAGACAAGCTGCTGCCAGATTCCTCAGAGCAAAATGATCTTGATAAATTGGAGAAATGGCCTGAAATCAATACACTGAAATTCAATAAAGCCAAGTGCAAAGTGTTGCACTTAGGAGAGCGATATCAAAATCGCAGATGTGAGATGGGGAAGGACTGGTAAAGCCAGCAGGAGAGTGGCTCAAGCAGTGGAGTAGCCCTCAAACTGAGCAGCAGACAATAACCTGGTGCTTGAGAAAGGGAGGGCAAATGCTCGTGTTGCCCACAGATGTATTAATAGTTTCGGATAGAAAGCAGCAAGGTAATTTATTTGGTTCTATTTAGTGCTAGTGATGCATCAGCTGGAGACATATATCTCCAGGCTTTGGCATCGCAACTCCAAGAAAGATTCAGACAAATTGAGTGAGCTCACAGAGTTTTGAAAACATGCCCCGGGGAAGATGGACTAAGAGAGCTGGTTTGTGCTCCAGGACTGAGACAACTGGAGGCAGGATGTGTAACATTCATCAGTGCGGAAAAAAGCAGTTATAAAAGTGATGCTGATCAATTGGTCAAGGGTTGGACAAGCTGTAATAGCCTTAAACTGCAGCCAAGAGGTCTTGGGTTAGATGCTCAGGAAAAGCTTCCTAAGGACAAGGTTGGCTGAGTGCAGGCTGTAAAGGGGGTGTGTGGGAGCCCTGTCCCCAGGAGAGCTTCAACAACCAACCAAGGAAGCATCTGCATGGAGGTCACCTCCACAGAGGGGATGAAGTTTCACCCCAAGCAGGATTAACCATGTCCTTGGGATTACCAGGCTGAGACAATTTGCTTTCTCTTGTCTCATGTCCTCTTAGCAGCCATACCAGGGTCACCCAGATATATCTACACACACATTACATTTATTCACTTCTCTGTTTGCCTTACACCACAAACTGGAAAAGCCAATGAAAGAAACCAGAGACTGAGATGGCCAAGCCACGTGTCACTCAGGATGCTTTGCTGTGCAGACCAGCCCCACTGAGGTGGTCTTTGGTAGTTTGGTGGTTAGCTGCCATCCTCCTTCAGATCAATCCCTCTCAGTTGCATTTGCTGTTAATTAGTTAATTAATGTTTGCTGTGTAATTGCATTGATTTTTTTTATGTGTAATGGGAGAGGAGGGGAATTCTTAGCCCGCACACGTGAGTGAGGAGGGGGCGTGACGCTGACGCTGTGCTGAAGGGGAGAGCAGCGGGGGCTGCTCCGAGGATGTGCAAGGGGGAATCTGCTCAAAAAGCCCGTGTTCCACGGGGGTGTTGCCAAGCTGCAGTGACAAGGGGCAAGGACACGGAGATGTTTGCACTGCTGCTCCTTTTTTCCCTGCCCAAACCGGCCCCTTCTTTCTACCTGCCAGCCCTGGTTGTCTGCAGCCCTGGCAGCCCTGTTGCCATTACCGAGCTCAGCAGGGACCAGGGTTTTATTTATTTACCAAGTCACAGTGGGAAGAGGGATTTCAGGGCAGCCTGAGCTTCCCAGAGCTGTGAGTAGTGGATAAAACCTCCTCCAGCTTTGTACAGGGAGGCTCCTGCAAGGAAGAGACCTCAGCCTGTGCACAGCCAGAGCTGTGTCCCTGCTGCTCCTCGCTCACTCCTGCTACCGAGCAGCTTTGTCAGGAGCATGTAGAAATGTAAGAGGCACCTGTAAGCCTCCCAGGCTGCTCTGTGCTTCCTGAACAGCCCAACTGTTGGAGCCAGCACCTGCACAGCAAGCCCTGGGAGATGCTGCAAGCAGGCAGCTTTCGGTAGGCAGCACTCAAGGCTGTCAAAACCATGAGGGTTTGGGTGGCAGTACCAGCAGTGAGCTTCAGGATCCTTTTTCTCATGATAAAAACCACCTGGGCGGTGCTGGGCCCCAGGCCTAGCGATGAAGGAGAAGGATTCTGGGCTTTCAGCCATCCGGGGGTGTTTGCTGCCTTCTGGGTTCACTGTCCACAGCTGGCAAGGCCAGGGCTGTGGTCGTGCCTCCTGCCACAGCACGGGTGGTGACATTTCCCAGCCACATCTGGGATGCTGCAAATGTGCAAATGTTTGTCAGAGCAGGGGTGAGCAGGGCAGGGCCCCGCAGCAGCTGTGCCAACGGCAGGAGGGCAGTTTGTGTTCCTGCTGCCAGCTGTGAGTCCCTGCTGTGCCCCACGCTGCTGCAAAGGGCTGCTCTGAGAGGAGCCCCAGCCTTGCCCGTGCCCCCGTCAGGGAGCAGGCAGCTCCTGGGCTAGAGCTGGGGGCAGCCACAAGGTGGATGCCCAGCAAGAACTGGGGTGCAAACGCTGCCCAAAATGCTGGTGGAAGAGCCAAATCACCTCTGCCACCTCCTCTTACCATAACAGCAGAGCTGGGTTGGCAGCCCAGCTCTGCGTCTGAGTGCCAGCAGCATTTGATCAGGTGAGCCATTGCAAACTCATCACCTGCTCATCCCAAGCTTTCCCCTTTTAAAAGGGATGTCTTTCACATTTTTTCCTCGGAATCTCGTTTTCCATCACGTGTTAATTACGTGCCCTCCAAGGATCGTTCTTGCCCGAGCAGTTCAGAGGAGGCCACACAGCACTGACTCAGCATTGCCCAGATGAGAACGCTGTGACAATTGCTGCTGAAAATCAGCCTTGTCATGCACAGGTGTTACGAAGCAGCCACAGATGTTATACAATTTTTTCAATTAAAACCCCATAAATTAAAAAAAAATAATGAGGCAGGCGCTGTGCTCAGCAGAGACAAAGGAACAAGCTGTCAGTGGCATTGTGCTGGGCACACTCGCCACTCTGGGCAAAGAAAGCTCAGCTGGTCACACAGTGCAGTGGCCAAACACCTGTGGGGACTTTGTGTTACACAAGTGGTGCGAGGAACATTTGATTTCTCCACTGGCAAAGGCCGTCCAGCCTTGCTGCTCCCTCCTCTTCCTGGCTGGAGCTGTGGAGAGGCAGGACCAGTCCTGGAGCTGCAGCCATTGGTGACCACTCCTAGCATTGAGTGGATATTGCAGGAGTTGGGAATTAGCCCTTTAAGTAGGCTGAGAGCCCATTGGTACAACGAAAGTTTTGTCTTCGGGGTTTGAATGCCGTGGTGAATGGAGGTGGCTCTGCCTTTTGTGTTGTGTGCATGCCCTAAATGCAATTATTTGGCTCCTACCATGTCTGATATTATTATTGTTCTTGCTATCTTTGGTACTTTTATGGCCCCATCACCATAGTAACTGAGCATCTCAAAACCCTGTGAGGAGGGAATAATATTATTCCCCTTGTAGAGTTGAGGGAAGGGAACAACAGCAAGGCTCAGAGCTGCAGACACAGGAGGACTTGAGTCCATCCGTGGCCAGGGACTTGGGTGTCATACTCCTGCTACTTCCAGTTTTTAGCAGTCACACTAACTTTTCCTGGTCAGCCACAGGCCACATTTCCATCCCACCTCTCTTTCTCCTTCCTTGAGTTAGTCCAATACCAGCCTCCCACGTGGAGCTGCTCCCTCCTGCTGCCCCCTTGCCCCGTGCACCACCAGCTGATGGGCACTGCCCAAGGCAAGGGAAGTGTTGGTTTGCTCTGCTGAAGACCTTTCCTTTGCACAGACAGTTTGAAAGCATCTCAGGCCAACCCCTGCTCAAACGTGTCTTTAAATATTGTATGAAAAACAGAGTAACGTCAGAGCCAGACATGTCAGGTTTTCTTCATCCCTGACCTATTCCAGACTAATTTCCACCCTGGGGGTTTAACTGTTTTTCTTGAGAGACAGAAAGAGGGATTTGAAACCAAGTCCTCAGCAGCACAAACTAAAGATTCAACAGGTAAGGGTCGGTCAATGTAGGGGTCAAAAGATTGACATGGTTTTCCACCCAGCTGCCTCTGGCTGTTCCCCCCTTCCCTGGGCACCTTCTCCCAGTGTGAGACTGCTCCTCCCTGGCTTCCTCTGCCACCAGTTCACGGCTTGTGGTGCTGCCATCACATTCCCCAACACGTCATCCCCTTACTGCCTTCCCTGCCTCAGGTTGTTCTGGAGTAAAACAATCTTCAATTATTTCTCTCCTTTTTTTTTTCCCCCCTTTCGTGCAATATATCATTTTTTAATTAAAAAAATGCCTTGTGGAAGTGAAACGGGCTATTAAATGTTTTGGTCCATAATTAACATCAAACCCTTGACTTAAAATCTTTACGGATTGAGTGATCTTCATTAGCTGTCACACGGATAACACCGCACAACTCTTGGTGGCCCAGGGGCTTTAAATCACCCGTATTCCCCCTGCAAAGAGGAAAAAACCCCAGCAAGTCCTCACCAGGGACTCTGCTCCTCTCCCAGCATTGTGAGCCACCCTGGGGCAGGCAACCCACCCTGCAGCCAGCAGTTCCCCCCGGGAGAAGGATGTCACAGCCCTGTGACAGCAGCGGCGGTGCAGATAACGCCGCGCTCGCTCCCCCGGGATTGTCGCGGTGGTGGCGAGCCCCGTCGCGGTGACAGGCGGCTCGGGGGGGCTCTCACAGGCAGACAGGAGCGGGCATGAGTTACCGGGGACTTGCAGCACGTTTCTCACCCTCCTTCCCAGCTCCCCGGGGAAGGGTGGCAGCTGGCAGCTGCCTCGCGGCTTCGCGCTCGTGTTGTGGGTCGGAGACAAACGCTGTCACCACGGAGGGGACAGCGGGGTCCTGTGGGTTGTCCCTGCAGCACAAGCTCAGCAGGCACCACGTCTGGTGCCGGAGGTGTCTCCAAGTCGGTGCCCAGGGCAGGCTGCTCCCAGCTCCAGGCCGGGTGTGGGGTGCTCAGCTTCAGCAGGCCATCGATCATCGGCACTGATGCGTGTCCCGGGCACTGCTCGCTGCCTTCTCCAGAGGACTTGGGGGTTGAGGAGTTTGGAATCCCCCGACGATTCTCAGCATTTGCTGTAATAAATTAATAGCATTTCGTGGCCTGGGTCACCATCCAGCATTGGCTCTCAGCAGAAGTGACACATCTGTTGGGGCTGCTGGCAAATTTCAGGCATATTTCCATGCACACTCTGAAGGTGGCAGTAACATTGGAGTTGAAGAACTGGTCTTTGATCCTGCTGGATTTTATGGATGACCAGATCTTGTTTGAGCTGATGAATGCAGCTGCCACCTTGCCAATTTATGGTATTATTCTTTCTGGGCATCTCCACTGGTTCATTAATTATGGCCATTGGACACTAAGTGACAACTTCCATATTCTTGGCTTTCTGAGTGAAGCTGGAGTTAGGAGATACTGGTGTTCTCGTTAGTCCCTGCTGTGTACTTAGCTATTAGCCTGCTCTTGCTAAGCAGCTCTGGAACGTCTTTCAGGCTTTGCTTGTACATGGAATGAGCTGTCAAGTCAAAAACTCTTGGCCATATTTCATAGCCTGGCTGTCACTCAGGCACCTCATCACAGCAAGGACATCAGAAGCAGGCACTCTCCAAGGGATGAGAAGATGGTCGACTTTCAACACTTCTATGTTTTTCTTGAGCCTAAAATGAATTTTTCCTTGAAGGACCTGTGACAGGATCCAAATGCAGTCCCCAGAGCTACATTGGCATGGCAGCTTGGCCACCCTCCATAATCCATCTTCTCCTTCCAGCTCCAGCTCTTGAGTGAGGAGGAGAACTTGAGAAAAAGGCCAGGCTGTGGAGGGGACATTCATCTCCCAAGCAAGACCCACCTGGGACAGCACTGCCCCATGAACAAGCAAGGTGTGCTGCCATCGTGTCCAGAAGTCAGACTGTGCCACAGGCACAGCTAAGGATTCACGAGGTGGGAAGAGGAAGGCAGAAGCAGGCTTGGCTGCATGGGCTATGTTAAAATGACTCCAAGTGCCAGCCTGCTCCCGTTATAGTGTGGAAAAGAACTGGCACCATGTTCCCCATGGCAGGGCTTGCCTGTACCAGAGCATCCTGGGAGGAACTGGAGAGATATTTTAATAATCTAAGTATTAGTTGCATCCCCAGTCCCCTCCTTGAGACTGCTGCTGGGCACTGAGGCTGAAAATTAATTGCTTACAGGGTTTTAATTTTTTTCATTATTTCTTCCTTTTTCTTCTTTTTATTTGATTCTCGTCTCAACTGTATTAAATTTAAATCAATAGAATATGGGAAATACAGCAGAGATTGTGCCAGCTCTCTTCTGCTCTCCCCCACTTCAGTCCCAGCCCTGTGGGTCAGCAACAACATTTGCTGCACACAGCCAAGAGCCTGTGGAGAAAACAAAGCTGGGAAGAGTCCATTTTCTGCTGCTTCGTTTCCAATCCTGCCCAGGAATGGAATAAACTCAAACAGGCACTGTTTCAATCAAGTTAGCTTCTGCTGACTCAGCTCCATTTAAAACTTGGCCTTTCCAAAAACCCGCAACTCTCAGAAACCCCGGCCAAGATCCTATGGGTAAATACAAAATGAGTTAGAAGGCAGGTTTTTAAAATAAAGGATTGCTCTTGGAACCCAGGGGTAATAATAATTCCTCAGGAGAGCACGGAATCTCTTAATCTGAAGGCCAGAGAACATGCTCAGCAGCACAGGGGAGGTGCTACTGAGTGGGACTGGATGGAGATGCTCTTGGACACCTTGGTGGATCCCCCACCCTGCCCAGTGTGGGCACAGCTGGCTTGGAAGGGGCCCTGTTTTTGTTTTCTTTTTGCCTCTCTGATACCAACGATCCTCTGAGCTGGCTGAAAAACATCTCCAGGCAAGTCTGTGCACTCAGAACTGGTGAGTCAACCCCACCCGATTGCCTGGAGGGGAGAGATTGGTTTCATTGTTGTTTTCAGCAAGGACATTATCAAACAGGTTTCATTTGGATGGTGTCATTTCAGCTTGACTGTGTGGCGTGGCTGGGATGCTCCGCTTCGTTTGTGTTACAATCGAGTGACTGAAAGAGATGAGAGGAAAAAGGAAAATCAATTTTGAAGCATTTCTTTACTGCAAGAAAAATAACCCAACACGTTGACTTGTGCCCCCAGTCTGCTACCAAATCAAGTTTTGCTATCTTGAATCTTCTCACAAGCCAAAATGTCTGGGATTTGTCCAGCCAGCTGAAGCGATTGCTGCAGGATGATCTCACTTTGGACAATCCAGGAGCTCCAGACATCGTGTTGAAGGCACCACGGGGGCATGGAGAGGCTGCAGCCCTGCCCCAGGACAGCCTCCTCTCCCCATGGGTATTTGCTAACCTGTCCCCAAACAGCGTTTGTGTTTGTAGTGACAGAGCCCCTCCACCTCCCAGGTAACCACTGCCTGCTCCACGAACCTTTTTTGTCCCCAAGTCTAACCTGATTTCTCTTGCTGTAATTTAAGCTGATTATTTCTTGTCCTGTCCACCACAGACATAAAGAACAGATTATTCTCTTCCCCTTAGCAGCAGCCTTTTAAGCACTTGAAAACTGTTATCACATCTCTTCTTCCATCATCTCTTTTAGGCAAAATAACCCAGTTCTTTCAATCTTTCTTTGTAGGTCATGTCTCACAGACCTCTGATCATCCTGTTTGCTCTGTGCTGCCTACAGCAGCGCCACCTCCTTTCTGATGTGAGCTGCCAATACCAGAATCTACTCCAGTGTAGACCTCACCCGCCCCAAACAGATAAGAAAGATGATTTTGTGAGACTCCTGGGCCACGCTGCAGCTCACATATCCCAGGGCTCTGTCTGTCTCTTGATGCAACACGGATACTTCGTGTTCAGCTTCTGACCCGCTGTAATTTGCAGACCTTTTTCTGGGGAATTATTGCTCGTGGGCTTGGTGTTTCCCATGAGGTTTTGAGGTGAATAGCAAAAGGCAGGAATGAAGCATCTCGAATGAACCTTGTGTTCTCTTGTGTTTGTCAGCCTCTGCCAGAGGTTTTGGTGTGTTCATGGATTCGAAGCACACTTTTGGTCACACTTTTGACGAGGCTGTGTGATACCTGGGTTAGATGTCACCCTCTCCATGCTGAAGAAGCTTTATTGATGATCCTTTCAGTTGCTGACTCCCATTGCCTCGTAATTTCTAACGTTTTATCTCTTTTATGCATGTCCTTTTACTGCTTGTGTTTAGCACTGGTTAATCAGCATTTTATGCAAAAAATATGAGATTTTCAATTTTCTGCAGCCAGCAGAGCATTGAAAAGCCTGTCTCCATCCCTCAGGAGCTGTTTTTAGAGGGAGCTGAGCCTTTTTCCATGACTTGACTTTTTTCCTTAGAAACTGGAGGTTTCTGTTCAGAAGGACTCCGTGGTGGAAAGCTGAAGGCAGATCCCTGGGGCTCAAACCTAAAGGGACTCAGTGCAAGGACTCCAGACGATCCCAGGGGCAGCACTTCCACCACCCAGCCATGGAGTCAGTCTCCAATGAATATTTAAATCGTTTATGCAACGTGGAAAAGCCCGTGCCCCAGAGATGGGGCAGCACTGATGCTGCTGCTCAGTGCGACAAGGGGCGAGGGAGGGGAAGGAACCCCCTGTGCTGCGGGTGAGCCTCTGAGCCTGGGCCAGAGCCAGCCTGCCAGCAGACCCTGATGGCCTCTCCTCCTTCCCAGGGGCTGTCCCAGCACCAGCCTTGTTCTCCTGCAGGCAGCAGCGCTGGAAATCCCAGTCATGCGCGAGGTCTCCAGGGGAGGGAAATGCAGGTCACTGCTGGGACAGGCGTTCCAGGCAGGGCAGCGCATGCCAAGGTACTCGGCTTGTGATAGTAATTAATGTGGACACTGCTGGTAATGGCAGAGCTGGTGCTGGTGCTTCAAGTAAGTGCACAGAGGCAGGAAATGAACCCCATCAATTTTTAAGGTGTCAGCTGTTTCATGGGGCAGCTGCAGAGATGGAACGACCGGACCTTGTTTGTTGGGCAGGTCCTGCCCACAGCTGGCAGCTGGGTGCAAACACACTCCTCCCGTGCCGTGGGGTGGATCTGCCTCGCTGCCTGCAGGGAGAGGGCCCTGGGAAGCTGGAAATGGTCCCAGTTCAGCGAGTGTGTTAGCAAGACTGTGGGTGACAGTGGGATATTCAAGCATTCAAAGGGTGAGGTCGCAGGGTGATGGTTCAGATGGGGGTCTCTGTGTTGTTGTCTGCAGCCATTCAGTCCATGCTTCCAGTGGGTCCCAGCTCAGCAAAGCACGTTTGACTGCAGGTGAGGGCATTTCCACACCAAACCCTTCTCTTGCAGTGGAAGAACCCCTTTTTTTTCTAGGACCTGAGTGGTATTTCTAACATTTGGGAAACCACCCTGTTCCCACTGAAAACCAGGTGTCTCTTGTCCCCAGTTCCCGCAGGATCAGGACAGAGAGTGTCGCAGAGTGGGTGTTTTTATGGACTGGCTTGTCTCTCCCTTCGCAGTTCTAATTAAGTTGTATATTTTGGAAGTAAAAATGTCCTCTTTGATTATATCGGTCAGGAAAGCTCTCCAGCATCTCCAAGTAAAGAGCGGGAAAGAGGCAAGTGATCAAAGGCAGGCTGTAATGAGCTATCAGAGGCAAGCCCAAGGTCAGTGGGGGCAGAAGGGCCATTGTCACGCTGGCTCGTGATGCTCAGCGGGTTCCCTGCTCCTGCACACTCCCGTCCCCATCATTGTAGCTGAGGATTTGGGTCTGCACTCCCTAGACACACACTGATGGGCAGAGACAGTCGCTGCCACGTGGGCAGCATGCTTTAAATACACCCCGTGGAGAGGAGGGACGCTCACCTCACTTTAGGGAGGGGACAGACACATGCCACGACCAACGCCCTTCTCCCCACAGGGGTAAGAGCATCCAGTTGCTCTGGAAGAGCTGGAAGCACTGCAGGAGTCGTCTGCCAGCAGAGGCACTGTCTTGGCAGCAGGCAGAGATCTGGGGCACCGATGAGAGGAAATCTAGGGCATCAAAGAGCAGAGATGGGGATAATCAAGGAGAAGAGATCTAGGGCATGGAGGAGCAGAGATGTAGGTAATCAAGGAGCAGAGATCTAGGGCATCAAAGAACAGAGATGTGGATAATCAAGGAGCAGCGATCTAGGGCAGGGAGGAGGAGAGGTCTAGGTAATCAAGGAGTAACAACCTGAGGCAGCAAGTGGGGTTGCTGTAGGACATCGAGGAGATGGGATCTGAGGCACCGAGGAGGGTCCTGCAGAGAGGTGGAGGCAGGACTAATGCCCAGCCCTGACCAGCATTTCAAAGTCCAGGGTAGAGGGGAACAAACCTCCACAAGAAACACCGTGCAGCAGTGAGCTCCCAGGGCTGTTCAGGACAGCTGAGCCTCGACTGGCAGCCCCAGGCTCCTCCAAGGAGGAACCATGGAGTTGCTTCAGCCAGCAGGAGGGAGCCTGCCTCCCCATCAGCAGGCAGCAGCAAACATGATCTGTCTGAAAAACAGAGCCATGTTAACAGTTATTGATCTATAACTTTTAACCAATTTCTTTTTTACAATATTGGATTGCGTGCTAATATTAGCTTTTTATGGTTGGCACTAGGCAAACTCCACTCCATCAGCGAAAAACAGCTCCTGTGGGCCAATCTGCACCTCCCATTGAGCTGAATGATAGAGGACTGGAACAATATTTTTTGACAGATCAGTTCCTGTTCAGGGTAGTGGTGGCCATTATGCAAATCTAGCTATAAGAAGTTTAAAAGTCTGGAACCATTATATTTCTTTATTTCATTAACATCAATGCAAGCAGGCGAGTTACTACAACAGAGTGATCCCATTCCAGGGCTTGCACAAAATGGTCCCCCCATCATTTAACAGGACTGGTGATTTCCCCTACAGGTGCTCCCAGCGGCTGTACTGGGGCACTGAGGCATTTTTTGGCATGGTGCTGCTGGGAGAGAGGTGGGTGACAAATGTCTGTGAGCAGATTAGTGCACAGGAATCCTCTGCCTGAGCTGGCAGATGGCTGGGAGGGCCCTGCTCCTGGCAGCAGGCAGACATCCAGGAGGATGGGGGACAAGTAGAGGATCCATTACAAGGACCTGATTTCCCACTGGTCCTTGGGGATCAGCTTTCCCACCTCAGAGCACCCGCCCAAAATCTCCTATGTGCTTCCCCCACCTGTAATTCTCTGCACAGGCCAGGAGAAGCTGCTTGGGCAGAGCTGCCCTGGAGTCACAGAGTGCACAGAGGCATGAGCAGGTAGAATTCAGGTTTACAGGGCAGGGCAGCACGAGAGCACCGTGTCAAACCCATTTCCTCCAGCTCCGGTGCTGGACACATTTTCCCAGCACAACAGCAATATGAGGAGCTAAGCACTGATATAACACAGGCATGATGCTGTAAAGAGCAGAGGTTTGTGCTCCTGACACCCAGGGCATGGCCACCCTCCTCCTCCTCCATCATATCAGCATCATATCAGCACCACCACAAACAGGCCTTCACAGCCACCCCTATTCTCCCAGACACTCCCCACCTTCACCCCACCAAGGCACAGGAACATTCACTAAAACAGCTTTGCAGAAGGACACACATCCCACTTTGTGGCCCCCTTCAGCTCAGGCTATCAGCGCCTCTTTACAAATAGAAAATTAATACACAGTGCTATCACACCAGCAAGGAAATGATGGGGTCCTGGGGCTCAGCCCTTGCACTATTGTCTTAAGGAAGGGAGTGAGTGATGCCTGGTTACCCAAAAAAGCCAGCAACCCTGTGAGAAGATGATTTTTTCCCATGCCCTCTTCCCATCCACTCCACCACGAGAGACACAGCCACGTGCACACTCACATATTTGCATAAATCTGGAAAATAAAGATCACGGCGTGCCATGCTAATGGATCCCAGCACTACAATAGCTCCATTATAAATGGCAGTGTCTTGGAGAATTACTGCTAAAGACTCTACCTTTTAGTGTTGAAACTTTTAATTGATTTTAAAATACACAATCAATCACAGTTAATCAAGGAATCATGAAGAAGCTATCGTACACAAATACACAAAGACAGCATATAAACTACAATTAATGACCACTTAAGCAATGGTGGGAATGAAAATAGGATTATTTATTGGTGTTTATGGACAGTAATGGATAAAGTAATGAAGCAGTAGCACCGTGGTGTGTTAGAAGCCAAAGTTGGTGATATTTAACACCAAGTGGCCATAAGTGACTTTTCAGTGAATGGGTCAATGGCACAATTCAGAGCAATCTTTTCCAAGGAAGGAGATGCCTCTAAACACTACCATGGCCCTGCAGCTGCTGGTGGAGGCGATCCATCCTGAAGGAAGGATGTAAAAAGTAATTCCTGGGCTCTCACCACAAACCCCCCCTCTGTCCTAGGGCCAGTCAAACCTGTCAGGTACAGCTTTGTTCCATGGCAGGGGGACCTGCAGCCCCTCAACAAAAACATCTCTGGGCTGCCTTTAGCCACATGCCCATCTGTAACCTGACAGGGAGCTGTCTAGAGCAGCTCTGGCTTTAGTGTTAGGGGGAGTGGTTAAAAACCCAGCTGGGTGCCCTGTCCCATCCTTGGAGAGGCAGTTCTTTGTGTCTCAGGGTGACAAGCAGCCTGATGGGCCAGGGAAGGGCGAGCAAAGCAAGGGCTGGGGTTACTGAAGACTGAGCCAAGGACAGTGAGCTTGGGCAGGGCAAAGGAGGTAAATTCCAAAGAGGCATCTTGAGGCCCCTGAGGTCTGTCCTTGTCCACAGCTCCAGGTGGTCTGTCCAGGATTTAGTACCAAAGGCTCTTTTGTCTAAGCTGGCTTTATTCACACCCACGTAGCAAGAGCCTTGCAAGCCCAGAGCCAGGCACTGCCGAGGCACACGCTGACACAACCCCACCTGGGCTGCCTGCAGACCCAGTTTGCTCTTTGCTGTGCTGCATCAAGACCTTCCTGTGCCTCCAAGCAGTGCCTGCTGTCCCCAGGGACAGTCAGAGGCACGGGGCTGTGGCATTCAGGCAGGCAGCAGTGGCAGAGCCCCGTAATAATGCCTTCCTGCTGTGCAGCTTGCAGCTTTGCAGCCAGAGCTATTTGGTTCTCTAAATTAATAAGCAGCACCCAGATCCCCGCTCCTCCCTGCCTGGCACATGGTGCAAGGGAGAGACAGTGACAAAACAACTCCTGGTAAGGAGAAGGGGGGAGTCCAGAGGAGAGTTTGTCCTGCTGCACCATTCCCTTGAAGGCCAGTGCCACCTAACTCCCAAAGACACCACCAGCACAATCCACTTGCTGGTGTCCCTGTAGAAGGGTGGGGACTGTGTGAGTCCCTGTTTCCCTCCTGGGGCAGGGGTGTGGGGATATTCTTGTGCTCAGACCTTTCTGAAGTGAGATGGAGACCTCACGCTTGACCGAGGGCTGCTTTTAGCACTGGAATTAAACTGCTGTTGGTCATCTCAAATCTCTGCAAAGGAGCTGGCACCAGGTCAGCCCCCATAACCACACCTTCCCTGGGGCTTTGGTGGGGGCTGAGGATGCTGCAGCTCCTCTCTTCCAGCCCTGCCTGCCAGCAGCCTCCCTTCCCACAGTGCTTGTGCTCACTCGCATGGATCAATGTCTTCCTCTCCTCCACCGTCTCTTTTATTGCCTTGCAAGTTGGCCCCAGGATGTTTTATCACACCACAGCACATAATACAAATGAAAAACAAAGGGGAAAAGTTTGAATCATTTTTTTAATATATTCATCCCTGTGCTGGGGAACAATGATCCATCTGATTAAATCCGCATGCTAGAGTTTATTAAACCAGGTTGGCCTCTCGCTTTCTCTCTCCTTTAGGCAGGGACAGGCTCATTAAAATGAACATGCTCTGCTCCCTCCCCAGTGCAATCCTGCTCACACGGTCCCTGTGCTGCTGCTATCTCGAGACATCACCAGGAGCTGATGAATAGGGCTCTGCAGCTCGGTTTTCCCTGGCAGCAGCACAGCAGCCCAGCCGTGGCATGGCTTTTTGGCAAAGGGCAGGAGATGCCTTCAGCCTCAGGCTGCATCCAAGGAAAGTCCCCTGAAAACTGGAGGGAGGTGGGAGGGCAGGCACTGACCACCTCACTCCAGCCCTGCCCCAGCACCTGATAGGTCATTTACCTCCCCCTGGGCTCTGTTTCCCAAATCTGAAATGGGTTTCATGGGCACTGCTTCCCCATTAGGGTAATTAATGGCTACAAAGCACTTTGGATCCTGCACTAAGAATAAACCCATCAGCAATGACAAGGTGGGCATCTAAGACACTCTCCCTGGGACCAGGTTCCTGTGTAGGCTCCTGAGTCTGCCAGCAGCTGCTGTCCTGCAGCTCCAACTCTCCCTGGGCTCCCTCAGAAGGGTCCCCAGCCCACCCAGTCACCCTCACCAGGAGGCATTTCCAGCAGGCTGCTATTTGCTGCAGCTCCTCTTCTTCCTCAGGAGCCCTTCAGAGGCAACCTAAGTCTGTTCCACCCTGGCAACAACAGTGGCTTAGGCCCTGTAATCCCTCCTTTACTTGACTTTGGGTTATTTTGAGCAGGAGATTAAAGGAGATTATCTGCATCACCTGAGATGCTGCACTTTCCATCTCTACCCCCTTTCCTCCATCCCAAGGGGCTCGCCCAGGCCCAGGCAAATAAACCCCTTCCTCCTCCCCATATCCTCTGCCACGCTCTGGTCTCAGGACAGCTGCCTGTCCACAGGGTGCTTCCACGTGGTGGTTCATCACCAGCCTTGCTTCCAAGATGCAGCTTCTCACCTGGCTGCCCATGTGTCCTGCTGCCTGAGCCAAGTGCAGAGATGCTCCACAGGAGGGAAAGACAAAGGAGGGCACCCCAGCACACTGTAGCACTAATTGGGATTAGTTCTGTAGGCTTCCTAGGGAGGAGGTGGTGGCAGAGAGGATAAATAAAGTCCTGCTTTGGGCTCTAGGCAGGGCTAGAGCTTGGCAGGGTGTGCTGGGTTCAACAGCAGACACTTGTCACCACAGCCAGAGGATGGAGGATTGTCTCTTTGGGACATCCCACACTATTAAAAAAAAAAAAAATCCAAATAACAAGAAAAGCACTGAAGAATGACTGTTTCTTGCCCAAGGAGAAATCCCCATCGTCTGGCAGCATCCAGCCATGGGCAGGGAGCTCCTTTCCATCTTCTGGAGACCACAAGCTGCTCTCCAGCTACTTCAGCTTGGATTTAGCAAAGCCCTTGGTGCTGGTTTGAATCCCTCCCGAGCCCTTGCTGAAATCAGCAGCTTTATTAAATGAAGGTCTAAACAGGCAGAGCTACAAGCAGTAACCAGAAATGTTAATTTACCTTCCTTTATGAGTGAGAGATGCTCAGACATCCCAGTGGGGGGGAGCAGGTACTGAGAAGCAATTGTTCCCTTGGGAAGCAAACTCCCACACATGGCATGGCACCAGCATGTGTGACCTGTGCACACGTTCATGGCGAGCTCACACCTTCACGGGCTGTTTTTCCTCATTTCAGACTCCACCAGCCTAGAATCCATCTGCCACCCTGGAAATTAATAGCAATCATTAAACAAAAAGAGCTGGCAAAAAGAAGCCTGAGGTGAAAAGCAGCTATTTCTGCCAGAAAAAAAATTAAAACTATTTAGACATACAGAAAGTCATTTATTACTGTGAAGTCCTCCCTCCACCTGGGGTTTAAATCTCATTACAGTTTGTCCAAAACAGATGTTACCCTTTTAGCAGTAGATTATTAACAATAAACTCCAATCCTCCAAAGAGGGTAGGTGTTTTGGGTTCACTTGCTTTTTCGGCTTGGGTAACCTCCACAGGAAATGTTTATGAAAAGTACGGGCAATCCAAACACTGGCACAGCTCCCTGCTTCTGTTGTCTTGGACTCCAAAGTTTCTTTCCACTTTCCAGATATTCTGGACAGATATTCTGATATTTCCAGATATTTCCAGATATTCTGGGAGACACAGAGACTCAGAGATGGGCCACAGACCTTGCTGAGGAGCAGACAGGATGCTGAGGAAGGGCTTTGTGTGCTGCAAGCCCACGCCAACCTTCCAGCAGCTCCTACTGCTGCTTTTCCACCATCAGCTTGGCACTGACCATGTGCCCAGACAAAACAGTTTCTCTTGGAGTCTGGCATGTGCACAACCCATTTTTTTTCAAGTTTCTCTGCATCTGGCCACACACTTTTGGGTAGAAGGCAGTTTGGTTGAGATTTGGGCTTGTTGGCACCATAAAGGAGACCCAGTGGTTGTTCATACCTGTAGCTGAGTATCCTCTGTGGGCAAAGATGGGCTTTGCTTGTTCCCACCAGGGCATGGGCATACTCCAGTGGGAAATCAGCTAGCCTTGAGAGAAACACTGTCTAGCACCACGTTTAACCAGCCAAGCCCACCGTGGAGTATCTTTGTTCTGTTTAGATTTAGGACAGCAGAGAATACCTGCATCTAGAAGCCTTTTAATCATGCTGTAAACATAATCAAATGAGACATTAATATCAGCTCCAAACATTTATGGCCATCTGGCTGCCCAGCCATCTCCCTGACCATCTCAGGTAGCAGGAAGCACATTCCCCGTGTTCTCCAGAGACACTGCTGAATAGATGTTCTCACAATGCCTCTCAGCATGCCTGGAAAGGCAGTGAGAACCAGCTATTTTGGGACTGTTGGTGGTGAAGCCAGTACCAGAATCTCAGGGCTGCCTCAGAAAACACTTTTTGCCATCAGTACAATTTTTCCTGCACCCCAAGGGAAGCATCAAGAGCTCTCCTGAGCCATGTGTGTCTGTGAGTACTTAGGGCTGGAAGAGAATCTTTCCCTCAGCTCAGCACATCTCAGGCCTTCAGGCTTTACAGCTTATACCCCATCCCTTCATGGAGCCCTGAGGGTCCCAGGGGAGCCCAAGAAAGCAGTGTTCTCCCCTCCCTACAGGTGCAGGGTATTCTTGGGATGAATCTGTTGCACGTCCTTTCACGTTGTGTCAAAGGCATGAGGGAATAACTGCAGGGGCTGTGCTGGTGGGAAGAAAAGGCTCTAATCACGGCTGAAATTAAGCCATTAAAGAGTAGCTGAGGTGAATAAACACACAGAACCATCTTGTGGACTCTGCCCTCTGGCAGAGGGTACAGTCACTGCTGTCTCACATCCCTGTGCCTCCTCGTGCTAATCAGCCCTTCATCCTCTCCCCTCCATCCCAGACCCAGCTGGAGCACAGACCTGCAACTTCCAGGCCACCACCACCAGGCTGGGACCACTGACCCACCTTCCAGATATCCAAATAAATGGATATTTGTTTGTAGCCTGTGTATCTGACCCACGAGGAGTGTCCTATTAAAAAAAAACGGTGAGTGCATATTTCCACTGCTGAAACAACAGACCCACAGCCTGGTACAGTGTTTTTCTGGAGAAACACAGCATCTGTTTGGGTTAAGAGGGCAGGGTTGGAAATGTTGATGAGGACCTGAGGTGACCTAGGGAAGGGTCTCCTCCAAGAGCAGATGAAGCTGAGCTGCCCCAGCAGAGCCACGTGCAGGAGCAGGGCTGTGATGGGTGAGCTGTACGTGGAAGGTGGTCATGCTTGGTTTCCTCTGCAATGCTGTTATCCTGAATAAACATTAGATTGGTTTTGGAGGGCTGCCCAGATGATCATTAACCTTCTCCTGGCCCATGACAAGAAGCCAGCCTGCAGCACTGAGCTAAAATTAGGCTTGTAGGGCACTGGGGCTTGCCAGATATAACAATATCTGGGCAGAAACCCCCTCCAGAAAGTGGATAGCCAGAGGGTCCAGCCTTAAGCTGGGCTCCTCAGCTCCAGAGGGCATCATTAAAGATAACTTGGATTGGAAGAGGCATCTGAAAGTCTCCAACCAGAAAAGCAGGACCAGCTTCCAAGGTGAGCAAGTCAGTGAGAGGTTAGCAGAGGTATTTGCCTACAGCACAGACATACCAATCCCTGTGTGAGGGACACGTGCTGATGGAAAGGTGAATTCTGCTCTGCCTACCCAGAGATCACAGATCATTGCCATGAAGTCCTTGGTGAGCCGTGTCTTTTCTTGTCCATCTCTCAACACTCAGCATTACAGCCCACCTAGAAACTGTGATGTTGCACTGGCCAGAGACCCTTTCACAGAGGAAGGGCAGGACAGAGGGGGAAGTGTTCTTCTGCAAATACAACCATTAAAAAAAAATCAGAGCAAACAACACTTGCACCTCTAAAGATAATTCCTAACAAACTCACCATTTCACAGAGCCACCACCAGATTTTCCCCTGTGTAAAAGTGGGTTTTCCCATCTGGAAGGCAGAGGGTTATGCAGGCCTCCTGCAAAAATAAATTAATGAATGAAAGCAGTAAAACCCTTTCCCAAACAGCAGCAAAGATCTGAGTGAGGATGACAATGCAGCAGAGACAAGGCTCAGCTCAGATTGTCAGTGCTGAGGAGCAGCAGCAGCTCCACTTCCCAGCGTGGGGCTGCCTCCCTCCATTGCGTCCGTGCTGGAAAAACATCCTTTGATCTTCAGCACTCTTTACAGGGGAAAACGGGAGTCTTGCTTCCACACCAGACCTCTGCTTTTCCTCAGCCTACCATCAGCTTAACCATCCCATAATGAAGCTGTGATTCAGACTGATTATTTCTAAGGAAAAATCCCATCAAGCAAGTATTAGAGAGGCTTTCTCCTATGGAAACACACCTTTCTTAGCTGATCAGAGCTCTTACTTCCCTACATCCCCTAAGATCTCCTTCCTCTTCACCTTCCTCTGACTCTGCTGCTCTCATCACACTCCTCAGCTCCTTGAGGGCTCAACTGCACTGTCAGGGGCTGGAGCTGACGTTCCTTTGCTGCTCGTGCCGATGTTTTGGAAGGCTGGTTTAATGCACAGGTACCCCAGCTGGGCTTAAGAGGTTGCTCACCAAGAAGATCATTTATGCATTTTCTTAAACTCAGCAGAGGCTTCTGCTCAGCAGCCCACAGCAGCGTGAGATAGGGTTGTCATCTCAACAGACCCTGGAAACCAAGCAGCATGAGATGGATGTAAACCACTTCAGACTGCAGCCGAGTAACAGCAGAATAGTCCTATTTTCTGAAATCCCAAGAGTTTGTCTTGAAAATACTGTCATTTTAATCCAGAATTTATAAAAAAGGTTCTTAAAAATGTTTGTGCAAACAAGTCTGTTCTTGCTATTCCCAGGCTGCAGCTCTGGCCTCATCCTGGCTCTTGGAGGCACGGTGGCTTTGAACTAGGGCTGCCCTCAGACACTGCAGCTCCCAATTTTACTGCTAAATGAAATGGGATTGACTATCAACTTCCAGTAAAGATCATAACTTTTTCAATCAGGGTGAAAATAGGAATAATCCCAGGAGAGATTGGCCCCAGCACCATACAGAGCCCATGAGTGTTGACACACTGGTGACATTACTGTCCCTGTATAGAGACCAAGTGTGTTATTTCTCTTAGTTTCTCCCAGTGTCTCCCAGAAAACTTCTCTCTTGGCCATCCCTCCCACCTGGATACTTGTCATACAGTCTGTGACCTCCCAGAGTCTCAGTAAAAGCTATCCTGGATGCAGAGCTGGGCACTTCTCTCTCAGCCTCCCCTTCACCTCTCTGCTTCATTCCTTCTTAATCTCTCCTCAAACCTCAGCGGAAAATATATCTCTTCTCCCTTCCCTGTTTTTCTTAAATAATAAATAATAGCAGGAGAGAGAGTAGAATTGACTGGAAAACTCTATTATCTAACACTGTGAGGCATTTGGGAATAAGGTTGGGATGCACAAAATGCTGCCTAAACCCTTTCAATGAAGGATATTAGGACCAAGATGTCTGGATATAAAACGAACTTGAATTTTACAGGCCTGAGCATCTTTATTATTCATGGAGGTTGTGATTCTGACCAACATCACCCAGCAGGAGTCATGGAGCAAAGACCAGGAATATGCACAAGGAGAAAACCTGCCTGGAAGCCTCCTATCCCCACCTGACATGTAGAGGGTGGACATTAGCTACTTAGGGGTGATTTCATCACTATTAAGGGTTTTATCTGCCATGTTGGAGCTGCCTCCCCAGATTATCTTACACATAATGAAAAACCAAGGTTCACTTTAAAATCTGCTTCCTGTTAGCCAAATTTTCCCTCCTCACCTGTTTGGATGACCAAACACTCATATTTGTAATGTACTACTCCCATTTTCCTCTGGCTCTCTTTGTAGTGGGGATCATTTTTTGATAAAACAGCCCAAGTGGCTGTGAAAGGGGATCTAAGAGAAGCTGGAGGTGGAGCAGCTAGGGAGAAGGAAGTTCTGGAGATGCAGAAATGCCAAGGAGAGGAGCACTGCTGTGTGTATACACATGCACACGCACGGCGATCTTGCGTTCCCGCAGTAAATGTAATCCACAGTTTGAAATAACTCATTCAGTAGAAAAACAAAATTAGGAACTGAGTGCCAGCTCCCTTCCCAGCCCCCATGGTTGCTTTGTTTGCTTCCTTGCAGCTGCTGCTCTGGTTTAATTTTCCAAGATGCCATTAGCTGGGAAATGGAAGCAGAAACTTCCCAGCCAGACTGCACTGGTTTTTGAAGCTCCAGCTTTGCCTTTTCCTTTCCACCTCCCTTGCTATGGGTTTTCAGCCAGGATGAGGATGCTGCTGCTCATCCAGTGCAGGCTGCAGCCTCGTGGACATCCCAGAATTTCAGCCATCCGTATTTTGCTGCTGGTTTGTTGACAGGGACCAGGGCTGGAGAAGCAGAGATGGGTAGGAGGGGAGCATATCACAGTCAGGGCCGAGGATTAGCAGGGAGGAGCATGGATCTGGGCTCCAGCAGAGATACTGGATATCAGAGGCAATGTGCAGGAGGAGCAAGGAGTGAGGGGTTGTCCCTGCCCCTTTGCTGGCCTCTGTTAGCCACAAAAAAAAAAAAAANTTGCTGGCCTCTGTTAGCCACAAAAAAAAAAAAAAACCCACACAAAACCCCAGCATCGTCTCAGCTGGTCAAACCTTTCTGCCTCCTGAGAGCAGAAGGAAAGGGAATTCCAGCAGTGTCTGCAGGGCCCAGGAACTGTGCAGGAATGGTGTTTCCTGGGTGGCTGCCATGGCCTTGTCCTGCATGTGGCCTGTTGTCATCGTCACCATGGTGCCACACTTCAAGATATCTCTGACTGAGATTAAATCCATCATTCCAAAGCATTGCTGTTGTTATTCCACACTGTCTTCATTCCTACCTTTTGCTTCTTTCTCCAACAGCAAAGGAGACCCCCAAATCGCCACTTTCCTGGTTGTTTTTCATGTGAGAGTTGTGGTGGTTTATTCCTGGGTTTTCTCACCCTGTGGGGGTTCAGAGGACTGGGAAGGGCAATGTGCAATTGTGTTACCTGGAGAATAAACTCAGGATGACTGGGCAAAGATAAACCAGGCAGGCAGGAGAGTTAAACCAGTAAATCCTTGTGGGATGCTTGGCACTGGTGTTGCTCGGGCACACACCCACACCCACCACGGGCTGGGATGGGGCTCTCAGAAGCCATCAAGATGAACAATTATGCCTTTTGTGCAAAACAACAAGACCCACTTCTCCACTCACCAGCCATGTCCTGGCAATCTAATCAAAAGGGAGATTAGCCCCTCTTTCCTCTCTCACATCTCCTTAATGCTGTCATTTTATTCACACTTTGTAAAGCAAATAAACCAGCAAATTGCTTGCTTTAATGAGCTGAAATTAAACTGAGGCTGCTGATAAAATGCCATTTCTCCTTTCTGTTGTTGGGAAGGACTTGGCTGATAGGCAAAGCATGGGAAAGAAGGGAGAACGTACAGTGGGAGCCTTACTGAACGTGTTTGAGTCATTTACTGCTGCTCTTCTTCATCCCCAACACCACTCAGATGGGAGAGGCACATGGCTGCTGTAGGGGAAGGCTGGAGGGGATCAGCCTGATAAGATCTGTGGAGGATCTGGCCCTGCTCTTTGCTCACAGATGCTCCCACTCCACTAATGCCCTCTGACACAGGCTGCTGCCTCCCCAGAGAGGAGTGACAAGAACCTTTCCCTGCAAGAAAAAGGCTGGTTTGGCTCTGCAGAGCCTTCCCAAACACAGATTTGCCCAGAGAGCGTGGCTGGGTCTCAATGGGAGATAGAGGAGACAGAATAAGTGCGTACTGAAGAGAATATGCCAAGGTGCATCCCTCCCTGCTGCCTGTGCTCCGTTTGGCAGGGCTCCCCATGCCTGTGGGGCATCCCTGGGATCCACAAATCCATGGAGGAGGACAGGGAGGTGCTGGAGCCAAGTGCCACCCCGAAGGGACAGCTGGGGCCAGCCATTGCTTATGGCTCTGCAGGCCAGGAATACCCTCGTCCCACACCCTTTGGGGCAATCTGCACCCCCACAGGATGCAGGAGGAGCTGGACACCAGGCTGCTCCCTGTGGCCGAGGAGAGTGGGCACACCTAGAGAGAAAGTGCCCACCTGCAACACAAAGGCTGTGCTGGGATTTTCACCCCAACAAGAGGAGCGCGGGGCGCTTTGCTCCGGTCTCCCACCAGCCCGCGAAGCGCTGCCATCATCTCCCGGCGCTGGAGAGGAGGCTGGAGTGCAGAGGGGTTAATTGAGCTGTCTAACACCAGAGGGATGCAGCAGCAGACGCGTTTCAGTCTGGCACTGCAGCCGTGTCTCGCTGTGGGGGTGGCAGGGGGGGCTCTCACCTGCAGGCTCCCAGGGAGCACCGTCCCTCTCCCCTTCCCCGCTGGCTCCAGCGGCTCAGCTGTGTTAAAATGGACAACCCGAGCATCCCAGGGCAAGGAGGACAAGGTGGGCAGGAAGTCTCGTGTGCAGAGAGCTGATGTGAGAGAAGGTCTTGTTATTCATGTCGTGGAAGCCCAGCTGTCACCAGGGAACAGACTCATTGTTCACAATCCAACCAAATAAACTGTTTTACTGCTTATTATTACTGGCCTGTTCACCAAGGTATGAACTGAATGGTGAACAGGGATCTCTGCAGTCAAACAGGGTCTCCTTCCCTGGCTGGTATTGTGGCTGGAAAAGAACCTGGTTTCTTTGGGACAAGGTCAGAGTATGGCATCTGCCTCTAAACAATCAGCCCCATATCATTTTCAGGTATGTAGCACCAAGAACAGTCTAGCCTGGGCACTGTGAAATGGTTTATAAAACTGGGTTTATACTATTTTCTAGATTTAATGAAAAACTATTTAGATGTAAGATGTGGCCATGTCTCCTTCACAACTTCCCAAGAAACCTCCAGTTCTTACCAGCATTTTTTTTTCAAGGAGTATTGGTGGTGTCTTCCCCACCCTTGGACAAGGGAGATGACCAAAGCTCCTGTTCCCAACAAAAGTTCCAAGAAGGATTTTTCTAGATAGTCTGTGATGATTTCTCCCATCTGTGGGCAACTCCATCTCTGCCACAACATCTCTCTGCATTCATCTTACCAGCCCAGAGTTCTGTTTAGCATATCCAAAGATGATATTTTCAATATCTTGTGGAAAAGCATGACCCAGAAGATGCTGGTGCTTGTGCAGTTCCCACCTCTCCACTTTTCTCTTCCTGTTTCCCTAAGAAATTAGAAAAGGAACTAAGAGCTGTCCATGCATATTTATGCTTAGTCAAAAATTTAGGGGGGAAAAAAGTGGAAAATGTGTGCCAGGAATGAGTTTCTCTGTGGGAAGTGAGGCTGCTGGCAGCCCCACAGGTTTGTGCCTAGTGAAGACTTTTCCTAGTCTTCAAACAGCTCTTTCTGGCTGGGGAGGGGAGGTTTTGTCCCATCCTCTGCAAATGCTTTTGTTATGCCACTGAATGTTTGCTGGTCTTCCACACCTCTGCATCATTTCACCTGGGAGGGAGAGGCCTGGGAGAAAGGCAACAAGCCCCAGCCAGGGAAAAGGACACTGGGTGGTTCACAATCACACCAGTGGGATTGCAAAGAGTGCCCACATTCCCAGAAACAGGACAAGCGTTTGATGCTGGGCTGTATCCCAGAGGCCACATGGCAGTGCAGGCACAGAGACGCGGTGTCCTCGACCAGCACCCCTTGTGTGGGCACTGCTGCTGCGCACACCAGCACACGAGACAGTCAGGATTCCCCTCAGCAAAACGCTGCAGCTTCAAATCTACATCAGAGCGAGTTGTCTAGACTTCATCTGCTCTCAGCGGAGAGGAACAGACACTTCTGGGGCACCACTCCTCTCCTCCTCAGGTAGACACCTAAATAGGTCAGACAAACGGTGCACTGGATGTGTGTTGGTCCCTCAACTGCCAAAAAAGTGATGCTGGACAAGGGCTCAGAGGGTGACCTCAAAGGTCAGTGACCACCTCCCCTTGTGCTGCCAAATAGTGCTGGTGGCAGCCAAATAAACCAAAGGCTCCTTGAAAGGTGGTTGCCAAAGCGAGAAGGCAAGTGCCTGACGAAGAGGGGAGTTGGATGGATGTCCAACACCTCTGACTGCTGACTGTCTTTCCTTCGTGCTTAGTTTGTGCTTGTGTTTTGTTTTGAGCAGGTGAGCCGAAGGACCGAGCAGCGACAGGCAAACGCACGGAGGCACAGGGAGATGGGGACCAGCGCCGCCATGGGCAGCAAAAGGAAAACGAGAAGTACTATAAAAAATGAGAGGAAGGCTTGTCTCTAAGCCTGAGCAACTCCTCTGCACAGGCGCTTACCTTCATGACTCCCTCCTCGAGATGCCAGAGACCTGGTGATGTGGGACCAGCCTCAGCCACCAAGGCCTTGGTAGCAGCCCCTGGCTGCTGGCTGCCGACTACCGTGGGCACCGAGGTCCGCTTTCTCCAGGGACGCTTCCCTCCCGTCTCCGAGCCATGAGGAGAAGGGAGAGGCAAGCAAAGCTGCCGAAGGAGCACTAGCCCACACCTTCCCAGCCCCTGTCCTGTTCCCCGCTTCCAGCAGACCAGGAGCCCCTTCTCCGTGCTGCCCTTCCAGATGGCAGGTCGCCGGTGGGCCGCGACGTCAGCCCTCTGCATGTGCGTGGCGGCCATGTCTCTCCTGCACGGGGTGCGGGCGGACTGCTGGCTCATCGAGGGGGACAAGGGCTTCGTCTGGTTGGCCATCTGCAGCCAAAACCAGCCCCCCTACGAGTCCATCCCCCAGCAGATCAACAGCACCATCGTGGACTTGCGGCTGAACGACAACAAGATCAAGAGCGTGCAGTACGCCTCGCTCAGCCGCTTCGGCAACCTGACATACCTCAACCTGACGAAGAACGAGATCTCCTACATCGAGGACGGTGCCTTTTCAGGACAGTTCAACCTCCAGGTGCTGCAGCTGGGTTACAACCGACTGAGGAACCTCACCGAGGGCATCCTCCGGGGCCTGGGGAAGCTGGAGTACCTCTATCTCCAGGCCAACCTCATCGAGACCGTCACCCCCAATGCCTTCTGGGAGTGCCCCAACATAGTGAACATTGACCTGTCCATGAACAGGATCCAGAGACTGGACAGCAACACTTTTCGGGGCCTAAACAAGCTCTCTGTCTGTGAACTCTACAGTAACCCCTTCTACTGCTCCTGCGAGCTCCTCGGCTTCCTGCAGTGGCTGGAGGCTTTCACCAACATGACGCGCACCTACGACCGGATGCAGTGCGACTCCCCACCCGACTACGTGGGCTACTACTTGCTGGGCCAAGGCCGGACTGGCTACCGCAATGCTCTGAGCATGCTCTCTTCCCTTTGCACTGGTGGCTCCTACACTGTGATCCCTCGTTTTATCCCTCCCAGGTACCAGGTGACCACGGTGCCCTCCGAAAGCCCCTGCTCCGAGGAGGAGTGCTCCTCTGGTGACGGCACGACGCCGCAGTTCTCCCTGTTCACGCCCATCGGTGAGACGGAGGTGCGCCCCAACATCCAGGTGAAGCACCTCAACCACAACTCGGCCGTCCTCACCGTGCAGATCCCCTACCCCTTCAGCAAGATGTACATCCTCTCCCAGTTCGAAAACGGCTTCTCCTCCATGATCACCAAGCTCAGGAAGAAGGAGGAGAACATCACCGTGAGCAACCTAGTAGCACAAAGAGATTACACCTACTGTGTAGTCTCTGTTCACCAGTACTCCAAGTACAACCACACCTGCGTCACCATCACCCCCACCAGACCCAACCGCAAGGAGCCGGTGCCCACCCCTTCCACTGCCACCCATTATATCATGACAATCCTGGGCTGTCTCTTCGGCATGGTGATTGTCCTGGGTGTGGTGTATTACTGCCTCCGGAAGAGGCGCCAGCAGGAGGAGAAGCACAAAAAGGCTGCTGGCAGCATGAAGAAGACCATCATTGAGCTGAAGTATGGGCCAGAAATGGAGACCACCAGCATCACCCAGCTGTCCCAGGGACAAATACTGGGTGGGGAGACAGTGACCCGCATCCCCTACCTACCCTCTGCGGGCGAGGTCGAGCAGTACAAGCTGATTGACAGCAGCGAGACCCCCAAGGCCACCAAGGGCAACTACATGGAGGTGAGGACGGGTGAGCAGCCCGAGAGGCGAGACTGTGAGCTGTCCCTGCCGCCAGACACCCAGGGCTCTGTGGCTGAGATCTCCACCATTGCCAAGGAGGTGGACAAGGTGAACCAGATCATCAACAACTGCATCGATGCCTTGAAATCCGAGTCCACCTCCTTCCAAGGGGTGAAATCGGGGGCAGTCTCCACGGTGGAGCCTCAGCTGGTGCTCTTATCAGAGCAGATCCCCAGCAAGCACGGATTCCTTTCCCCCGTCTACAAGGAAAGCTACAACCACCCTCTCCAGCGACACCACAGCATGGAGGCGGCCCCCAAACGCTCCAGCACCTCTTCCAGCGGCTCCATACGGAGCCCCAGGTCCTACCGCTCCGAGGGATCGGGCCACAAATCCGAAGCCAAATACATCGAGAAGACATCCCCCACCACCGACACCATCCTCACTGTGACGCCGGCCGCGGCCATCCTGCGGGCAGAGGCGGAGAAGATCCGCCAGTACAGCGAACACCGGCACTCGTACCCCAGCTCGCACCCAGGGGAGCAGCACGACAGCATGGGCGGGAGGAAGCCCTCCATCCTGGAGCCTCTGACCCGTCCTCGCCCCAGAGACCTGGCCTACTCCCAGCTCTCGCCTCAGTACCACAACCTGAGCTACACCTCCAGCCCAGAGTACACCTGCAAACCATCGCACAGCATCTGGGAGCGCTTCAAACTCAACCGCAAGCGGCACAAAGACGAGGAGGAGTACATGGCAGCCGGCCATGCCCTACGCAAAAAGGTCCAGTTTGCCAAAGACGAGGATCTTCACGACATCTTAGACTACTGGAAGGGCGTCTCTGCCCAGCAAAAGTCCTGAGTCCTCACACAACTCGTGACTTAACACACTAACTGGACCAAAAGAAATCCGCAGCAGCTATTTTTATTCAGACTGTCTTTGAAACAAAATAAAATTAAAAAAAAAAAAAAAAAGAGAATCAATAAAGAAAAATAAAAGAGAGAACAAGTAATGAAAAATCTATAAATATTCTATATAATATATAAAGTGAGCTATTAAAATGTCCTCACATGGGTGAGACATGCACCAAATTTGAACACAAACTTTGCAAAACAAACAAACTGTGGAGTGGAAAAAAAAAAAGTTTTGTTTCATTTTGATTTTTTAAAAAAATATAAGAAAAAAGAAAAAATTGAATATAAAATGAAAATGAAAGAGCGGGCAGAGAGCTGAGGTCTGGCGTTTCCCAATATTGCATTGCATGAGTCCCTATTCCGTGATTTTGTGGATTCTTTGTGAACAGTTTGTGTTCTTCCTTCCTTCCGTCCCTTCCAAAATCAACAGCGACAAAAACAGCAACAAAAACCAAAAAGAGACCAGAAGGAGCTCCATCTTTTGGGCTGTTTTTGCAAACGGAGTCTTCCAGTTTAGACTTTTACCCGGTTGAAGGCCCGTTCACATTTTCACTCACTAAAAGGTTTTACCACACATTGCATTGTAAACCGAAGTCGTTAATTGTACAGAGAAAATTTCTATATTTGCAATGTTTGCTGTATAATGAGAAAGAGAGAGGAGAAAAAAAAAACAATACTACATCTACTAAAAAAAAAATATATATATATATCTATATTCACCTGTTTGTACCAGGTTTTAATCATGGATTTTAGAGAAAGAGATGGAGTTTTGTTTAAAGGACTTTTTTCTTGGTTGGTTGGTTGGTTGATGGGGGATCTTTCGGAGGGGGGACTGTTTGGATTTCTAAGTGTTTGGTTTTGATTTCTCCCACCAATTGTCTGTGTCCAAGTTCTCATCACTTCCAAGTGCATTGAAGAAAAAAAGACACGTACCCAGGACAATAGAATCCCTCACCTTATTCCAAGTGGGAGACCATCACCACCAGGAGCTGGGAAGGGGATGAGAAGTGAAGGGTTTTACATTGAGCAGGTGCCACCATGCAATGGGATTCCTCCTGCAAATTAAAAGGAGTTGCTCTCTGCCCCTAAACAGATGTGTCTGGGCAGGGGTGGCCCTCGGGACCAGCTGCTGAGGAGTGGGTTATCCCCCCACTTTCAATCTGGGGAGCCAATGATGAGTTAGAGCACAAAGCCTCTTGCTGCTCTGTGGAGAAGGAGAGAATGGAGGGGTGATTTTTCTTTTGAGGTAAAAGACACTCAGCATTTATACCTTGCCCACACTGAGACACCCTGGGGATCCCCGGCCAGCCCTTGGCACTCAGACTGGAAGGGAAGGGGTGGCTCTGTGTCCGTGGGTCCACCCAAGCAGCCACACGCCCTTCAACCATTGCTGTCCAACACTGGTCTGAGACTGCAAAGCTTTTTGCCCCACCTCTGAAATACTCACAGGGGATGCCTTACTCAGGAGGTGAGAAGGGAGGTGTTGAGGCCATGAAGGCACTCCCAGGCCACTCTGGTGGCCCAGGGAGGCAATATTGTCCTGATCTGAGGACACAAGCCCCTGTGTCTCACCCATCCCATGACCAGCAAAAAGCAAGGGCTTCTTGAGGGTCTGAGAGCTGCTGGGCTCCCAGGTGAGTGTGTGGGAGGCCAGGGAGCCAGCACAGCGAGGTGCTAAGCTCCCCAAACACAGCCCTGTGAGGCCTTGCTGCTTGCCAGAACTTTTCCCTTGCATCCTGCTCACAAGTCACTTTGGATGGACATCCTGAGTCCTGACGGATGAGCACTAGGGCCCAGGAGCAAACCATATCCCATCCTGTTACTTCAATATTTCAAAGTGATTTTGACAGGTATTCTTGCAAAAGGTTATGTTTGTTCAGAAAGGAGCTGAGCCAGGAAGACACAGAGCAGGCTGGGAAGTGCACGAGTTCATTCCCCGTGGTTATTTGTGTAGACAACAAACCATTAGCAGGATTTCACAATAAAAGGCAGGTAATTTCTCCAGGAGTACATTCACTCTGCATGGACAAAGGCACATTCCTCCACCTCCTCCAGGTGCCCCAGTTCCTGCCCACAGCACGCAGCTTCCCGGGGCTGTGTCTTGCTCACCAGGCGGTGAACAGGACCTAGGATGGGGAATTGAGGGTCACCTCTCTCTTGTTTAGTGTGGTCAGGGCAGGTCCCTCCCCAAGTCTCAGCTGTAGCACCTGGACCAAAGCAAACCCTTCAGCTGAAAGAGCCTTTCCTTGCAAACCCTGAGTGCCTCCTCATAGAACCATAGAATGGTTTGGGTTGGAAAGACCTTAAAAATCATCTAGGATTATAAAATAAAAAGTCATCATCATTTAGTTCCAACTCCCCGGCCATGGGCAGGGATGCCACCCTCTAAATCACGTTGCTTAAGGTCCCATCCAGGAGAAATAAGAATTGGTCAGCAAGGATGGATGATGCAAACAGTAATGGGGCCTCCTGGCACTGTTTCATGGTCTCACAAGAGTCCTTATCAAGAGGCTGGGGTTGTCCAAAGCAGTGGCAGCTCTTGAGTTAATTCGGGCTCAGATGCTCCAGCACTGACAGTCACTGGTAGATACCCAAAGAACTTCCTCAGTTGCTCCCTGCATTGAGACCATTCCCACACCAGTTTGGGAATGGCATTGTGGCCATCTCCACGAGCTGGGAGCAATGGCCCAGCCAGTGGAGTGTGAGGCCTCGCTGTGGAGGCAGCAGCCAGCTCAGCTCTTTAACTGGGGGCACTCATTTTGCTCCTCTGCCTCTGTTTCCTCATCTGGAAACGCTTCCTTGTGGCATTGAGGGCACGGGCTGGCTGGGGAGGCTCAATTAATTAATTGCCTGTCTGTGAAGCCCATTTAGCTGCTAGAATAAAAGCTGCTATCGAAATGCAAAGCTGTTAGTGGCGTAAAACAGCAGGGGCAGATGAAATCGAAGCCTGATTCTGTTTTCACACCAGGATTTCACTGGTCATAAACCAACAGAGACCGACACAGGAATGCGATACAGCAGCGCTGGCCTTTCTAAATTAAACACTTCCCGCATGCAAACCGTCTGCAACTGGGAAAAAAGGAGGATTAGAAGAAGTCTAGGCCCCTCTATCTCCGAGGTATCTCTAAGGCAACACCCAGTAGCCCATTGTTGGTGGGAACTCACCACAAATCCCCAGATGGCTCCTGAGCTGCTGAGCACCTTCCAGCCCCTTGCCCTCCCTCCAAAACAAGGTAAAATCCTGGCAGCTGTGGTCCACATCCCTCGGCAGGAGATGCCATAAAATGAGCTGTGAAAAAAGCCAGACAAGAAAAGGGAAGAGGTCCCACTGTCCCCAGGGCCACCACCCCATGGATGAGCTCCTCTGCACAGGTCCTGGAGAGCTCTGTCCACAGCATCTTCCATCCCTCCAAGGCAGCTGCTTTACAGACCCCTCTGAGGACAGAGCAGGGATTTCATCACCAGTGACCTGCTGGGTGGTTTTGTTCTTTGTTTTCTCTCCTGTTCAACCACCAAAGCTCTCAAGCTGCTTCTGCCAAGAGAAGGGATACCTTGTCCAGCCAGGCTGCTGCTGCTGCCCCAAACTCATCCGAAGGAAGAGGGCTCCCCACCAAGCAGAAAGGAGAGGGCACAGGAAAGGCAATGTTGGAGTGAAGAGGAGGGGAGGCTAGGGGAAAAAAATCACAGTTCCCTGCAGTGCAGTCACAGCCCTGGGGCCACGTGGAAATGCATTTTGCTGATGCCCTTTCTGTATCCACAAAACTGCTGTTGTCTCAACCACCTGTCTTCAAGGGCAAAACCAAGGCAGCACTAAAAATCCCTCCTCTGATCCCTCCCCCAGCACGGACAGCTTCCAGTAGGAGAGTAAATCCAAGCCCACATTACCCATGGCTCAATCCTCACTCTGGCCCAGAGTCAGCAAAGGACCCTGCCATGTGTTACAAAGCCTGTGTGTCATTTAGAGCCTGGATATTATTTAAACCCCTGTAAATTAGGACAGAAACATCCCATTATACAGACATGCACCATTTAAGCCCAGGATTCCTGAGGGCACCTGCCAGCCCTGGTGTGCACAGCGGGTGTGTCCATCTGCTCCAAAGCATGGCCCGTGGGAAGGTTTCCAGGTTTCACAGGCAGAAACCTGGAGCAGCTCAGGGTGGCAGGCACTGCCTGCCCAGCTCCCTCCCCGATGCAGCAAGGCACTTGAGAAGGGAGATAGCTGGGGGCTGCCTTTTTCCTCGGAGCTGATGGGTCTTGAAAGTGTGAACTGACCCCCTCCCCGCCCAGCATTTGAGCCTCCTGATGGCTCCAGCTGAGTTTGCCATGAAACCAGGTGCAGATCTCATGGGAGGGGGGTCAGTGAGGATGCTGGGGGCCCTAGGAAGGGAAGGTGCTCCAATGCACCTCCCTGACACAGACCACAGCCAGACTGCCTTGGCTCTGCTCCAAACAAGCCAGCGACCTGCAGTGAGTGCTTCCTGGGCGCTGGCACCTTCCCTGGGGCTGCCAGGTCTCTCTTCCAGTCTGTGCATCAACACCTGGGTGATGCCAGAGCCAGAGCAGAGCCCTGGGCTCAAGCAGCCCAGCCAGCTCCTGCTCCTGCCTGTTCCCTAACTCTCAGCCGGCTCCCCTCTGCCCATTTGAGAGCTCAGTCCTTCCCTAAACCAGGGCTGGCTCTTGGCGAACCAAGAGCTCCGTTACCCGAGAGCCCCAAACTCCTCCCGGTGCTGGATGTGGCTCTGCAGAAATCGGGAGCAGCGACACAGCCCGCTGCCGCCTGTGGGGCCGTGGAGCAATAAATCACCTCGTCTGCAGGAGAAGGGGTCGGCAGGGGTGGAGGACAGTGCGGTGGAGGTGGCCTCGCCACACAGGTCCTTCGGGCGAGGAGGGGCGGGAGGCAGGGGAGGGATGCGCTGCGGCTGGCCCAGAGCCAGGAGCGCGGATCGATGGGGGTGATTGAAGCCAGCACGCACTGCGTTGGGCTATTTTTAGCGCAGCCAGCAGAGCAGGAATTTGGGAGCCCAAGTCAGAATTTATTTGCATCTGTGAGTGCTCGTCAGGGGGAGGACCAACAACAACAACAACACCCCGGCCGGGTGCAGCAGCGCCCTGCTGCGCGTTTTGGGACCTGCTCACCTTGGCTTCAGCTGCTCTTCAGTGCTCATCGTGTCCCTGTCCCCCCTTTGGGGACAGTGTTATCCCCCTGAAGCTTGGAGCTGCGAGCACGTGGACGCACATGGACACGGGATGGGGGCAGAGCAGAGGAGAGAGGAGGGGATGGACTTCAGGGGACGAAGGGTTTATTTGGGAAAAGCACTGATCCGACCTTAAATGCGTAGGGCGTGTGAACAGGTGTTGTAGCACGGATGCAACGCTGCCATGGCCAGGCAGGTGTGGACTTTGGAGGTGCCCCAGCCTCTCATCCAGCTCCTCTCTCCCCATTTCCTCACCACAGGCTTTCTGCCATGGGCCCTGGGTCAGTTTTTCTGGGTCAGTGTTCTGAGATGCAATTGTTCTCCAGAGAGAGGTGTACAGCACATTTCCTTTCCTTCACCTCCAACCCCCTGATGCCAGCGGTGCCCAAGGCACTGAAGGTGGTGAAGGTGCTGGTGGGCATGGCCAGTGCTGCTGGAGAAACCAACCCAGCTCCTTGGCTTGGAGCAGTGGCTTTAGCTTCACCTGAATTTACTTAGGCTCTAATTTTTCATGTCTCCTCTGTGTCACAGCCTCTGTTTTACCCCTCTCAGCCAGCTCACCAGCACCACCAGAAGGGTGGTAGAGATTATACAAATGCTGCCTTGAGAGTTTTGCTCATTCCCACCTTCCCCCTCGCCCAGAACTTAATAATTGAGGAAAACCATCTGATCCAGAATGAAGCCAGTTTTCTGGACTCAGTTTCCTCTGTGCAAGGCATGAGAAGGCACAGAAGTAGCATGGATGTGGATTTTCATCACGTGGGGAGTAGCCAAGCAGGATGTCAGTGTTTACTTTAGTTTTGCTGCCCTTTCTTTTGGTTCAGATTGGGTGTGAACATGCCTGTTTCCATCCCTCTGCAACCTCCCTGTCCCTGCAGAGTAACCAGAGGAGCCTGCCAAGTCTCCGTGTCTGTGTGTGTGTGCCTTTTCAATAATTCAGTGGGAATGTTAATCACAGGGTTGTGCTGTTGTTCCTGTACGTGCCGATCGCTTCTCACATCCCACCAACATCTGTTTTTTTCACACTCAGCTCAGCTGTCTGGCAATAGCCATTTGCTGCTCACCTTTACTTGCCTTGCCATTAAAGAGCTCATTAATGTACTCCATCCTTGCTTTCTTTGGGACGAAAAGATTTCCATTTCTGTCTTTTATCAGCTTTCACATGGCTCACAGCCTGTCCTCCCTTCACCATGCGATGCCCTTTTCTAATGAGCTCTTCTCTCCTGGTCCATCTCATCCATTAAGATCTGTGAATGCTATCCCCTGCATTGTCTTGCTCATCTCCTGGGCTCTCCTCTGGGTCTATCATATTCCTCAGTGTTTTCAGCTGTGAAAGGAAGCAAACAGCCCCACATACAACATCCACATCTCCTCCCACCTCACTCGCTTTCCCAGCAGCCCTCCAACCTGGCTCATCCCACCACAGCATCCAGCCTTGACAGACCCCTCCATCCTTGCAGAAGCCCTTGGCTGGCTTGACCTGATCTGCAGAAATGTGATGGAATGCCTCAGTTTGTGTGTGGTGCCTGCAGCTTGCTCTGCTGGGGGCCTCTTAAATCTGTGCCTCTCTCTCAGCGTTGCTTTTGTGCAGCAGAGCTCTCCTTGGGCATCTCCTGCCTTGCAATCAAGAGCTCCCAGCCCATCCAGATGCGGGAGGCCTCTCTGGGTACTGCAAAAGCTCCTCTGTGGTCTCACAAGTAAACACTGGCACTCTTCATGCGACGCAGCTAAATTAATTAATCTTGTTCCACCACATTTGAAGCCAAGACACAAAGGTTCCCATTCCCTGAAGCTGGAGCTTAAAGTCTGCTTCTCCCACAAGTGCCCCCCTGCCCCACCTGGGATTTGTGTTGCAGTAAGATTGGAGGAGTGGCAGCAGAGCAGCTCCTGGGAGTAGCTCCAAGGGGCTGGCAGAGCCAACAGCCCCCTGGAAAAGTGGCCATGGGCACAAACCATCTGCTGCCATCCAGCTGAAACACCCCTGCTGTGTCCAGCTCAGCTTAGGCTGACAAAGAGCTTGTGTGCACAAAACCTGTTGTGTTTTGGGTTTCTTCCCCAGCCATCTCAGGTGCAGCAATTTATTACCTCTCCATACAAATCTTATCTCGTTTAAATCCTCAGATCATTCTGGCTGTAACAACACTCCCACCCACCACAGAGGTTGCACACACACACATCACTGCCTGGGAAATCCCAGGCAGGAGCACGGCAGCCCCACACACGACAAACCCTTCACGCGCTGACACCCGACAAGCCCTGAGCTGCTCCACAGCTGCCTCCAGCCTTGCAGGGTGATCACAGCTCCTGAAAGACAGATTCAGACACCGGGGCTCTGGGTGTGATGTGCCAGGAGGCTGGCAGCAGAGGCTGGGGAGGGCAGGTGCCTGGCATGGCCACTCCAAATGTATTTCCCTGGCAGAGCTCGCAGCCAGGGAGGACAGTGAGCTGTGGCTTCTGATCTCCCACCATCTCACACTTGGGTCCTGAAGACCAGACGTGTCCCAGCACCGCTGTCAGGAGTGAAGAAGCAGAGATGGAGGTGCTGGAGCAGAGCTGGGAGCTCCAGAAACCACCCGAGATGGTGAAACCCGTTTGGATACAGTTGTGAGGCTCCTCTGGCTGAGGTGACCGAGAAGTCCCTGCCGCAGGGTGGCTTTGGAGAACAGCACACCCAGAAGAGCCCACCTGTGGCTGTGAAGGACTGGTCCATCCATCGCTGCTCTGAAGCTGTCAGGAGATGGATTCACCCACTGGTGGGAAGTCTGAGCCAGTCCCACTCTTCCGCAAAGCCACAGACGTACATGGGTGGAGATGCCCAGGTCTGATGAGAGAGATTGGTTGGCAGCACAGCACAAGCCCTCACAAAGAAGAAGAATAAACCAAAACATCACAAGATGCCAGCAAGTGGGAGGAGACAGCTTATCCAGGGAGCCAATTTAGCTGGAAGGAAAGGAAGGGATGCAAGATGTTCCCCTATTAAGAAAGAAAAATAGCACGCAAGAGCAAGGAGCTGGAGGTTGAAGTGCCCGACGGAAAGTGATATGGATGCATTTGAGTTTAAGAAGCCAAAGCAGAGCTGGGGCAGATGCTGGACCTGGAACAAAGGCTGTGTCAGCCCAAGCTTGAGAGGCAAAGGTTAGGATGAGACTTGAAGAGACCTGGAAGCCACCGAGGTGGGTGAAATGTAAGTGGCACTGCGTTTAATCTGAGCAGAATGCATGAAACCAGATGCTGTAATTGAAAGGGTTATTTAAACTGAGTATTCAGAGGGAAAAATAAAGCATTGCAGGAAAAATAATAATACTTAGCACTTGTAATGTGCTTAGCATCTTCAAAAACTGGTCAGCCATTAACTGATTGCTCCTCTGCTCAGTCCAAAGGCTAATAAAAAGGGACGGTTCATTTAGTTATTTCACAGCTGAGCTTCTCAGTAAGGCATGAGGAAGTGATCACTGCTCTCCAGCACGTTGGTAAATAAACAGTTGGAAGCAGAAAAATACAAAATCCTCTCAGCACTTGGTCACAGCTTTGTGCTCGGCTCCTTCCTTCCTTACCTTGAGTTTGTCCAGACCAGACCTGTGACAGGGAGTTTGTCTGGAGGACTGGCTGGGGAGCATGCCATGGGTGGGAGCTAAGCTTCCAACAGTTCCAGCACCTGGTGTCTCCTGCCCAGGAGCTGCCCCTGTGCTCATGTCCACAAGAGCAGGGATGTGGAATCTGCAGGGCACTTGTCCGTGGGTGGATGGGGTGGGTGACTGGGGCTCGGAGAGACCCTGCTTGTGCAGCTTGGTGGCCTTGGCAAGCACAGAGGCTGAGGGAACCAGGCAGCCTTTGGGACAGCAATAAAGAGGAAAGCATTTTATATTTGTTTTACTTAAAAAGCAAGCAGTTCCTTTTGTGTTTGATGAGCAAGCGATTTCATAAACTCTGCAGAGAAAACATGACACACTTGCACCTCGGTGATTTCCAGCCTCTTTTCCTGGCAGCAGCACTGGGGGAGTGGAGAAGTGCCCGGGCAGCTGCCCCACACACACTCCCCCAACTGTCAGGGGGTGGCCAAAGGTCTGGGGGTGCTCCTGGTCAGGCCTGAAGGGAAGCAGCCAAGAAGAGGCAGCTCTTGTCAGGATGGAACAATTCAGCCTGAAACATGTTCAGTCCCAGCAGGGGTGAACAACAAACCCATCGCATGTCGGGTGCTGCCACAGGCTTCACACTGCCCCAGGTGCAGTCACTCACTCCAAACAAGCAGCCACTGCTTTTGCCACCTACTTTGTGATGGTTTCTGGCCTTATCAACTTAGACACCCACTAAAACCCTGCCCTCATCACTCCAGAGAAAGGGAGCTGTGCAGATGCTCAGCTGCCCCCACACATGTGCCCTGGTTTTGGTGCAGTGATGCTCCAGACCCTGCTTTGCTGGGGCACAGGTCTCCCAGAGCCCCTGCCCCACGTGTCCCAGACCCATCCCAGGGGGATGGATGCCTCCATGGGGTCCCACCGGACTGTGCAAGGTCTCCAGCTCACCCTGAGCTGCCGGGACAGCAACCAGGAGAAGGCAATGGTTCACCCTTGAGCTGCCCAGTCCCAATCCCAATCCCAGCAGCAGAGAGAAACTCCTAGAAGATGCCAGGGAGCTATTTTTCCACCTCACTGTTGGGTGATCCAAGAGGGTTCCTGCTGCTGTATAGAACAGGTGCACAAGAATTCATCTCTGAAAGCATTTCTTGGGATAAACTACACCCCCCAGGGCATAGGGCTGAACTTGGCTTTTCTGGGACATGTCCAGCAGGAGAAGGGCCATCATCAAAAGCCTTTGGTGGAGACAGGGGTTGAGGGATCTTACATTCCCCTGGCTTTTCGCCCCAGGCACTGCCTCCTGCTCTCTCAGCTGTGCTTGTGGGCTTTGTGCTTCCTTTCTGTTTCTTCTTAAGTGAAACATTCCCCAATTCTGCTTTGAGCATGGCCCTATGGACCCTGTGCTGAGAGGATGAACCAGGTGAGAGCAGGAGGAGGTGAGCAGAGACTCCTCACCCCAGTGCTACCCCTAAGTGCCTCTACCCCGAGGCAGATTTCGCATGAGTGAGGCATCCGGGTCAGGACCTCGATGATTTGCACTGCAGGACGTGTCCTCCTCATCCTCTGGGAGACCCAGGGAAAGCACTGAGCACAGAGACAGCGGCAGCCTTGATGGGTTGCTTAAACACCTTTCTGACGGGAGGAAATTCGGGATGTGGTGCGCTGAAGAGGCCTTGTTAGCTCCTGTGAAACGCTCACGTCCAGCCCGGCAGCAGCTCCGCGGGCCGTGAAGGCTCCGCCGATCCTCCTCTGCCTGCTCCTGGCATAACGAGGCCCAACGGGTGTGTGTAAACAGAGCCAGCGTCTCTCTCGCTGGACCTCATGCATCATTTATAGCCAGCTTTTCCGTGGCACAAGAAACATTTACATATGCCAGCATTAATTCCGAGCGCCACTTCAAAGCCATCTCTGTCTAATGAACCCCGTGCGCTGTGCACGGCAAATTCCACCCCAAAAATAATTAGCAGCACACGCCACCAAAGCGTTACAAGGGGAACGCAGCGCACCACCTGCTGAAGCAAAATGAATGCCTGATTTATTTATTTTTTTGCCACTTTTCAGCAATATTCAGGCGCTGACTCAAAGCTGCGCTCTGTTCTCAGCTTTGTAGGGCCCCGGGAAGCGTAACGTTCCCACTCTGCATTCCAGGCTGAGAAGGGATTTATTTGGGGGGGTTATATAGAACCACAGGAAGGTTTGGGTTGTAAGGAACCTCAAATATCATCAAGTTTCAACCCCCCCACCATAGACATGGGCAGGGCTTATGTTTTTCTTACTTGACAGCTGGATAGAGCTGTGCAAGACCCTGCTGATTTCTCAGTGCCAGAGGTGCCAACTGGGATTTAGGGTGCAAGCAGCTCTACGACCCTTTCTCTGAAGCTGCACAAGTCCCAGGCTTTTGGGATGCTGTCACCAGCTGACCAGTCACAGACTGGTGGCTGGGAGCAGGACAGGACTCGAGTCTCACCCTGGTCTGACATTCCCACAGAGCCTTTAACCCCTGGGTGGGATCAGCCTCTCTGAGAAAAAAGGAAATTGGAAATGAGATCAGGAGTCGAAGGTTTTGGTGCCCCTACCAGCCATGGTGCTTCCAGCCTGTGCTGGCTACAGGCAGCCCTGCTGTGAGCAGCTCAGGGGCCAGAGCTGGCTGCACTGAAATGATTTCTTTAATCTGTGTTAGAGCTGCCCCTCCCAGCCCACAGCAGGAGGAGCAGCATGTTCAGCTCGAAGCCTGATGTGGTGGCATTGCCATGGGAGACCCAGGTCATAAACCACCCTGGTGAGAGATGGAGGGCAAACCTGGAGGTGGCTGTGGGCACAGGGGGACCAGCTGTGCCAGGATGATGCTGGGATCCTGATTTCTCCTAGTTCTGTCCTCCTGGAGTGGAAGGAAGGTGCTCTGCAGGGCACTGCTCTCAGCATGTGTGTCTCTCCAGCATCAAACCATGGAATTCAAATTGTCAGTCTCTGCCTTGTTAGGATGCAAGGGGTTAAACTGTTCTTCCTATGCAAATTAAGCTTAATTAATCCTTTTCATCAGTTGCAAATATACCTTCTGAACCCTATTAAAAACATGAATATGCAAATTCAGACCTTTTTTAATACTCATTTTCAAGGACTTGGAGTCAGGCTTGATTATTCGATTCCCGTTAACAGCCTGTAAAACCTGGTGCAAAATTTAATTTCCATTTTAAGTTAAAAAAAAAAAAAAAAAGAACCTGTTGGTAATTAAGCTAATTACAGTGTTACACTAAAGAGGAGACAAACAAGGAGGACAAGATCATTCATTACATTTGACACTGGTTACAGGACCTGGGGACTGTCCCGAGTTAACTGTGAAGCCAGGAAACAGCGGTGATGGAAACAGGGTGTGTGTGAGGAGGCTGTGGCTTTTGGGGCGGCCTGGTGCTCTCCTCACCTTGGGAACAAACCTGCTTCAGCCCCATGAGCCATTCTCCTCCTCCTCCTAAGGAGAGAAGCAAGGAAGAGGAGGTGCAGCCAGGCTGGAGGGGACTGCCGGTGTCGTGGGGTCTCTGCACGGGTCAGGAACACGCTTGAGGTTGGAGTTTCAGGGTAAACATACAGAACCATCTTATCTGCCAGAGCTGAGCGTCCTGTGCAGGTGGGACTTCCATCCTCCCTGAGCACCTTCTCTGTGTGTGGGGTGCAGAGGGGAGGTTTGCTGACCACTCCCTTTGCACTGGCAAAACCATCAGGGAAGACACATGACAAGACTCTGCAGAGGCATCTACAAACTGCTGCTCCACAGCCATACTGGGGGGCAAATGAGGTGCAGGATGTGACCCCCTCTTGCTCATGCCTGTGTCCAGCACAGGTTGGGAGATGCCAGCTGAACCAGCTCAGCCCACACCACCCAAACCTCCCTTGTGGTCACCCATCAGAGCTGGGCAGTCAGTCCTGGTGGCTCTCAACTTGGTCATCAACCATCCCATGCCTCCAGGCTTTGCCTGCATGTAGTTTAAAAAAAAAGTAATGCTATAGGCTGTTAATTATGGTTTACCACCAGTGATCTCTTAAAACCAGTCCTTAGGATGCCCAGCATCTATTCCACACTTGGTGCTTTCTAGTGAGTTTGCAGAGTTAATGTGTGCCTTACCAGAGCTGTGATCCTCACCTGGGGACGGCACCACGGCCTGGTGGGCTCAGGTGAGGGGTCCCATGGCTGGGGTGGCACACAGCACACAGAGGATGCTCTGCCCACAGGAGGTCAGGGCTCAGTGCCCAGGACAGCAGTGCAGGACACTCCAGCACTGAACCAGAACGTTGCCATCACCTCCAGACTCACCCAAAAACACCCAAGGCCGGCAGGATGGATCCACTCGAGGGATTTGAGCTATCTGGGGAGCTCTTCTCGCTCCTCCTCATCTCAGCACATCTCAGCACATCTCAGCACATCTCATCTCAGCACCGCTGCCAGCACGAGCGACCCGGCTCCCCGTGGGTTCGGTTCAATCCCCGCCATCGCCTCCTCTCCGGGGCTGTTCCCTGCCCTGCCAGGACCCACAGCAGGAGCAGCTGTCACTTCAGGGCTGTCACTTCAGAGCTGTCACTTCAGAGCTCGCCACTCACGGGTGGCTCCGCTCTCAACAGCGGTGTCGGAGCAGGAGCCGATCACGTACGCGGCCAGGGGCTGGAGAGTGATTCCCAAAATGAGCTGAGGAAAGGCTCAGGCACACGGAGGAGCCGGGAGAGCCGTGCTGGGGAGAAGGGGTGAAGGAGGGACAGTGTGGTTCGCCATCATCCCACCGTGTACAAGGCCGTGCACGGTCAGTGGGGAGTGGGAGGCGCCTCCAAAATGAAGGACACAAGTGGCATCCACAGTCTGCGTTTCTATTTAGGAAGGCCACTCCTTGGCAGTGGTTATGGGGCAGCCTGGCAGATGAGCCAGTCAGTACCAGCAAAGTGAAGTATCTGCCAATGTACAGCACAAATGTCACCCAGCAGATGCTCCTGAAGAGGGAAAGTTCATCTGACAAACTTCAGAGACTTTCATCTGCCTGGAGAACATCTCCCACCACGCTTATACCAGAAGTTTCTGGTCACATCAATGGAGTGTGACAACAGAGATGATAAGGGAAATGCTCTCACCCTCTAGCCAAGCCTTTTGACCTGCCTGGTGCATCTTGTCAAATGTATCATTTTTTGGGGGGAGTCAGAGATGCAGAATTACCTTCTCAGTCCCTGCAGGCAATCAACTTGCTCTCCGAACCATGAGATATGATTGCCCTTATTACTTTAGCTTGCATAGCAGCAAGCCTTCTTAATGGTCATAAAATTATCCAGTCCTTATTTAAATCCTACAGCCGTCTGTGTTTCAATGACCTCCTGATGGTCTCTGGCTTTGCTCCAGGCTGGAGAAGCATTAGAAGGACCAGGAAGGAAAAAGAGGCAGTGGGAGGATTAAAGAAAAAAAACCAAAACCACAACAAGCAACAGTCAACAAAGAGAATTCAAAGTGAAAGAGGGAATATTAAAGAGAGCTCAATCAGTCAGCTGGAGAGTTCAAAAAAACATAACCTGTCATGAAGAGAAGGAAGCAGCATCAGGTAAAATTAGCAACACTAATAAACTCATCAGCACTGGAGCCTGGGCCAGGAAACAGCACAGGGAAGATGAAGGGGTTGGTAGAGGCTTGATCCCATGTTGGGGAAGCAGGAGAAAACTGACACAACCTGAGGGAATGTGCTTTGGTGGAGGAATGTGGTTTGGGTAGAGCCAGAAGACATGGGCTTCTTCCGAGACCTCCAGCAGCAAGAAGCTGCCTTTGTGCTCCTTAACTTACATGGCAGCATTTTATTTGAAGTGTATTTTTCTTCTGTTTTGTTCCTTGTACTTGCTCTGAGGGCAAACACGCACAGAAGGAAGGCTGGAGACACAGACACCGTGGGTGGAAGGAACAGGAGGAGCCGCTGGGATGGCCTGTCCAGGGCTGGGCTTTGGCCAGTGATCTTTCTGGAGCAAAAATCTCCTCTTTCTTTTTGATAAAAGACCGTTCCCCTGTCCTTTCAAATAACATCTGCAAACCCCCAGAGTACCAAAAGATTTTACAAGAATAATCCCCCAAAAGAGAAACAAGAACTGGAAAACCCCCAAGCAGCTGAGAACTCTTTTAATGTAACCAAGCTCCAACACAGATTTCCATCAATTTTGCCGTAAACCTGAGTCATGAAATTAAAAGTAGCATCAGCATATTTCCTATTAGCTATGGTTCCTTTTTCAGAACAGATCATACATTCCTACCCTATTTTTCTAGACACTTGTGTCAATGCGATATCATCAGATGCCGTTCAGTCTTTCCTCTTAGCCTGAGAAAAGCTTTCCTGTTGGGAAGGATGGGATTTTTAATATTTAAAAAAGACTTCATGAAAAAGCTTTGCTGATTTTTTATTTATTTATTTATTTATTTATTTAATATCCCTCCCATGATCAGAGTGGGCGCGTTTTGTAGCTTTTAAAGATCATGCAAGTTTTAGCAACGCTGCTATTAGACCCGAATCTGCTGTCACAGCAGGCAGCAGGGATGTGATTCACACCAGCACAGAGAGCTGTTCCGTCCTCCCCAGCTCCTGTCGTTAGCTACAGTCACCTGGCTTCAGGCACCATCATTGTTTTCCCAATGTTTTTGAACAGCTAAAAGCTCCAACAGAACCGATCCTGCCCTGGCTGTGCCCTCTCCCACCCCGAGCAGCCCAGCCCGACGGGGTCTGGCATCACCTTGGTGATGTCTGAGGAAGGCTCTTGCCTGTCACCCCTGGGGTTTACTTTGACAGGTTTGCCCGACAGCACAACTCACACCACTCTCAGCTGCCTCTGAGCCCACTGCTGGGATGGGAAATGAAAAGGGCAGGTGCTGCTCAGGGTTTGTTTGGAGAGAGGGGAGGGGAGCAATGGAGAACTGACAGCAAGGCCGGCACTGCAGCTGTTTGGAAATGATGGCAGCTCCTTCCATCCACGCCCTGTTTCTTCCATCCATCCATCCATCCATCCCCTGCCCTGCTCCTGCCCTTCCCTCTCTGGGTACCCACCTCCATCACGGCTCCATGCTCTTCCCCCTTCTCCTTCCCTTCCTCCTATAGTGTTACATGGAGAAGATCCAAAACTAACATCTACAAACTCCAAACTTCCCACGGCTCATCCCAAAAGGGTTTCCCTGGTTCCTTCTCAGGCATCCAGGACAACGCAAACAACACGTGATGACACCAAGAGCCAGGAGACACAAAGCAGGAGCAAAAGGCTCCAGGTTCAGAGATGTGCCCTTCGGAGAGGCACAAATCTGGTGAAACCTGCCTTAGCCCAGAGCTCTGCTGCTTTCAGACTGCATGGCAGCACCCGGCAGCTCCGTGCCCATTCGGGGTGTGTGTATGCACACAGATGGACAGGGCTGATTTCCAGAGGAGCAGTTTGAGTGAAGGGAAGCTTCAGGCAACACTGCAAACGAGACGGTGCTGTGACACACACACACACTCCTGCAGCCATGCACCAATAAATCATATTTTACAGCCCACAGCACATAAACCCAGCGAGCGTGCACGGAAACCCAGCGAGCACACGCGCGCTTGCGAGCGCTCCCGCCTCTCCCCTCCAACCAACTGCAAATTCATTACCCAGCTCCCAAGATTTTCTAAAAGGATTTTCCACAAACAGGGCTGGAGCTTTGCAAGTGATGAGCCAAACCCAGATGGGACTTTTGCCCTCACCACCTGGGGTGGTGGCCACTGGGATCTCTGTTTGCACTGCCCTGGGGGGCTGCACCCATGGAGGGGAGATGCAGGGAGTGGTGAACACGGGGGCAGTGCCTTTGATGGGCTGCCAAGCCCATGTAGCTCATAAAGGAAGGAGCAATCACTATGAAATTCAGTGTCACAGTTACTCCTTGCAGCTCCCTTATTAATCAGACAAGCAGGATAATGACAGTGGCAGAGATGGGAGCTGCTGTGGTGTCAGGCAGAGCCACAGGTTTGGGGCTTCATCCTGAATTCAGTGTTGGAACTAGAAACTGGGCAGTCTCACCTCCTCTTCCCCGTCTCCCACAGGTGGCCCAAGTGGCTTTGCAACAGTCACACCTCCACATGAACAACTCCCAGACTTCCATGTGTGACCCTTAGAGAAGGCAAGCCTCCCTAAAGTCCCAGTTTCACGTGAGCCCTGTGAGCTCAGTGTGCAGCAGCACGACACCACGAGCAGGGCAGGGATGCTGCTGGCCAAAGCAGGACAGTCACCCAGCAGCCTCCCAAGCCCAGCACCCATCCTCACCACACGCCTCTCCCAGCCACGCTGCCGTATCAAACTTAGTTGAACAAATCAGTCTTGCTGGGAGAAGAGGGAGCAGAGCAGTAATTCACGTCTCCTCCCCACCGGAGGCGTCTCGGAAGCCTACTGTGTCTTCTCTCCCAACTTATTATCCTTTCCCTCTCGGGAGGCAACTTTCCAGCGGGCAGAACGTGTTTTCCCTTGTCGCTCTCCAGCATCGCTTCTCGCCTCACCTGTGTTTTGCTAAGATAGAGGGTTTATTGTAAACTTATTAATTACTTCATTTCTCCTGCAAGGAGCCAGGAGAGAAATTTTCCGCGGCAGGCAGGATCCGCTATTGTGTTGGCGGCGGAGCTGAATGCGGCTGACGTCATGATTCATTTTCCCCATGACTGGGGAAGGCGACTCTCCGTGCCACGCCGTGCATATGAATCAGGCAGCCTTCCCCTGGCACAGCATGCCCAGCAATTCATCTTCCACCAGGACTTCTTCAAGCAGAAGAGAAAATGACAAACTTTTGCTATTGCACTTCCCTGCAGAGAGGAGGGCTGGGGAGATGGGGGTGCAGCCTCCCCAGATCTCATGCTTGTCCCTCCACCTCTCATCCAGGGGTCGATAGCTGATGTTTTCTGTGCCTGTAGACACATCAACAGGTCCCCAGCAAGCCTGGCCAACCCTGCAGTCACTGCAAGTATCTCAGCTAACTTTCTAGTCTGCTCACTGCTACCTTCTCTCCAAGCTTAGGGAGGAAGCTCCTGCTGAAATCAGGAGGAAATCAATATCCACAGAAGTTTATAGCAAATGGATCTGGTTAAAGGCAGCGGGGGTTAGAACTAGATAATCTCTAAGGTCCCTTCCAACCCAAACCATTGATGATTCAGTAATTCTATGAATGAGACTTGCCTGGAAAAACAGAGATAATGATGTCCTCCCTTTGCAAAGCACATCAGACCATTGATGTGCTCGTCCTCTGCATGTGGGAGAGCACAGCAAGGCACAGTGTGCATCCCATATAAGAGTCATGCACCCAGTTTGGCAAGTGACACTTTATTGTTATGACAGAAGAGCTACATCCATTATAGCACAAAATGTCAGACTTCTGGGGATGCTCCACCCTCCACAGAGGGGAGGAAGAGGGACACCTCCCAAAACAGATACCCACAGGGTGGTGGCAGGCAGCAAAGCCACCAGCATTGAACACAATCCAAACTGCTCCCTTCTACTTTCTACAGTCCTGAGATAACCAAGAGCCCTAAAAGCTCGGTGAGGAACCAAAAGCATGGCAGTGACTGAGACACAGAGGTGTCAACACAGGTAGAGGGGCTTCAAATGGCCATTTATGCTCATGCTTGTCTGCTGAGTGATGGCAGACTCAGGTCACTGATATCTTAAAAATAATAACCTTGCTGAGTGATGAGATGTTTGCAAGAGCAAGAGACTTTCCCTGGGTCTCCGCCCTCTGGGACCAAGCCCTTGATGCCCATTAGAAGAGGACAACCATGGGGCAGGAAGAACCAGCCTCCTGAAGGTTTGTCTTTTTGCTGGGGCTCAGATCTAGGGAATACCTTTGGGAAGAGCTGTGAATGGTGATGCTGGGGCTCCTCAAACCAGCAGTTTCCATCAAATTCCCAGAGAGATGCTGAGAATCGGGGTAGTGATGAACACATGGCCCAGTTCGAAGGCAGGGATTGGATCCTGGCACAGGAGAGCCCTGGGATGGAGCTAGACTTACCCTCCCACAGGAGGAAAAGTATGCTTTTCAGAGGAATTGGTGGGATTTGCGACTCAGCATGAAAGAATGGAGAAGAAGTTCCCCGCAAAACAGAAGCAACCCAATAACACAAACTAGGGGTGGTGAACATGAGAATTTTTCTTCTCTACCTCAAGTGTCCTGCCCAGGAGGGCCCAACCCTGTCTGGCAGCTGGCAGTGGACACTAAGCAATGGTCTGGCGGCTGAAGAGGTCGAGGGTGAGGGCGCTGAGGAAGGCTGGGATGCTGTCCTGGCGCAGCAGGTGGAGCTCGATCAGCTCCCGGATGGTTCGTGAGAACTCCGTTTCCAGAAGCTGCATTTTTCCACCGGAGGAGCTGGAGGCCTAATGGGAAAGAAGAACAAGCCCATTAATACCAGAGGGTTTTAATTCACCTCCCGTGACACAGGAGCAGCGTCACCCTGAAGCCTCCTGTGGCACCAGGGACGTGCCATCCGTTTGGCACACGGCATTCCAATGTCCCCATGCAGGACCCCGTGTGAGCCTGGTGACAAATGTGGTGATGGGGACAGGAGGGTTTGACCATCCTGGAAAGAGCCTGTGCTGCCAGCACAGAACAAGGGTGCCCACATCGGGGTCACTGTCACCAACACCACCCAAGGTGGCAGGAGCTCTGCACAGGCGTTTTCTCTCCTTCAAAACACTTATCCCTGAAGTCATGCCACTTCTGTTGGAAGAAGCAGACCTGCTCCTAATTAATGTAACTCCTTCCCAATGAGTACTGATCCACCCTGCATCCCTGAAGTGTTTAAATCAGCCTGGCAGCACACAGCCGAAACCTCCAGAGGAATCATTCCAGAGATGCTCTCAAGAAAATAAGGAAACTCAACATGTGGGAAGACATTACAAATCTCCTGTAACATATAAAACAAGCAAAAAAAAAAGCTAAATGCAAGAGAAATAAGGAATGCTTGAAGCCTCTCCTGCCCCTGGAGGCACAAAAGCGGCTTGTTTATTAATAAACAGCAAAAACATCACAGTGCAAATGCTAATTTTTTTCCCCTGCCATTTTCCTCTTCAAAATACTTCCATTCCTAATTGCTTTGCAGCTCTGCTTCCTGTCAGAGCCGAGGTGGGACAGCACAGGTGGTGCCAGGCATGGCCAGCAGCCCCCTCCTCTACCAAAGGATGCCAAGATCCAAAGTGGAGGATTGCCATGTGAGGGGAGAACACGGCTTCACCTGCTGAGAGCCCCAGGGAACCTGCTTCCTTCTGATTTCATGTTCCAAGGAGCCTGGACACATTTGATTATGAACTTTCCATGTCTGGGTCCCTTTGGATTGTGAGGAGTGCAAGGTACAGGGGATGCCCCTCTCATCCCCCAGCCAGGCAGGGGATCAAAACAAGGTTTCCACGTGGAAAAGTGAATTAGCTTTTGTTTAAATCTTCATTTTGGCTGGGTTGTTTTCCAGCAAATCCTGTGCTTTGATCTGCTGCTCACTGGAGCTACCTGATGCCTCCTGTGCACCAGAGGAAGCACTGAGGGCACACAGATCAAAGAGGGAAGCGATGGCAGATGAAGGAGCCAGTTGGAGGCACTGGGAAGGACATAAATCCCCATCCCACGTAAAGCCAGAGGTGCCACGCGAGGCTGTAGCAGAGCAGCAAGCACAGGGTGCTGTGGCAGCAGCACAGGTTTTATTTTGCAAATCCTCCCTGGATTCAGCTGATGGGAAGTGCCAGTTTTGGAGGAAGGTCCGAGTATTATGAATGCATCACTTGTGTCTCCAACTCTCTCAGCGCTGAGTTGGATTCATCTGAAATGGGAATTCAAGCTCTGTATGAAATACACAGCCTCCCTCGCAGATTTAAAACACTCTTTGGGCACAGAATTAATTTTCTAAGAATTTACCAGCAAATCCATTAATTGGTTTACTAGTTTAATTAATTAAAGTAAATTCCTTAAGAAATTTAGCATCCAGTGCCAGACCATTTGCTTGTGTTTTATGACCTCAGAAACAGAGCAACATAAATGTTTTAAATTTCCTTTACTTGGAGCTCACTGGAGTCGAGGGTGAAGGCTACATTTGAATATCTTCTCTTTTTTTATGAGATTAATGGTAGTTTCTCTCTACTATTCTTCATAACCAAAGTTTCCTCCTGCAGCAGAGGCAGAAGAATAATGTTCAGAGAAAGTTATGTGGACAAATTCGTGCTTCTGAGAAGACTGCTGTCTCCCATTGAGTTTTCTCAGCTGTCAAGGGAGGCACCATCCTCCCTCTCACCCCCACGGCCTCTGTCTCCCCAGGAACTCCAAAAAATCAAAGAAAACCCCCAAATGCTTCCAAACCCCAGACATCTCACCCAGGTTTCTTATGATTGCTTCTGTAACAGGCACAAGGCGAGAAGGCAGCCACTTGGAAAAAAAGCTATTCTTCCTCTGCCAGGAGATGTTTACATGTGAACTTAGAGGATGGATGCACTTGCAGTGCAGCTCATTCAATCTCACACTGCTTTTAAAAAAATTGAGAAACTTTTTTTTTTTTTTCCCTAGGAGTGTTTTAAAATTGCTATCATTGTTACTTTTCTTATTATTTGTTTTTATTGCTTTTTTTTCTTCACCCATCTGTTCATAATGTAGTATAGACTGGGATATATAGATAGATTTGCTGCTTTGGGTTCAACAGCGGGAGTACCTCTGCAGCCTGTGCTTTACAAATAAAGTGATTATATGAAATAATAGCAATATGTTCCCATTAATTCACAGGATTTCTTTTCAAAAGGCAGCCTGCACCCTGCCTGTGCACTCGCTAGCAGAGAGGGAAATGCCCAGGGCAGGAACAGGAGCGAGCAGGGGACCATGGCAAGGCAGGGGGATGCACAGGGGTGTGCAGGAACACGGAGGGGGAGCACATGGGGGGATGCTCTGCTGAGTGAACCCTGCAGGGTCTGGTGTTTCACACCATTCTGGATCAATGCAGAGCATGCCTGTGACTCCAGCTCTAAAAACTGGATTTATGAAAATAAGAAATGTGAAATTTCTAGTGGTTCAAAGCTGCAAGGGCACTCGAGCCTGCCTCTTCACTGTTCAGAGCTAGGATTCCCTCCACCCATTTTTAATCAATTTTTTTTTTAATTTAAAAAAAGTCTCAACCCTCAAAGACAAACTCCTGGCCACAACTCCTGCTGACAAGAACTTGCAGGTGCCAGCACAAATCAACTATTCACAGCACACTCCATGTAACACAATCACCATTCACTCTGCTGATGCATTCCCTAAAATTCTAAGTTTAGATGAAGCCAAAAGCCACCCCAGCCCATCCAGGAATAAAATGCAAAGCTGAGAGGAGAATACACAAGTGTGGTCCGTGGGGACAGTCCATGAGTGGCCCTAACTGCTCTGTGCCCAGCACTGCTGACACCATTGCTGTACTGTGCTGTTGCTCTTAAAGACAGGGGTGAAAGAAAAAGCATCAACCTTTAGAGCTAAGCCAAATACATGAGATCAAAGGAAAAGCTGGACCTGGGAATATCCCCATCCACCCCAGAGTCAATGCACAGGGGAGTCAATGCTGGAGGACACTTTGGGGAGCACCATCACGCTTCACTCCCCCTCTCCCCTCTGTGCTGAGCCAGACAAGTGCAGTGCTTCACTAGAGATGTAAATATTCCCTCCTCAGCCTCAGCTTCCCTGAGCACAGAGCAGCCTGGGATGCTCAAGATAATCACTATGAGAACATCATCTCTCAGGTACTCTGTATGTAGCCCTATATTGGTTTCTTCTAATTCATGGGAAAAGTCTGTCTGGCTCACTAAACTACCAAGATTCAGGTCTCTGTTATGTTTTATTCAGATCTCAAATACTTGCAAAAGGAAAGATTTCAGCTTTCACTAAGCTCCGTTGCCAGTTCAGTCTGATTTAAGGACTGTGGGGACCTTTTCTAGAAAAGCAAAGGAAATCATTCTTTGCCCAGTGTTGCTGCACACCCAGCTCTGCTGGGGTGGGTGGGATGTGACTCTGGTTGTAGATTTGAAGGGTGACACCCTGTTTGTCTCCTCGCAGGCTGTGCCACACCACAGCAACCAGATCAGGGGGCAGACCTCTCTATATTGTAAACCACATCAACACTGGTCTATTTAGCACAGCACAACAGGAACTTGGAGGAGCTGCTCTGAGAAAGGAGCTGTTAGCACGACTGTTTCTTCAGGGGAATCAAGATCAGCAGCTGCCTGCCAGAAGGAAACATCATAAATCTTCTTCTTAACCCTAGAAACCAGTAAATTATTCAAGGCTTTATAGATCAGATACACATGTAAAAATCTCTCAAATAACCACCAACGTGGCAGAGAAGCGGGTTCTCCTCTCTGACAAATAAGGAGCAGACAACGCCGATGATGTGGAGGAGCAATAGGCATTCCCAAATGTCCCTCTTGGGGGATGGACCTGCAGCTGGATGAACCATAAAACTGCAACATATGGCCTGTAACAGGCTCTCTCAGCTACTGCCACTTCAGTGTGACATGTACAGGACTTCTGTCTGCACTGAGGTGGCTCTCTGCACTCGTGCTGCTGTTGCACACAAGCCTTCCCTGAAAGCCAAGACCCAGCATTTCCCCCTCTGCTTCTTCCAGCAGCTGAGGGGCAGCTGTGGGAAAAGAGTGACAGCGTCTCCTTTAGTCACTCACAAGCTACCACATGGTTCAGAAGTGCACTCTCACCTAGATACACTCAGGTTTTAGTTTCTTGTACACCCATTTCTTCTTCTCTTGGACATATTTTAGTAGCTAAAAACAATGGCTCCAGAAGTGCCATCCACTATAAACTGGCATGCAGGGTGACTTTAATCACACAAAGGATGCTTCTTGAAAAATACAGGTTGAGCATTAGACCCAAGGTCACGTAGACCTTCAAACACTGGAATAAGACTGAAAAGAGGGTGGCTGCATGCCCCAAGGAAAGTGCTGACATGGGGATGTGGTATCATGAGAAACTATGGAGGAGAAATGCAGAAACAGGAAGAGGGCTTCAGCATTCTATACAGCTTGAGATTTCAACATGCAGTGAGGATTTTCTGCCTCTGATTTCCACACTGAGGAAGCACAACTGCCTTTGGGGATGCCATCCATGCAGGACATGTGTTCCTGCAACTTCAAACACACACCTCCAGTGCCGCAGGTGGAGTTCCTGAATGGGTTTTGGCAAGCTGACAACAGGGATGGTGGAGCTTTGTGCCAGGCACAGCAGGCGAGACAGTTGTGTCTCAGCTTGGGAACAAAGGAGGTTCAAACACCTCCACAGCATGTGGAAGGATGAAGTCCTGGGCTTTGGCAGGGCTGCCAGAGCCACCCCTTGGCGTGGTGACAAACCTTTGCTTTGCAGATGCCGCTTGGCCACGCTCTATGGTAGACAGTGCTTTCCAAGGCTAAGATGTATTAGGGGTCAGAAGGAGCAAGTGAATCATTGCCCGCTGACATTTACCCAGTGAATGTATCTCGAAGGCCCCATCTCATCTGCTCTGCTCCCTCCATAAATCACTGTCCCTGCTGTGTCCCCAAGGATGCTGGCTCTGAGCACACGCAGCAACCAGCCCCGCGTGCGCTGAGGGAAGGGGCATCACGGCTCCACACCCAACGCTCCACACAGAGCTCCTCCCTGCTCCCTGCAGGCTGCTCCAGCACTGTGGGCCATGCTGTGGCCACTGTTCTCCAGTTCTCATTGCTCTTTCCCTTCTCCTTGTGGTGTTCCCCACCCCACCCTGAAGAGCGCTGTGCCATCCGCTCCGATGTGGGTAACGCACATCCCCCCACCAGATTATTGCCTTTGGCAATTTGCCTTCATCACATGAATCCCTCAGACCTCCTCTTCATGTGGGGCAGTCACTCCTCTTCCTCCCTCTTCCCAAAGCCTTCACGTGCCAGCAGAAGCCCTCAGGGTTGGCTGTTCCACCTGATAATCCCCCAAAAACTCCGCAGCTCTATCGCCCTGTGTGCCTTGGAGCCGTGGGCACGCTGCTGCTCCTGAAACCCCCCCAGCTCCCTGACACCCTCCCCACGGCACCCACGGCCTCCCTCAGCACCCACCAACACACAAACCCTGCCACAGTCCAACAAACCTCTCTGAAAATTTCCTTTAAGAAGCTGCCGGCTCTGACCTTTAAATGAGAAAATCCTTTTGTTTCTGCCTCTTGCTTCAGATGCTGAGATTTTTCTAAATGTCAAAGGCCACGCCTTGTCCACGTGCAGATGTTGAGGGGGGAAGCAGTGATGCTGAGTGGGCTGGCACCCTCTCTCTGTGGGTCTGCAGAGCTCATAAATCACCCCTTCAGATCACCCCAGACAGACAGACAGATGCAGGGCAGCCCACCATGCACAGAGCCAGCCAAAAAACTGGAGTGCCCAGAAAAAAACCAAGGAAAATATGTGTGTGTGTGTGTGTGTGCACATGCCGAAAATGCCTGCTGAAGTTATAACAACCCAAACACGAGGTTTTGAGATTTAATTGCTCAAACTTGGCTCTCTCGGGTGATGATATCATTATCAAAATACCCCAATTGAGTTATGCCTCACCAATCAATCTCTCCTAAGCATCATGCACTGCTCAAATACCAGGTCCCCAGGTAGCCTCTAAATCACTTTAATTACAGGCCGTTCATTTAAAATTAGGGAAATATTAAGGGGAAAAAAAAAAAGGCTACACAAAATTGAACCACAAGATGTGCTTATGGCTGGAAATATTTATGAGGTTATTTAGCAAACTGTTTACTGGTTTCCTTCTTTTTTTTCGTGGTAACTGGCAGGTTCCAGCTGGCCTGACAGGACGCCTGCCCATTGTGGATCCCGCAGGATGTGCAGCACTTAATCAATCAGGTCACCTCCCTTTCACAAATGACCATTCCTTGTCTGCAGCAAAATTTCCCCCCCTCTTTAATATCCTCATTGTAACCCAAAGAAGAAGAGCACTTCTTTATAATAATTGTTTCTCACCAAGACCTCTGACCTCCGTGTCACCAGCTTGGTATATAAAGTGAATTTATGAGGCAGACAGGGATGGATGCCTGTAAAGGGCCTTCCAGGAAATGTAATGAAAAAGCTGCTTTTAGCTGCTGAGCAAAGAAAAGCAAATGCCTGGCAATGCCAAGAAGAAAATTGAATGCTGGGATGGGGTAAGTGAGAAACAGCCCTGTGTGCACTGAGATTTATAGCAAACATTTCCTTTCTCTTTCTTATTATTCAACACTGAGATGAACCACAACCCCAGAATGTCTTTGGAACAAGAAGTCAGCTCGTACACTTCCATCTTAATCAGAAACACGACCCAGGCACTGTGTGCACGAGTGGCAGCAGTGATGGGGCCCTGGAAGCTGCACCAGCTCCAGCAAAGGGACGCAGAGCGGGGTGTGCTGCCCCAGCTTCTCCCCACAGCTCCCTGTTTTGGTCTAGGTGAGCTCTCCTGCACCTCATGTCAAAAATGAAACATGAAAAAGAGCTGGGACATGTGCTGAAGGGCTGCACCCCTCTCCACGGGGGAAACCTGCTGGTGTTAATCCTGGGGGACAGAGCTCTGTGCAGCAGAGGGCGAGTCAGCACCTTCTTTCAAAAGGTTTCTCCTACAGGTTAATGCCCTTTAGACTGTCAAATGCGATGCCATAAAAATAAGATCAAAGGCTTTAAAATAAGGGAAGCACATTTTTTGATTCTTACTATTACTATTTTATATCTGAATATTCCTATAAAGCTTTTCATCCTGGAAGACAGGGCTTTGAACTGCTGTGATTTCACCTATCACCGAGGAACAACCCCCGGGGTAAAATGTGACAGCTATTATCAGGGTGCATTAATGTTACTGAACAGTTCAGGACAGACAGAGACAAATATATCCAATTTAAATCATGGGTTTGAAGAACTACTGCTCAGTGTGGATTAATACCCATGCATTTTCCAAAAGTGCTTTGAGAGTTTTTAGAGAACAAGTGCTGAAACCAAAATTCCCTGTCTCATCTGTAGGATTCATTCAGGTTCCCATCATTATGCTGCAAATTGAACATTGTCAAAGAGGGAAGATGGCAACATAAAGGATTCACCCACACATCCACTACATTTGTATCTACAGATTCTGATGGGATCTCCAAACCAGCCACCAAGAAGACTCACCCCGTGGAGATTTGCTGAGGTGATACCTAAAAATGGTTCCACTGAACACATGGCTGGTGAGAGTAAATCACAGCAGACTACTCACATCACAGAGAATGGAAAATCACATGGGATGTCACTCTAAACTAATACTGGCAGCCGGCTGTAGTCGGAGCTTGAGGTCATAAATTATAAGTTTTTAACAGACTCAGATCTGCTAAATAGTGTTCACCAGCCAAATATGCTTATAAACATCAAGCATGAAGGAGTAGAGATGGGAACAAGGCACTGAGCTCACAGAATTTTTCCAACCCCATTCCATATAAAAACCCAAACTACAAAATTAGGCCTTTAAAGCCAACACCTCCATAAAATCTCAGGATCTTTACAAATCAGAGTCTCTCCTTGATACACAGGGAAGCTGTGCCAATCCCCCAGCCATGGCTATCTCTGACCTACAACAAATCCCTTTGGAAAGAGCAAAGGCAGCAGGGCTGGACTGCTCCAGCACCCTGGCTGCAGCTTCCCAACCATCTGCGAGGTGACCGTGTTGGACTGGTCAAGCTGCAGGGTGAGTAGCTAACAAGCATTAACAACATCTAGCCCATGTGTTCTGTCTAGTAAAATGCCAACCCATCTGTCTGCAACATCAGTGATTCCGTAGAAGCCATATGCAGGAGAGACATAAATTAGGGAGAGAAAAATCTCCCGGTACTTTCTCTGCAGTGACTCTGCAGTTGTCGCTGGGAATGCGAGGGACTGGGTGTTTTTAAAGTTCTGTTTTCCCAGCCAAATCTCGAGCTCATGTAGCTCTCCAGCCCTGCCATCCAGAGGCAGTTTCTGGTCTGCACCTGACCCTGGTGAACACGGTTTGGCACAAAGAGAAAAGTGGCTGCAACTCAAACCAGGTTCCAAACTGCTCCCCCAGGAGAGCCAGAAGAGGACAGAGAACTTGAGGGAGATACCAGGGACTGGCAAGTGAACCCAGCACACCAGAATCCCTCAGTTAGACAGGGAGCTCATTACCCAGCCAAGCTGCTTATCACATTCCTCTCCATCTCCCTTGCTGGAAGGAACAGACGAGCAGTAAACCAAGAACATGGAGTTTCTGGAACATAAGAAGGAAGCACCTATGGGAGAAATGCAAAAAAAAAAAAAAAAAAAATCATCTGTGTGGGCTGTAATTAAGACGGGCTGTTCCCAAGGCAGGGAGATACTCCACTTGTGAACTGCAGCCGGGAGCATGAGGTCTGTAAGAGAACTCGAGCAGCAAAGTTTGCCAAACCCTCCATCAGTGAGAGACGTCTGGAACCACGGAGAATTTTGATGGCAACTTTTGAAGCTGCAGCGTTGCCTGGGAGATAGGCACCCCCTTCCCAGAGCAAACCACTCCTCCCCAACAGGGAAAGCTTGCTGGAGCCTTCATCCCTCACTGAGTCACACCAGACACGCGCTGTTCAAGCCTCTGCTTTCCTGTCTCTGGATTAGAGCAAATCAGCAGAAAAACCCAAGACTCCCCTCTGAAGTGCCCACATGTGACAGAGTGAAAATAGGTCATACAGACTTCAGGACTCACCAGCTGCCAACTGGAAATGAACCCCTGAGCTTGGGAGCTGGGCATCTCTCCTTGCATGAGATGGAGGAGGAGTGCCTGGGGCTGGGAATGGTTAAATGAGCAGAGGACACACGCCTGGGAGGCACATCTGGAGCGACTGCTACTCTGCCACACTGCAGATGCCATCACGTGATTAACACATTTATCCTCACCATCTTTTTGGCATCCTTCTGGAAGTCTTGCCATAAGCAGGGTGGATGGAAGGCTAAAGAACTGAACAAGATCCTGTGACCAGTAATGGCTCAAGGGACTGTAAGTGATAAACTTAATGACAAGCAGACAATTAGACCTTAGCTCTGTGGCTGAGGGATGGGACAGTATATGGAGCATGCCCGTTCCCGGCTCATTGAGCTTGCAAGGCTTGTGGGGGAAGGAGTAACAGATGGACCTGATGGCAGATTACAGCTGAAATTCTCACCATGTTTATTCATTACCTTCTCCTAGCTCTTGTTTGTCATAGTCTGGCACCCCGGGCTAAAATGCAGGTTCGAGCCTTACATCGAGGAAATTGGTGACACGAATTAGTCACCTCTGTGCAGAGCCAGTGCTCTGCATCACAGCCAGTGCTGCACAGACCAAAGCCACCGTAAGAGCAAGAAGAATTGGTCAATAATTACCCCTTCCTGTGGGACCGTGTGACTTGCTTACAGTTATGATCTACCAAAGTGGAATTTAAGTGTTGGCTGTGGGAATAACATTAGTGGCCGTTGCAACATCAATAACCAAATGTCACAATGTTAGCGTGAGTTGAGGAAGGTGCTTTTACTGCTCTGGCTTTTTTGCTGGCTCACATTTTCTTCGTTTTTCTTCATTTGAAATCGCTGTCATCAGCACGACTGTCAGCAGGACCAAAGTAAGCCTGAGTTGTCAGTACCCAGAAAGTCAAAGAGGGAAGTTGATTCTGAACATGTAAAATTAATTTCTTGTGTCCTCAAGAATGAGTTTTAACCCTTAACAGCTCACAACCCTGCTGTGGGGAAGCACATTTCTCAGACTGCATCTACAGCCACACGTAGAAGTTTATACCGAGAAGATGTTACTATTTTTTAAACATCAGCATTTCTTTCTCAACTTCGAGACTTCTGAGTTCATGGAGCTGATGGATACCAGTAATTCTATTTGTGGAGTTACTCAACCAGACTTGTAGTCCACAGGTAGGAAACCTTGAAGAGCAAGATAGTAAGGTTGTAGTAAGGATGGTAAAGTTGACAGCAAGTCAACTGGCCTGTGCAGGTTGGGTATATCCAGCTTTCTTGAAATGGGCTACTAATGATAAAACCCAGTGTGAAACAAAGAGACACAGGATTCCTCTCTCCTTGAGCAGGTCTGATCTTATCGTAAGAAGAAAGCCCATGGCTCAAGAGATAGAGGTTGCATCTAAGGAGTGAATAAATAGGAAGATTTCAGTATTCACTGAAACAGCAGGAGAAATTCTACCGTACCCCTTGGGGGGACACTCAGCCCTTCAGCACTTGCTGAAAGCTCCTGCTGTTGCCGCCTGTGCTGTCATTTGGCACTAACCTCCTGAAGAACATGGCAAGACAGCACTGCTGGTTCTCATGTCTGGGTGAACATGCTCCTCTCCCCGAAGGGAAAAGGAGAGGTTTTGTGCTTAGCGAATGCACCATGTTCCAGCAACCTCCGAGGAATCTGCCCGGGGCCCTGGGCCTCCCCATCTGACACACATCTGACTGGTTGTCTCTTCCTGCTGGTGTTCTCCCACTGATGTGCTGCCATCCGCCAGTCAGCTCCTCTTGCTGCAAGTGCAGGGGGGGAAGAGATTTATGCAGACACCATGTATGCAATTATGAAAACAGAAGACAAGACACCCGGATATCACACAAATTGATGCATTTTTGCTGGCAGGCTTTTTGCATGATCCGGTAACAGCTGTCATGCTCCAGCTTCTCTCTTCTGAGCTCTGCTACCACTTCAGCATCCTTCCACATCCTTTAGGAGGGCTTCCTTCCCTTCCTGGTGCAGCCTGCTCCAGATGCCACAGCAAGGCGGGCAGCAGCGTGGGATGCAAAGGGGAGACAGAACGGCTGCTTTTCATAGCAGCGCTAAAATGAAATGTTCACTTCTTTAGGCAAGATGCTGCTCATTAGCAATGACCTCGAGGCATGCAAGCTGCTCAACCAGCAATCTCTCCCACTCTGGAGCTCTTTAAAATTTGCCCTTTTCCTGTGCCAAGTCTTTCGGCAGGCTTCCCTAAAGCCCAGTAGTGATCTGCAGAGATGCACACACACATTGCCCAGTGCTGTCGGCAGAAAGGTGGTGCAGGGGCTTTCTGGAGAAAGGGGAGCTGGTGTGGAGCTGGGACTTCATACCTTGTCCCCTACTCAGCATAGCATTGAGGGAAGGAAAGGACAAGCCTACAAGTCTCCCTGCCAAGTCAGCTCCTGCTGTGAACTCTGAAGCCTGGGAGCCTGTTAGTGCCCACATCCTCCTGGTTTTCAGCACTCCATGCTATGTTTGCTTTTGTAAATAGATTTAACCTTTCTAAAATTAACAACAGCAGAGAACTTCTTTTGGCAGAACACCAGTTTTAGAAAGATGGAGGAACACAACATTTTCCAAACACTTGAAAACCGCAGACTAAAGATATGTGTTAGTCTCTGCAGTGCATGCTGGTTTTGCTCATTATTCTGAATGCTAATACATTAATAGATCCTCTCCTGATTAACGGCTGCACCAGGCTCTCTTTCTAGGAACACATATGGCTCCTTCTTGCCACAATATTGGAATAGAGAGCCAAAATATTTAAACACTGTCACTAATAAAAGATTTTATCACCCCCATCCTGATGTAAATAACTAAGGCTGGAGCCAGCTCTCAGCTCTATGTGCCTATCTTTCAAAAAGTTCTTAATCAAATATGAATGAACTGGCTGAGGCCCATTTGAAGTAATTGGGCTGTCTGTGGCTACAACGCTGCAGCAACAAAGCCACTGTGACATGCTCTCCTCCCACAGGATGCTCTTGCTGAAAGGAGCACATACTTGGGGTTTTAGACCCAAGTGTGTGTGCAGGGGCTGGTTCTGCCTGCAAGAAAAGGGCACACATTTTTTCTTTCCCCACACCTGCAAGGTTAAAATATTGTCCTGGATTAAGATGATTTTCAGGGGACTCCAAATGCTTCTTCCCCCGATGTCTACACTCAGCAGCATTTATCCCACCTGCTGAAGGACATGGGAATTACGCAGCACACAGCCCAGAGGGTATGGTAAAAATTCTGGTCGTGTATATCGGGCTTGTCTGGAGTTGTAGGTCAATTGCCAATACAGAATTGCCTAAAAGATCTGTTCCTCCCTCATTTTTTCCCATGCTGTGCCATTACCTTTCCTCTCTGCCATATGTCCTGCACTAATCCTATCTGTCTAGTACCATCAGCTGCTAAAATAAACAGCAGTTCCCACTTTGTGCTGCTTGCCATGCTGCTGATCAGACCTGTCACTGGCTAAGAGTGACACAACCTGACTGCTAGCAAAACCCTGAAATTAAAAAAACCTCTTTCTACATTTCAACGAGTGAGACCTGCAAGGGGAGGGACTTCAGGTTTGTACTCCAGAAAACATTTATCACTACAGAGCTGAAACATGGTGTGAAAATAAAAGCTCTCAAAACCTGCTTTCACACATTCCCCAGCGTGCCCAGAGGTGTTCCTGCTATGACCCACCTAACAATGCTCTTGAGAATTGTTTTCACAAGCAAAGAATACAAACAAAACAGCAAAAGAGTCAAGAAGTATTTCTTCAAATGCCTCAAATCTAGGCTGTGCTCTAAATACATTGTAGAAACAGCACTAATATATATTCAGATGTTACAGAAGGCCACAGGAAAAGACCTCGGCAAACACTGAACTGTAATACAGAGCAGGTCCTGACTTAGGTGTTGGGATTATTTCAGATCACTGACCTTGTCCTGCTCAAACAGACTATTTTACAACTCAATTACATTTATTTCTGTATATATAGATGTACATGAGATACTTAACATTCTTTCTTGTGCAAGAACCAGACAGAAGGCAGAAGATGCAGATGAGAAAACAAGCGGATGAGCTCCCTCAGAGGTTTCACGGACAAAGATGTTTAAACGAAGTAATTTAAAACCAGAAAGAACCTCACAAACAAAGTGCTTCTAAGCATCTCATTTCACTTGCTTGTTTTCAACTACATTTGAAAAAAAACCTCAGAGGGAACCAGACCACTTTAGCTGCTGCTTCCTCATTCCTGATGTCCTCTGGAGAACATCACCAACCTTTTTTTCCTACCAGTTACACACCAAAATTTCTAGAACAAGTAACTCTACAGCAGTGAGGAGAATTGAAAAGCATTATGTAGCCATTGATTGTCACACCTCTGAAGGGCAGGGAAGCACCAGCATGGCATGAAAGACAAGAAATGGGCTTCCTGCACCAGCCAGGCAACACAGAGCCACGCAAAGGACTCGGAGCTCGAGTCCTGCTTGCCTCCCGTGCTGCAGAAACCAGAGCTTTCCCAAAACCACGGGGCTGAAGGGAACGTGCAAGCTGTGGGATTCAATTCTGCACTAACCAATGCCAAACTCGGTGGCACGGGGCGGGGAGGGAATGCCCACAATAAAGCAGGCAGTGATGCCCAGGCACCTGCAGCATCCCCCGGGCACAGTCCCAGGCAGGGCTCAGTCCCAGGCAGGGCTCAGTCCCAGGCAGGGCTCAGCCTGCCTCGGGAAGGGCCCTTCAGTGTGCACAGGGCTGCCCCAGCCCAACAACCAACCCATTCATCCCCGTGACTGCTCCATTCAGGACGAGCTGACACGTCCTTCCCACAACAGAACCCTGCAAATGACTTTATTTAACCAGGAAAACAGATTTGTGTTGTTCCTAAAGACAAACGAATCTAGTTTTGGCAGCAGAGGGCCGAGCTGGGCCCCTCTCCATGCCAGTAAAAGCACTGGGATTGTGGAGGAGACTTAAGAGACTGTGTTTACTTTCAGTCTCCCATGGATCATAACTGAACAGAAAAAAAGGGCTCACACAGCACAACAGATCAGGCTGTAACTGTAAAGGAGTTCAACACTTTGGAGGCTGTTTCTCTCAAGCTCTCAATGAATTTTTTTGAATTTAGCGAAAGATTTCCCACAGTTTACTGGTCTGCAGTGAGAATGGGGCATTTTGGGGAGAGGATGGTGAAGCAGAAGATTTCATAGAATTGCAGAATAGTTTGGATTGGAAGGGACCTTGAAGATCATGAAGTTCCAACTCAAGTGGGATGCTCCCCACTAGATCAGGCTGGTGAAGGAAGATGCTGTTCTTTATTTTTTGTCACTTTTCAGCACATACATGGTCCCAAATGTGGCTGAGCTCTGCCCAAAGATGCAAATATAAGTGTTTCTGTGTTGGAGGTTCCTGCCTGGGTGCTTCAAACAAAAGGGGAATGGGGAAAGAAGTCCCCAGAGAAGCAATAAAAAGTGTCCAGGGGCACAAAGCAGGCTGGCAGCAGAGGCAGGAGCCACAGACAGATCCTGCAAGTCCCCCCAAAACACCCAGGCTGTGGGGAAACCTCTGCTCCCTGGTGCAAAGGCAGAGGCAGATGCAATGACATGGATTTATCCTTAACTTGCTATGCAGGGAGGCACAATTCATTACTTTAGAGCGCCCAGTTTTTTAACCTTAATGCTCCACTGACATTATTTTATGTATGGAATGTTATATATGTGTCTGTGTACAAATTTGCAATGTATAAATAGCACGGATCAGAGGTGACCTTTAAGTTTGTGCATGTGGAGATTCATACAGCACGAGGGCTAGCTGGGAGGGTGAAGTCATTAAGATGTGTTCTCATCTAAAGTTACTTATGAATTATTTGTAAGCTATTTTCTCACTTATTTTGTTATAATACCCCCACATACTCACTCACCAACCAGTAAAAATAGCTTACCAGTGAATACATGTTTCGGAAGTCTGTTTGCCTATTTTTCCTTTGTGCTGCAGCTGCTGTTGCCATGCTGTCGTTGCTATGTTTTCCGTTTTCTTTCTTTTTCTTAAGAAGGCAAAAAGAAAAAAATAATCTATTCCCTAAACATGCTTGACTCAGTTCATGGAACAAAATACCTGAGGTAGAGCCTAGAGGAATATAACATGATCTGGCTGAAAGAGCATAGTTGATGTGTAGAAGAAAGCCTTTTTGACACTAATATACAGATTCTTCTCTGAAAGAGTTAATGAAATCACAAATATTATTTAGATCAGGTAAAGATCACTAAAAAAGAGTATTAATATGGTTAAAAAATGGTCAGGGAAAGGTAAAACTCCATGCTGAGTAGGTTAATAAGGAGGTAGAGGGGGAAAAGAAAGATTTAAAAGAGTAGATGTGGCCAAGTCTCATCTGGAAGACAAGACCATGAAGTTGCTCAATAAGCTTGTTAAAACAGTTCTGAAAGCTTGAAAGCTAAAATTTGTCTCTGTGGGACAGCCCTGAGAAATACAAATGCTTTTTCCAAAGGCTGCAAGTCCAAGGTGGAAAATTAGGTTGTGGGTTGTGGGTCGCAGGTTGCTGCCTTCTGCCCCTGGTCCCTGTATGAAGAGCAGGCAGAGTTTGCCAGACTGGGGCTGGGGCTCAGCAATTAAGTTCTGAAAAGACAATTTTTCCTCCTTTGTCTCCCAGCTCCAGAGGAACTTGGATGATTCTCCCACCCTCAGCCCCCTGCCAGTCTCCGTGGAGGACCGTGAAGAAGAGTTGGCAACAATATGCCAAGAATCGATAATTTCAGCCCAATGACTGATGATTTAGAGCACAAAAACCCCCTGTGAGATGGCAAAATTACTTGGGTGGCTTAGGAGCGTGGAGAACTGTGAGGGACCAGGAGGACCTGTGAAATTTGGGTCACTGGGCAAAGCTACAGCAGAAGAAATTCGATACAGACAAGTGCAATGTAGCGCGTGTTGTTCTGCCAATTTAAAGGACTCTTAACATGCTGATGTGTTGGAAATGATGTAACCTCTCAGGAAAATAAAAAGCCAAGTGCCACCATAGCCAGCTTCTAGACAATTTCTCAGTGTACAGTGTCACTCAAAACATCAAGTAAAATGTTAGAATAAAATGTGTTTGAAAATAAGGCTGGGAGTACCATGTCATGGTTTTATACAAGCTGATAGCATGTCCTCTTCTCCTGAGCAGTGAGTCAGCCTTGGTGAGTTCAGTACACCATAAGGACAAAAGATAAATTAGGTTTTCCTTGTTTGAGGCATGTGCTGTTTAACCTGCCTTTCTTCTCATCACTGACTGCATCCCAGGGTCACTGGGAGAAACATTAAGGGCTGCAACAATTTACTGCAGAATTAAGAAAGGCAACAGTAAACAGAGGATGGTGGTGAATTCTGAGTCAGATGTTACACTAGAAAAGAGACTTCCAATATTTCAGGTACTCTGCAGCCATTACCCTCCTTGACTGAGGTGGCTGAGAGTTACAAAGCACAGCTGGATTCAAGATGCCCCTTTCTCTTTAGGGAGTTTGGCTGCATTAGCTGCCATTTTTCTTCATGGAAAACCATGTTTCCACAGGTCAAAAAACCTCCAACCCTGACCTGTGAGGGGCAGGGGTTCTAGTCCTGACTGTGAGCTTAAAGCCCAGCTCGCTCAAGACCAGTTCTGCCATTCACTGTGCATTAATTACTCCTGTCTTTACCAACATCCCATCAGCCCCAGACTTTGGGGTCTGACAAAAACCCCTTCCCCTGAGGACTTCAGCCAAGGACTTCAAGCCACTTACTCAGGGGGAAAGCAAATCACACAGAGCTACATAGTGCCATGATTAAGAGCTGTGAGTCAGGAGCTTCCAAGTTTATTCCTCACTTTGAGTCCCAGCATGAACTACAAAAGTAACATCATTTCTCTGCATCTCCATATCCTCACCCTCCACTAGAACTAATAACAACTCCTCCACTGAGCAGGCCTGCTGTGAGAATCAATTGGTATTTGTAAAGGCCTTTGAGAAATGTAAGGCACAGTCTGTATGTGAAAATTATTGATATGATTCATTACCAGGCATTCATACTCTATTTATGCAACTCCCAGTCTATTACTAAATATATTGTCCATTTGAATATTGAAATCACTGCTGCTAGTAATTTCTGCTAATGTGACACTGGTCTTTCAGAGGTAGCTTTTTCGACTTGAATGGGAGAATTGTGGAGGCAGTGAAAAGGGGAACAAATGCCAGAAGACGAATTTAAGAAAGGACAACAGCTCTGTGCAGGCTTCATGGAAAACAATAAAAAATCCATTTAACAAATAATTTTGTGCTAACACTTTCCTGATTCCTCTTCCCGTTCTCTTTTTTCCTCAGCTGAATTTGAGTGAAAATCTGATCTCCATTAGCCTGTGTCTGCAAGATGAAAATGAGCAAAGCTGAGTGCATTGTGTCTCTCCAGACAGACCACTTGCTCCTCACACACGAGCTCGGGTGATGCCTGAGACCCTCTTTGTTACCAGTCTCCTTCTCAGAAAGTGAGGATGCTCCATCCAAACCTTCATCCTCCAACCCTCAATCACCAGCTCCAACTTCCCCCTGCCTTTTTCTTTGCCATGTTACTGTAAGCAACAAAATCTGGGACTGCTCGGAGAGCTTCTGAGAAGAGAGAGCATATGTCTATACATTATATATTTATTCACACACTGAGACATGTTCTCACTCCCGAGACACACACGGTATGTTCCGACTTTCTCACTCCAGCATGTTTTGCAAATCTCTTCTCCACCCCCTCTATTCCCTTGTTTCACTTTATCAGTATCTTGTTTAAGGGAAATGCTGCTTACTGTAAACTGGAAACGTTAACATCAGGTCAACAAACCATTTATTACGACGCAGCTGTGGGACAGGGAGTGATGGGGCACAGTTATTTTCCTGGCTCAGCTTCTTTTCCTTCCAGTTGGAAAATTTATTTCCTTGCAGTGATCCTTCTACTCACTCTTGGTGCTGGCAAAATGTTGCCAATATCCATGGTGTGGGAACTCAAGGACGATCGATATTTCATTTGAATCAAATACAATGATTTCTTTCTGTTTGTTTTGTTTTCAAAGCTCAACGTTTTGCAATTAAACATGTCGAGACATGGGGAAAGTTGAGGTGGGGGTTCTTTTGTGAAAGGCAGGAGAGAGCAGCACAGAAGTAGAAACCAGAGCAAACCAGCAGTGAAGCCAATAGAAATCCGCTGCGTCGTTTCTTCTTCCTCTTAATACATTTTTTACGAGAAGTGAGATCTTTGATTACATTTTTGATTAGGAGAGACAGGCATTGCCCTGCCCAGTGCACAGTTAGAAGGAAAGGAGCCTTTCATGTTCACAGATATCAGACATCAAAACAGCCATTCCCAACTCTTAAAAGGATCAGACAAAACTGCAGCTCAAACTGTGCCAGCGTACTTTGGTGCAGGCAGGTTCCTGGTGGAAGGCATTCTCAGAGCTGTAAGAAATCCTGTGGATGCTGACACTCCTGTTGAGTGCGGGCAGAAATATGGGAAATTTCTCCCAGAGAAGACCAGGACCATTGTAAGGGCATTTCAGAATGAGCAGACTGAGAGCCATGACAGCCAGGCTGCAAAGGGAGCTGCCACAAAGGAGCTCCTGGTTGTAAAGAATGTGTAGGTGCTCCATCAGAGGGTCCAGGCAGGACAACTCAGGGGGAAAGCAGCCATCAGAGCACAGCCAAGAGCAGGATTGTGCAGATGAATTACATCTCTCCTTCCTGAAGACTCATGGCCTTACTGAAACTCCCAAATATGCTGATGCCCAGGACAAGAGCACTGACAGCCAGCTCCACCCTGCAACACAACTGGTCTCTGTCTTCAGAGCTGCAGTGGCCTTCTTGGTTTAGAGGTCACCTTGACACCCTGACAACCTACAACAGCTGAATTGTGTGAACAAGAGATCAGAGCTCTGATCTTGCTTGACTACAGCTGAATACTAAAAATGGCAACACGGTGTCCTGGCTTATCCCTCACCACCACTGCAAATGGCTGTCACCTGGCTGTGGGATCTGCAAAAACTCAAAGGCTGAAATGAGACAGGATAGCAAATCGACTCATGGATTCATTCAGAGTTCAGTTCAGCCAGGATTCAAGCACCTTCTCCTGCCACAGCTTGCCAATAAGCATTACAGAAGAAAAAACCCAAATCCTTGACAATTTTTCAAGGTCCAAAGCAGGGTTTGTCTAGGCTGGTGGCAAACACGATGCCCATCTTCCCAGAATTTGGCTCAGCTGTGCAAACAGATGTCCTGAAAGCATTGGCTGCACCTGAAACCAACTTGGATGCTAATTCAGACACCTGAACCTTCTCCATGTGTCCCCAGTGCTGAATACTGACCCTCAGCCATCGAATGGACTTGCTGGTGCAGAACTAGTCCTATCTCATCAGGCATAAGTCTGGCCTTCAGCCTGTTTCTAGTCTTTCTCTACAGAGGAGTGTCCTTCAAAACCTTTCAGCATCACTTCACCTCCACCATCATCTTCTGTGTTCCCTCTAAGTCAGGATATTGTATAGAGAGAGCATTGGGACTGCACAGCCACCAACACCAGGACACCACCCAGTGCAGCCTGTCTCTGCCTGTGGCAGCAATGACCCAAATGGCATTAAGCTGACTCCACGCTCAGACTGATAAGGAACGTGTTGCAATGGACAATTGCTCCTTCTACCAAGGCTGCCGCAGATTTTTATCCTGTTTTTCCCTTCTAATACAGCAATAATGTCAGACCGAGGGAGTCTGGAGATTCCCACAACTCCCCCTCAACAGTGCACTGACACCCAGCCCTACATCTACATTAAGGATGAGCAGAGCCATCACTCAAACGCCGAGTGCCAGGGTAAGGTGAGCACGTGGATGACAAACAGCTGCCTCCAGCTCAGGACAGACACTGCTGCTGGAAAATTCAACCCCATCTTCCACTGAAGTGCCATATCTATCCGGGAGATAAATAGCCCTTATTTCCTTCTGCACACATGCCTGCTCCTGATACGCACCAGCAGCGGCTGTGAGCATCCCTTCTGCTGCTCCGACCAGCCTGGAGGTCACAGCCTTTCACTCCAATGCAGGCTTAGCTCGTGGGATCCCAGCCTCTCTTCCAGAGGGTGTAATTCACAAGCACAGTTCCCAGCTGGATGGGCTCGCAGCAGCTTGTCCACTTAGCACAGAGGCAGGTGAGAACACGCTGTACTCCAGTGCCGCCTCGTATCGGCTTGTCATTAAACAGAGATACGCTGCCATTGATTTCAGATAGATTTCTGTTCCCAGCAAACCCTCTAGAAACACTTATCCCAAAGCCTGAAGTGCTCCTGAACACACGCCCTCCTTGTTTTCTACTGTTATTGATGCACTCGGTATCCCTCAATGTAGAAGGCAGACGGGAGGAATGCTGCAATCCGATTTCCTCCCCAACATCACCAATGGGATCAAAGCAGCAGTGGGAGCACAGCCATTCTGTTGCTCTTGTGGCTTTTTCCTCTGTGAGACATGTAGACCTTTGATGGTGTTTGAGGCTTTGATTTCACTGGCTGCACTGATTTGATGACACCACCAATTGTTATTTTTTAATCTCTACCGAACAACAGTGAGCTGCTGAAGCTTGAGCACAGCCCCATGCAGTGATTAGCTGCATGGTGGAAGAAAAGTAAGATTCCCCCAACACTGAGGCATGAATAACGATGAGGCAGATTAATTTTTCTAGAAATGCTTTCCTGCAAAGCAGCTTTTGGAAAAATCCATGGGATATTTGGTCCTCTGGATGATGAGAAGAAACCATGAAACATTTCATACTGCAACCTGAAGAAACGTTCCTGTATATGATCTCGGAGTTAGAGCATGAACTCGAGGTATAAAAACAAACAACACGTGTCATGGACTTGTGCAAAAGTCTCCTCCCAAGTACAGCTGCCTCCTGTTGCTCTCACCCTGGATCCTGCTCACCCACGTGCCAGCACAGCACACGAAAGCCAAGACCCCAAGCTCTGTGCATGGCACACCTGTTGGAGCAAGCTGCTCCATATTCTCATGCTACAAAGAGGGGGAGAGTGAGGACAAACAAGGAGCAAATGCACATATCTAGATATCTATGATACCTAAAGAGAACTGTGTTGGTGAGCAAAAGAGAGAGGCAGGAATGGATGCAGAACCAGGGAGCTGACAGGGAGCATGTTCAGCTCAAGCAAGCATTATCCCAAGCAATTTATATGTAACTACCTTAGCTGAAATGCCACTTAATTTAAAACATCCAGGAAACAAAATAATGTCTTCAAGGTCAGGTGAGGCCAGATTGTTAAGGGCAGGACAATTTTATTTCCTGCTGACTTGCCACCCATACTAATGGTCCCACCACAAGAGCATTGTCAAGGTGAAAGGAGCAGCCCACAATTCCAAACAGCCCACGATGTGCAGCCAAACCATTGGCAGCTTCCTCCCCGTGGCTGGTACAATCAAACAGCCCAGCTCCCAGCCCTAAATGCCCACCTGCCTGCAGGGGCTTCTGTTGAATTGGAAATGAGAAGAGAAACCTTAGAGAAGCACTTCAAAAGCTGAGCCTGTGGTTCCCCTGCTCTCCAGCTGTGTTATCTGGTGGTGGGCACCAGAGGAAGGGACTTCCCTCGACAGCACAATGACACTGAATACAGGAATTTACAAACCACACTGGATGCAAATGGCTTAGGAGCCCCTCTGCCCCGGGTTCCTGAGGTGCTGCTTGCACACACCCAAACACTAAGGAGGCTGGGGACAGGAAAACTCAATCCACTGGTGTCGAGGGACACCTGGGATCTCAGAGCAGCGTGAGCCATCAAAGGCTGTGTGGCCACCTTCTAGAGCTCTCCTTCCCTATGCACAAATGCCCAGCTCCACAAAGGCTGCAGGGTCAGAGAGAGGAAGGTGCCGAATGAAAAACTCCACAGCATCATCAGGAGACAGGTTCTGCACAGCCACAGGACTGCACCTGGTGAGCAAACAAAGCCCTGAGGCAATGCCCAACCTGATTAAAATAAAGACATACTCCTCCACATGCTGTGCTGCCTTGTACTCATGCTGTTCCTCAGTTTTTCAGTTTGTAAAATAGAGGAATATTTGCTGTACCTCGCAACAGTCCTGGAAGGCTTAATTCATGTTTGTGAAGTGCTTTCAGATCCTGAATTGGAAGGCATGAGAAAGCACAAATTGTTATTATAATTGCATTATTAAGTGCTGTTAAAAAAAAACAGCTTATGTTTCGTAGAATTCAGGTCCTTCTTCAGACTAGCTTTATGTCCCTTGACACATGTATTTGACAATAACCCAAACAGCCTTGATCTTTTATTCCCAGCAGGGTTTTCTTTATACCTTAATGAGGTCTCTTCCTAATCTTTTTTCTGAAGGATAAACACCTCATCTCAGTACAACCAAACTCTCTGAGCTGCTTCGTGTGAGCCTGGTTTCCCTCTGCCAGGCTGGAGCTGCTTCTGTAACACCTGCCCAGAGAGGGGAACAGACTGGCCAGGAGGAATATGGGTGGGATGTCACATATCCCTCACAAGATGCCATGGTACACCTGCAGATTTGCATCAGATATCTCCAATTTTTCTGCCACTTAGGACATTGCTCCTGAGAGCCATGCCAGGTTTAGTCTCAAATACAGCAGTATTTTTATCCCTCTTGTCCACAGTGCCTGATATTCAACCTTATTTCTGTTGCACAGCAGAAGAGGTTTCCAGGATACATTCCTGACTATATTTCTGTCTTGAGACTCTAATATTTCACTTCCCTTACCCTTACCATTACCAAATCACTCAGAGATCTACAGCCTTGTTGATATTGACTTTCTTCTCTCCTCAATCCTTCTCTCAGGTTTCCTTTTTTTCCTCTCCTATCATCTGCAAATTGCATGGTTTTTATCTTTCGCTATGCTGGAAATCTTATCATGAAAGAGACTTTTCTTTTTTCTTTTTTTAATTAGTACTTGGTAATATTACCAAGCTGTGAGTTTATGGCTTTGTAGATCTTATATTTTTGACACTAATTACTCACAAAGGCTTTTAAAGCAGCATTTCAACATAGCAACTGGCATGACTGTAATTAAGTAAGAAGCAGCAAATTTTTTTTTTTTACATTTCAGAGAAAGTCTCTAGCATTCCTGCCCTGTATCACAGCTCAGCCCCTGGTATTGCTCCAATGAACGAGACCAGATGTCGAAAATATGTTACTCCCAATGCACACACAGCTCTCCCCACCCTCACCCAAGCCCTTGGCTGATGTATTAATAGTGCTGTCAGCACAGAGCATCCACAGGGATTCACCACTTGCCTATTGCCAATCTGAAGGGCTTGGCTAATTTTAGATTTGTGGTTTCTGCTACTTGTGGGAGAGTGTTTTCCCCCTGTTCAAACCTCAAAGACTCGTGTTGTACCGACCACATGACTGCGCTTGATTTATTTCCTCCCATCGTGCCCTCGCTGGGACCCAGGAGGAGCACGGGGGATGTACTGGTTTCCATACTGATGCTGGATGTGCTGCCTGGAAGGTGCCAGGGCAGCAAGTGCTCTCATGATATGTTTGTAAACTAGCTGTTACGGAGATGATCAATTAAAGGCGTCTCAGTGGGGAGAGTTTCATTCCACTGGCCTAATTCATTTTCAAATTACTCCAGGATGCTGCCTTTTACTATTACATTATTTGTTCTGAAACTCCAAATTAAGATTTTATAGCGCCATTAATTTTTATGCAGAAATTACCATTAAAATCAATGTTTTCTGCTTAAAAGTTGACAGTTGGAGATGAATGATGGCCCAGCCTGTTTGCTACTGCTTTACTGCCTTGGAAGCGGATGGGTCCGTCCTCGTGAGCTGCTAACTCTGAGCAATGTTTTCACTGCCCCCTACCAACACCTGAGCACATCCACCCGAGGGAGCAGTGACATCCTCATCACCACGTGTGTCCCCAACATCACAGCTTGTTTCCAACACCTCCTGGAGGATGCAGATCCTCCTCCTGCTAGCCAGCCAAGGGCAGTGCTGGAGCCAGGTCCCCAGTGCAGGTTGGAGCGCTGCCCTCCCTTCAGCTCTGGCAGGGAGAGCTCAGGGTAAAGGGCATCCCCAGCCATGCCAGCTCCTCTCACTGCATCAGCACAGCCCCCCAAGCAAGGTCTGCAGCTGGGTACCACCCTGGCCAGGCTGCTGAGGTCACTGCCTCCCTGCTCTGTGCAGTCCTTAGCTGCCTGTCCCCATCTGTGGCCCCCTGTCCCGTGAACAGCCTGAACACTGGATTGTTGGGTGGTTTGTCCAAGCCACCTTCCCACCTAGGGCAGAGGTTCCCATGCCCAGCAGTTACACCAGCCCCGAGAGGTGCTGGCAGTGACCAGGAATATTGAGGTGCACGTGGTTTTACATTTGACACTACATCAGCAGCACCTCACGCCGGTGCTGGCACAGTGAACAGCAGGGCCACTCCCAGGAATTTTGTTTTCCAATTTCCAATTTCTCCTTTCCGGAAGGCTTCTGAGGGAGCCTTTGGGGAGCTGGGCAGCAGGTGAGGTGCAGAGGAGAACACATAATAACTAAAAAACCATAGAATGGTTTGTCTTGGAAGGGACCTTAAAGATCGTGCAGTCCCATGCCCTGCCATGGGCAGGGACACCTTCCACTGTCCCAGGTTGCTCCCAGCCCTGACCAGCCTGGCCTTGGACACTTCCAGGAATAGGACAAACACAGCTTCACCATCCTCACAGGGAAGAATTTCTTCCTTATATCTAATCTGACCCTGCCCTCTGTCAGTTTGAAGCCATTCCCCCTTGTCCTATCACCCCATGCCCTTGTAAATCCCTCTCCTGCTCTCTCGTAATTCCCCATCAGGTACTGGAAGTCTGCTGTAAGGTCTCCCTAGAGCCTTCTCTTCTCCAGACATTTTATGTATTTCAATACATCTTTTGATATAAACAGAAAATATTTGCCCATCCTGTGGCAGCCAGAGGGAAACAAAAGACTAAAAGAGAGGGAAAAAAGTTTGATCCTCTAAATATGAGCCATATTAAGCAAAACTGAATGTGATATGTAGTGAGTATCTGTGACAAGAGCAAACCGATCCTGCTGTTGGAATATTCATGCAAATAGGAGCAATTTCACTATGATTAAAAAGGCAATTAACTGAAAAAAACGCCAGCAATTTCAGAAGCAGCCTGTGTGTCAGTGAGGCCTCCACGCAGTGCTGAACTGACATTTTGCTCACTTTCATATTCCATCAACGAGATACTCACTACTACAGCCTGAGAGTACTAATTACCCCAACTGGAGGCAGATGCTCTTAGAAAGACTCCAACAAAGTCTCCACGAGGCGACTGAAAGGCCCTGCACAGAGAGGGGGCTGTGCCAGCATCCTGCCTGTCCCACCCCCGCGCGCTCGGATGAAAGGCACCAGCACAAAGAGCATCCACTGAAAGAACCTGCCCAACCTAAACATTTTCAGCCTGCAACACAAAAGCCTTCAGGGAACGGAGCACAGGCAGAGTCGGAGCTGCTGCCTTCTCCACTGTCTGCTGGTGGGATTGAAAGCACTTTCCCCTCTGTGGTCAGATCCAGAATGGGGAGATACTGATGAAAAATCTTCAATTACCCACGTGATAATCTGCATAGGATGAGTGCAGTAGCCAATAATCCCTCACAAAGCAGAGGGATTTAGAGGTAGCATCTGCTGTTGACACCTGAATGCTCAAATAACTTGCTCCTACTCCAGAAGAAAGCTGAGACCAATGCACTGGGCAAAAGTGCAGCACCTCCCATTTTCAGAGCTCTTCAAATCCCAGACCACCAAAGATCTCCATGTGACCACCACATAGCCCAAGCATCTGGTGAACTAAGTGTCACCTCAGAAGGCTGTCACCTTCCAGAAGCAGGCAGTCCATCCCCACCAGCACAGGCTGCACACACCAAGAGGCATCAGCAAATTCTTCTGCAGTGGCTGCTGCTCCATCAGCGCTCCAGCACCTGCACAGGCAGAGCCACTGCAATATGCATGAGGTGGCTTCAGGCTTGATCCCTGTGCAAGCTCAGTGTCCTCTGCTTGTCTTTGATGATTAACTGAGCACCAGGCTCGCCCTCTGCTCCGGACTCTCTGTGGCTGAGGTATTTTGCAGCTAGTCAGAAACTCAAATATACTTCCTGTCCAGCAGATACTGTCTACTCTTGAGAGCAATTTTTATTGGATTTGTAATCCCCTTTTCAGTTTTTTCTCTCCCCTTTTAATATTGTCTTTTAAGCCCTCTACCAGGAGTTCACTTTCTGAAGGCCAGCAAGGAACAGTGGACACAGCCTTTGGGTTTAAAAAGGAATATGCACAGAATGTTAATGCAAGAGAAATATGCAGCACTCTGACCCCTTTCAATTAAGGTGTCATCTCCATCACCTTTAGCTGTCCTCAAAACTTGGATGTGCCCTGAAACAAACAAAGGAAAGACCCAAGAAATCAGTGCTATGAGCTGAACCTGAGACATTTAACCATTTATCTCCACAAATGACATGTGCTGTGACTGCCTTTACTTATACAACTTCTCTAGACCAAAGTCAGTGCCAAGTGCTGATCAAGGGCAAGCAAGAAATGAAACTGGAACTGTTAAACAGAAGAAGAAAGGAGCTTATGCAGGGGTGGGTCTCACCACAGAAAACTGCAGCCACTGGTACCTGGAGAAGCACTGGCACTTACAGCTGAAATGTGGCACTGAATGAGGATGGGCTACACCTGCTTGGATACACATGAAGGGCAAATCCCAACCATCCAAGGAAATCTGGTACATGCCCACACCTCTCCTCCTCAGATCATGAATCCAAGCTGCAGAGAAGATGGGTAGGGAAAGAAAATGCTCCTTTCAATCCACCAAAGAGTAGGCTGGGAGGTCACATAAACACAGGAGGGCAAGATCAAACCCCTCACTTTTCTGTGAAGGAGATGAGGCCCTTGCAGAGAGGAGGATTGCAGATGCCTTCGACAGGGACATCATTATGTGGGACTTCATTAAAACCAGGAGAGGCAGGAGGGAGCAGCAGCACATGCCCAAGGCAAAAGGCTAAGGAGCACACTCGGTGTGGAGCTCTCGGGATGCATCCCTGTGGTGCCCTACTACACCATGTCCTCTTTGCATTCAGCTGAACAAGACAAGACTCGAGGTTCACTAGAGGCAAAAAAGAGTCATTTTTAGACCACTCTAGCAGGTGGAAATACAGGGTTATAAACCCTTTGTACCTCCAGAGTCTGGAGGAACCAGACTTCCCTCCTGTAATCAAGGGTTTTGTGGACCTCTGGGGCTCCTGGTGAAGCATGTCTCCAGCCCTGCAGCTCATCTCAGTGCTGCAAAGCCCTCTGCAAATTGAGAGGTACCTGAAGTTCACCAGGGTGCCTCAGCCCGGGCTTAATTAACAGCAACGACAAAGGGAACGGCGCTTCCCGGGCTTGCCGGTCTCTGGAGAAAAGTAACTGAATGAAGTGATGTGTGGAAATCATTTTGTCAAAAAGGAAATGGAAGAAACGCTTTTCTCTTAATTAGCACCTCTGGAGATTAGGCTGGTGAGGTCTTCGTGGCCTCATTGCTGATTGTGGCTCTGTGGCCCGGAGCCTGCCCTGGGTGCAGCAAAATAACCCAGCACGGACAACATGAACTCCATCCTCCCCCACACACCATCTCTTTCCACCTCTCCTTTGATGACCATTCCAGTGTGATCTCCTTTACAGGTGAACAAAAAGCTCCTTAGGTTTATTTTTCATGCTGCCCTTCTAATTCCTCCTTTTGGCACCGGTCTCCCTGTACAGAACAGCGAGCAGGATGCTACAGCCTCCCTGCATCATTTTGCTTTATGTCTGCAAACATCTGTACATGCAATTAGAGGGCCAACTCCTTTTATGTCCCTAAATGAGTAGTCTTAATCACCGCCATAAGAAATTAAACCCTGGCTGGGCAGCACAACTCAGCACTGCAATCCTGAGCCGGGCTGGCACTACCTGCCTGCAGGATCAGCCCTCGGGAGAAATCTCCCACCCAGGAGCAAGCTCCTCAGGCTTTTCTTCTCCGTGGAGGCATTTTCACAAGTCTAATTACAGGGAAGCAGTGAGATGCTTCCCTGCTGTGCCCAAGGCTTTTCAGCAGCTTTCCAGGGCGCTGAGAGACCGAGCTCCAGGCGCTGGTGCTGCCTCACAGAGATGTTGGTTGGGAGCAAATGGCTGCAAGCTGGGGTTTGGTTGCCACACTGCAGCTTCCTCTGGCACGGCCGAGGGAGTTATAAAGGGAATTGTGTGATAATATAATAAAAAGTGGTGTAAGCAATGGATGAACTGCATTCTGCCAGAAACACATCTCTTTTCTCCCCTCTCTTCACCTTTGGTCTCTCCACTGGCCTTTGATGTCTTGTCCTCTTTTTTCTCCACCTTTTTCTGTCATTTCCCCATCACCACAGTCAAAGTGCAGAACCTCACAACAAGCCCACTTCCCCCCAGTGAAACCATGCATGTTCCACAGCCCCCACCAAAAGAAACAGGCCCCCAGAGGCTTGCTGGCACCTCCCTCAGCTGAGGAATCATGGAGTATCCTGAACTGAATGGATCCACAGGGATCATCAAGTCCAGCTGCTGGCCCTGCACAGCACAACCCCAAGATTTCCACCTGAGAGCAATGTCCCAACTCTTCTCAAACTCTGGCAGCCTTGGGGCAGTGACCACAGCCCAGTGGAGGAGAGCTGGTCCCATGCCCAACCCAGCTCTGGTGCTGCACCATCACCGGCCTTCCACCACCTCCTCCTCCCACCTGCACCTGCTTCTGCCTTTCCTCCACCCTTCCCAAAGTCATCTCTTGCTTCCACATCCACTTTCCAAGCAAGATTCCTCCCTGAGCAACCTTCAAAGTCCATAGCCAGAAACAGTTATGGCAATACAGTGCATCTAGACCAACGGTAGGAAGCATTTTGTCCCCTGGAAAGGAGCACCGCTGGTTTGATTTGTGTATGTGCAAAATATATTAACTCCATTTTCCACTTCATCGACCCTGGTGCCTGCATGAAGCCTCTGCCTGTTCTCAGCACTCTGGTCTTGTGGAGTATTTTGCTCACCTTGCCATTAGATTTTATGGCATGCATTCCAGTGACCATTTTGGATTCCAAAGGAGTGCTCAAAATACACACAGTCCTGATTTTCCTCCTTTAGATTTATGATCTGTTCTTCCCCTATGTAGCTTTAAGTCATTTTATTTCAAGCAGGAATATTTTAAAAGAGTAATCTGTATGTGCATGTCAGGGAAAAGAATTAATTATTGCTCTAATTAAAAGAGCACTGTTGAAAATAATCTCTCTTTTCCTGCTGATTTTGCCCTTTTTCTGTGAGCTTTACATTTCTGCATGTATACGTTTCTCAAGTAGTTTAAAATTAACAGGGCTTATTTTATTTATGCAACAGTATCAACCAGGAGTTGTGCATCAGCAAAATGCACATTAAGCTGATGGCAAAGGCAAACATCAATGATTTTGTGTAGGTCCTAGCTAAGTAGTTGTTGTTATTATTATTATTGCTGTTGTTGTCGTTGTTATTATTACATAAAATCGTGGATCCTTAAAGAAGCCTAAAAGGCATTCCCTCTTCCCGAGGCTGCACTTCAGGTTTAAGACTCTGAAACGTGTCAATTAAATTTTGTGGCTGCAATGTGCTTTAAAAGGCACGTCCCTGGAGAGCCTCCTCCTCCCCGAGCAGCAGGGCCCGGCCATCAGGGCTGGCTGGAAGGACCCAGCCGTGGCTCAGCCCCCAGCCTGGGGACACCACTGCCTCGGGGTCCCCCTGCCCTGCCTGCTGTCCTTTCCTCCCCGTGTGGCTGCCAAGGTGGCTCTCGTGCTGTCCCCAGCCCGCCCCATGTCACGGGGTGCCCAGGCAGGGCTGCTCAGCCATATGGGGATGGTGGCTCCGTGGAGCCCTGCTGGGGATGGGATGGGGACAGCTGGATGGAGCCACCTGGCCCTGTGAGCTGGCGCCAAGCTCCAGCACAGCTATCAAAGATAACGTCAGCACAGCCTACATGCATCTCCTCCTGTTTTGCCCTAAGGGAGAAAAGGTTTCTTTAACCACAGCTTTATGGTAGTGACAGACAGGGAGAGATGGGAACTGCAGAAGCCAGCACAGGACTAGTACCAGATGTCTTAAATTAAGGAGGAAAAAACCAGATTTATCCCTGGGAAGATGTCATTACACAAGGGTATCTGGCCATCAGAAAGCTAATTAAGTCAGTCATTTGAAACTAAAAAAACTTGGGAACACAAAGTGGGGAACGAGCAGGAATTCATGATGGGATATGTGGAGTGGTCCAGGATTATGTCACAGAATGGGTAAGGCTGGAAAGGACCACACTGGGTCACCTGGTCCAACCTCCCTGCTCACGCAGGTTCCCTCCAGCACCATACTCTGGACTGTGTATCCAGACAGCTTTCAAATGTCTCCAGAGAAGGAGACTCCACAATGCTCCTTACCAACAGTACAGAAAGCCTCGACACACTGGAAGACTTGCCAAGGTTTACATTTTAAATCATACAAAATCCAGAGTGTTCCACCCAATCTGAAAGGAAACCCTGGCCTCCCAATCGATCACTGCAACTCTTCTTCCAGCAAAGCTTAAAGGAGAAAGAGAGAGAAGAAAAGGAATACTGGACCACTGCATAATTCAGCGTGTTTTGACAGTCACCTTCGGGGCACGTCACACTTGACTGCTCATCACTCTCAAAGATGGATATGAAAGAGGTTGGAGAAAGGGACTCTGAATGATATAATGAAGAGGCAATTAAAGAGCAGAGAAAATGAAAAGACAAACTAGCTGCATCCTTCTCTAATTTATAGGACACGGAGCAGGCAGCATGACGGATTCACACGTTCCTCATCCTGCGGGAGGAGAGCGTGCACGGGTAAGAAATGATGTGCAGTGTGAGGAGCACAAACTACACGGCCTCTGTTGACATGTCACTTTGTGACACTTCTCCCTCTTCCCAGGCAGATGCTTGTGGAAAACCCATCAGGGTTTAGCACTTTCTCCAAGCACTGATGGTTTAATGAGACACCACGACGCTCGCTGTAAATGCAGACTCAGTTTTTGTGCAGAGCTGGCAGTACCGGGGGAGTGGCTGCACTAAAGGGTGGAGGGATTTTAGCACAGTGACCTCCACATGTAGGCTCAAACTTAAATAAAAACCATTTATAGTTCAGAGCTGGTAAAATACTGTCTGCTGGTAATTTGCTGTAGATCCTCCTCAGGTGATGCCTTGGAAGAACAGAGATTTCTCTCATTTTCTCTTTCTAAATGTTCTTCAGGCAACTCTTCCTTACCTTATCCACTATCACCCCCTAGATGCTGACAGTTCACAGTCAAGTCTGTCAAATACATCTGTCTTTCCAGAGTATTGTAGCTGTATCCTGACTGGCTTGATCTTCTGTAAAAATGTTAAAAATATCATAAACACACTGTTAAACTTAACGAGGAAACAGAAAACATGGGGAAAGCCAAGGAACGGTGTGAAACAGCTTGTACTCAAATATCTTTAAAGTGTTCTCTGCAAAAATACAGATGATGGAGAAAAGAAACTGTAGTGGAGAGATCTGGGTTTTTTTTTTATGGGCATTTATCTGCCCATAAATCCAGAAGAAAATTAAGTCCCCAAAGCTCTGAAAGTTGCCTTTGCTCTCCCTGAAATGAGCAATTGGGTAATCAGTGTTAATATTAAACAGCTTGGTCTGAAAAAAAAAAAAAAAAAAAAAGCAGTTTGAAAGATGCTGCCTTCCAGCACCAAGAGACAGTCAGAAAACCTTGGACTAAGCAATGGGACATTTTGCTTGTTCCTGAACTCACACATGTAGCTATGTTAACCACGAAAATGAAATACCAAAAAGTGGGGGTCATGCCAGCATTACCTGTCCCCTTGCCTGGCAGCATCTCAGCTCTGTACTGGGAGGATTTACTGGGTGGGGAGGCAAAGGGCTGGGTCACCCATTGCCTCCTGATGCAATCTGCTTGCATAGCAGGTCCACCTTGAGCCAGGCTCCCTCCTGTTCTGAGAGTGAAACATCAAGTTAAAAAGAAACAGGGAGTCATAAATGAGACTGGATATTCCAAAACCTGAGCTTACAAATGCTATTCAGATTGGGCAATTTTTATTCCACATACATATATACGTAGAAATATATAAAACACATATAAAACCCCTCTGTGCTTGCCATGCCAAGTTTCCCTTCCTAACGTAAGTCCAGAGCCCTTTAGAGACCATCAGCAAGTAGAGTTTGTGTAGATAAACATGTCACTAAACTGCAGTGCATTAAGTTGAGGACTTTCTAGGCTAGATGCAAGTTCTGTGGCCTCTGGAAAGCAATGCATCTTCTTTTCCCAACAGGATGAATATTTGTTTCCTGACCACTTGACACTAAAGGGAAGATTTAAAATCAGTCTGAAACAGTAAGATTGTCTATTTTGAGACTTACACAGTCAAAATTATTTTGGGGGGCAAAGCTGGAGGCATAGATGAAGCAAAGTCAGTTAAGAAGAGCAATTTTTCTTTTTAAAATGGCATCTGCATGCCATGGCTAGAACAGTCAGAGTATTAGCATGAGTCCCTGGGGAAAATCATCAGGGAGAGCCACTGTATCTCTCAACAGACACAACACTCATGGATGTTCAGGCATGTTCCAGCCATCTCTGGCAAAACCAGGTGTTTCTCTGCATTTCCCCTCAGATGGGTGTGACTCTGGCATGTGGGTGAACACAATCACACGCACACACAGCTCCCACTGCCCTGTGTGGAGCTCACACAACCAGCAAACACGGAGATGGATTAATTCCCTGCCTTTCCAATGGTTTCCTGCTGGAACCAGTGGACTTCTTCATGCCTGTGAGTACCTGAGTTGGTAGAAACGAAGCACAAAAACCTGCCAGTACATGAGAACAGCCTCCCTGGGGAGTGCAGAGGGCTCACTCTTGGACAGTACCTTTTAATGAGTGCTGGACAGGGAGGGCAGATCAGGGCAAGCACAGCAAACACCAGAGAGGTGGGGCAGAGTCTGCAAAAGCTGGAGAGGTGGCCAGGATGGGCTCCAGTGAAACACTGGGCTGAGACAGGGCTGCTGGAGTGTCTGTGCCTTCCCCCCACTGCCCACAGCCCCGTGGAGTCACACCAGGGCACGGGCTGCTGCAAACATCTGCCAGCTGGATAAATCAGGGAGGGCCTCCAAAAGGGTCAGAACTCAAGGGAGCCCACTTGAGCCATGCTGCCGTGAGGGATGTGGAGAGAGGGTCCAGGTTAAGCACAGATAGGCTACAGGGCTGCTGCTGGAAAACCAGGAGACCCAGAGACCAGCATAATTTTCCCCAAGATCCCGTGTTAAGGGCAGTGACACAGCTCCTGGTGAAATAGCATTTTGTGCCATTCGTATTTACAGGAAACCTGGAACTTAACTAGGCCTTTATCAGCAGATTGCAGCCTTTATCAGCAGATTATGGCTTCAGGGGCTGGGCACTTCTGAACGTGAAATAAAAATATACCGACTTCTCTGTCCCTTCCCTGCTCCAGCGGCCTTACAGTAGGTGCACTTATCCCACTCAGCTTTCTTGGAGGCAATTCATTTTTGGCTGCGTGCACAGGTCTATCACAGGCCCATTCATAACCAGCCTGCAGAGCACTTGTGACACCACCAGCCGTGTCCTTGAAAACAAAGGTCAGCTGCATCAGGACCTCCGAGCTCCCTGGGCACCACCTTAATATGGCACAACACCGTGCCAGGGGCAACAGCACTGCCCCGTGGGCTCCTGGTCCACCAGCCTAAAGACAAAGGAGACAATGCTCCCTTCCCTGTCTCCCTCCTGCTCAGGATCCCTCATCCTGCTCCCTCCCTGCACCCCTGAGCTCTGGGAAGGAGCGCATGTGCGGGCTGGTTCCCAGCTCCTGCCTGCCCAGTTTCACATTCCCAGGCGCGCGTCTGCCGCTCCCGAGGAGCCACAGCTCCTGCAAACGCAGCAGTACCTGCCTGGAATTGAAAAGCTGGACATCACCACCCCGTCCAGCTCTGCTGACTTATCGTTTTGCTATCACCTGTGCCTCATTATCATGCGGTTTCTCGCTGGGTTGTGGCTTTCCTAATACATTCCCCCGCTTCCTGGCTCGGCACCTCTCTCTCCCCTTCTTATTAAACATGGGCTAGATGCTATCTCTCAGTCCTGCTCGCTCGTCCCTCACCTTCCCTCTATTGATTATTTCCTGGGAGCTCCTGCTGGCTGCTCCCCCAGCTCCACGTGTGACCTTGCCCGGGAGGAAACAAAGCCCCAATGTCAGGCGACTCTCAGCGACGTGAAACGGCCACTTCAGCTCGCTCCCGCTTCACAGACAGACAGAGGAAGATGGAAAACTTGGTCAGAAAAGCTGCGAAGGAAAGAGATCAAAATACAGCATTTGACCTTAACAGCTCCTCCTTTGCTCAGAGCTGCCCTTGCATCACGGGAGCACAGCTCACTCCGAGTGTTTGCCGTGCCCCAACCCACTACCCTCCCCATTTTATGGAAATGGTGGAGCTTTTTAACTTGCACATTGACTGGCAGAGAGAAATCCTGGCAGCTTAATGGCATCCTGCAAATTCATCATCACTGAGCTGCCAAGGGCCTTGTAATGACCATCCCACATACTCCTGCAAGGATGACGTTGGCACGACACACTAATGGTCTCGGGGATCTTTGGTTTGACACGCATTTATGTAGCCTTCCCTTTTTTAATGTATTCAGAGCAGGGCACGGGGAGGAAAAAAGGAAAAAAGGAAAAAAAAAAAAACAACCAAATGCAAGACAGCTTAAGAATCACTTGGGTTTCTGCAAATCAGATGAGCTGGAGGGAAATATCCGGGACGTACCATCAAAGGAGGGGCAGGAGCACAGCGGGAAGGTTCAGAGCTGACGGCAGCCCAGCTCACTCACACTGCTGAGGTTGTGCAGAGAGCTCACACACAAAAGGAGGAACTTTAAATAAAGATGAAGCGGATGCAGTGACATTGTTGCACGGCCAATCAATTCCACCTCCACCTCAGGGGTCACCTGAGAGAGAGAGACCTTTCTAGTGGCCTTTTCCAACCCTTCCATTTCTCACCAGCAGGTCTTTTCATACCCATAGCTGGTCTATTAACCCTTAAAGCCTCCCATTGCTCTCCTCCCATTTGTTATGTCCATGCACTCCTTTAACCCAATGCTGACCTCTCTGTTTCTTGCTCCACAAACCCTCTTGGTCACATCTATGCTGAGGGCAGCCCTTGGTCTTCTCTTCTTTCAGTGATTTTTCCCTTTCTCACACTCAGTGTAATTGAGCACACTCAATCATAATTTCTATGCCAATAATCAATCGACAGGTTTATTTCTCATCTCATCTGTTTTATCTCTTGGCTGTCTTGCTTAGACATCTCAAAGGCATCTCTCAACCATCTCCTTAAATAATGTGGACTCTACTTAGTGCTTTTGGAGCACTGTGAACTCAGAAGTGCCCAGAAAATCCCAGCACCTTCATCTTTTTGCCTCCTAATCATTCTGTGTTCCTCTTCTCCATCAGTACTAAAAACTTCCTTATTTGGTTTGGGTTTTTTCTCCTGGAATAATGAACATCCTAAAGGATTAGCCTTAACAGTTAATGTATGACTCCTCTGAGATTCAGCTTCCTGTGCACAGGATGGACTGAGCTCAGTGCAAGCAGCCTGGCTGTGACACACAGACCCCATGAACTGCTCCCTCCTTTGGGCTGAGGAAGGGACCAGAAAAATCTTATGTTTTAGTTCTTTGCCCTGTTATTCTGCTCCAAATGCCTACAAAATGTTGGATGGATGGATGGATGTAACCGTAAGAATTTACTGGGTCTGACACCGGGAAAATGCACAGCTGATACCTTCTTAGGGCAGGAAAATCACCAGTACAAAGTCAACTTGTATCAGAAAAGAGCAAAAATTAATAATAAAGACTCCCCTGCCAAGCAGTTTTAAGCATCATGGGACACAATTTGCCTCTTCCTAATGCATTCCTCCGTCTGTCACTTGCTGGGTAAGCCCATCTCATGCCCAAGAGCATGAACTGGTGTGTGCATACAGAGCCTGTGAAACCATCAGTGTGAAGTTATTCTGGACTCCAGAGAGCTGCTTCACTGACCCGCACTCACAAAGACACCACCCAACATTAAGTCAACAGCACGTATTTTTCAGTCCTTAAGCTACAAGTCACTTGGCTCCAGCCTATGCTCTTGGAAGGGGAGAACATCTGTAAGTGAGGAAAGGGCAGAGGGAAACCCTGCAGCCTCCAGAAGGTGATTTTATCAAGGGGGGGAATTGAATAGAACTGCAGCTATTGCTGTCTCATGGGCTTGTAGAATTTAGAAAGATATCCAGGTGACATCATATGATTTAAAAGTTAATTAAACTGAGTGACATAGTATAACAGCCCCAGGTGTTTATTTCAAGCTGCCTGTTTCTGCAGCACTTAGAAGGAATGAATGGGGCAGGGGGAAATCTAATAAAAAACCTTCCGCGTGTTGCATTAAGAAGTAATCACACCGTTAAATCATTCTGCTTCTGGAGAACTTCTAATACCTTAAAATCCTGGCAATTCTCTCCAGCTCAGGCTCGTTTCCATCGTCGTGCTGTCCTCCTTCCCAGAGCTGTTTTTCCTTTTAAGAACCCCAGGAGAGAGCTGCACAGGAGGCAGCCGGGGCCTCGTGCATGGGCTGTGCCGGCGGCTACGCCTTTGCTGGGATCAGATCCCTTCTGAGCACAGTGGAGGGCCTGGACTGGCACCATCCCCCTCACACAGCTGCTGGGATGGGAGGGAAACAGCCTGGACACAGCACTGGGCACGCAGGAAATGCTGACAAACCTTAGGAAAATCAAGGGAGTGGCTGGAATGTGAGGTGTGAGTAGGGAGGAGCAGAAGCATCCATAGGAAAGGATCTTTCATAAAATTGAAGGTTTGGGAGAGACTACTTTTCTCCCTCGAAGACATTTTATATGGAAAATGTAATGGTAAGAAATTGCACAGGGAAGACTGAAGGACAACAGCTTCTGTTGTTTCTTGGGAAGTCTCCCAGCATGGGAATGTGTCCTTCATAGGCACAGATCTTTCCCCAAGACCACGCTGATGGAGAACCCTGTGTTCAAGGATATTTGTCCCACATGCCTCAAAATCATCTGACACCAACAGCTGACTCTCTTCAGAGTTCATCACCTTTTCTTCTACGGGTTCAAAAGTCTTCTAAAACTTTGGAACTTCACACCTCAACATCTGTGAATCCCTAGCCAAGCACTGCCTCTATGCAGTGTAAATCCAAGTGACACAGGATCTGAGCAAGAGCAGGGAAATGGAAGTCTCAAGAGTCTGAGATGAGGTAAAAAGTTAAAAAAGAGGTTTCAGTCTCACCAGTGTCACCAAAGGCCCTGAGTTATCTCAAAGGCATCGTGTCTAGGAAAGTTCCTCTGCATTCTGAGGAAAAGTCCACTTTCCCGTAATTCGTCAGGTTAATAAATGACTCCCTCTTCTCCCAACAGCCTCTCCTGTTACCAATTCTCATGCAGCATTGCCAGAGCCTCCTTTCACTATTAATACCACTCACTGTGAAATGTAATTACCAGCTCTATCACAAAGCGTCAGGAACATTTATCCACTGTACACACTCGTTGACTCCGGATCACATCAGTCACTGCTTGGCTTGTTCTGACAATGCTGTCCAAAGGAAAAAGTGTCTGCACAGGCTCCCAGCTCACTTGGGCCGCTTAAGTGGAGCATGAAACTTCTTCTGGGGGTCCAAAATGGGTTCAATAAGCAAACACAGAAACAAGAAGCAAAAAGAGATACTTAAATTAATACAGACTCATAATTTAAATCCAAAAGAATGAACGATGATAGGCAGAGAGAAGTGTTTGGCTGGAGAAGATGGATTAGTAAGCGCTCTAGAAAGCAATTCAAAATGATAGAGTGAAATTAATGGCTCCCTCCTCCAGGCTGACACAAGCAAAATCCCTCCTTTGCTTTATGCTTTAGCTCTCCTCATTATGTTTTGATTAAAACCGATACAAAAGAGCTCACTTACTGTCCCTTGCTCATGGCTTTCTTCTCCTGCCTCCCTCTTTCCACCTCCTTGCAGCTGTTTCCAGCAAGCACACAGGATACCCAGAATTCATATTGCTCAGCCCTTTGTCATTTGGTGAAGCTGCAACTCTCACAAAGGGCAGGGACTCAGCCAGACGTATCAGCTTTAGCTTTATTTAAAAATCCTATTAGTTAGAAGAGAAAATAATATACATTCTTACTGATATCCAACTGACTCTTCTATTAAGTGCTTCTAATTCCATGGGGCTAGAGGCAGCTTTTCCTGTCCTGTCTGAATAATCAAGTATGTGCTTTGAAGGTGGTACCTCCATTGCACTCAGTATTCCTGGAGCTGTTTAAAAGCACACAGCCTATGCCTATAATGGGGAGCAGATAAAAGGTGAATTTTATTTACTGGTGGAGTGTTACCACGGGGCTATGAACACTGAAATAGGACCCGAGAAATGCAACTCAAAGTACTGCTGACAAAATAAAGTAAGAATTATCAGCATACTCGAAGAGGAAAGAAGTGGAACTGAAAGAGGATTAGTTATGTTAACTGCTTATCTGTCCCTGAGTCTCCAGCGTTTAGACTCCGGTGTCCAAAGCCAGCTAATGATCTGCACACCAGCACTTCCCCAGGCAGAGACAGGGAAGAGATGGCTGTGAGAAACCAAAACACTTTAGACTTCTCTTCTTGAGAAAAAAAAATGAAAACAGCAAAGGAGAGCTTGCAAAAACTTTCAGGTTCTAAAAAACCTGAGGATTAAACTGCTGCAGATGAAGAAGGAAATGAGGTAGGCGTCTTTCAATTAAAATAAAGCACAGCAGTGTGACCTGCTACGGTGTGTTTGTCCTAGGTACACATCCCAGCAACACCCCCAGCAAATCTCCGTGCTCCCAGGACCATCACAGCACTTCCTGCAGCCTGGCTGGATCCAAGGCACCTCTTTCCACCTGAACGGGCTCCTCAATTCCAACCAAATGCAACTGGTGGGGGAGAGGAGAAGGAAACAGCTGAACTTCAAACCTTTCCCACGCTCTCAGCATTCTGGTGTCTCTTTCAATAATGATGAATTTGTGGATCATATTCTTCTACTCTCACACAGTAACGATGTCTCCTGCTTTGATTCAAGCCCTTTTAAGCGTGATGGTGGCAGATGGCAGGCTATTACACAGCATGGCCACACAGCAATGGGAGCAGGAAGGATTATCCACAGAAATAGTGACTCTTCAAAATCAAAAAGGTGAGGGCCCATGGAAGAGCTGTGGTTTTATTTTTACACCTCAAATCAGTTATTTGAATGCATTATGAATGCTGTAAATGCACCCAATGGATATAACGAAAATACATTATTAATTGACACTCATTATTAATGGAGTTATAAATTCACAAGTGATGGAGCCATGACGGTGCAAGGGAAAGGTCATGAATAATAACTGGAGATGAATAATATATGCCCAGTTAGCTCACAGGATACTATGTTCATATGACTGTAGTGCCTCATGTTTATTTAACTCAGCAGTGCATTGACTTTTTATTCGTTGCTAGATAATAAGAGAAAGAATTACAGGGACTATAATCTCTATTAATTCAACATAACAGACCACAATGGACAGCTGATCCTTCTGCAGGGATGCTCCTGCATCTTAAGTAATACTAAAATGCTGGGATGCCCCTCTCTTCTCCATTGTGCTCTTCCTCTATGACATCTTGCTTTGCTTCATCCATCTACTGCTGGCACATGGAGAGTAGTTCATCTAGAAAGTCATAGCAGAGCCAGAGATAAACTCATGCCCAGCCCAAGTGGCACATGAGGGTGACTATCAGTGGTGAAATGCCAAAATCTCTGGTGATGTCCCAGTGTGACAAACAGCGGAAGGCAAGCCGTGTGCTGTGTGCACATACAGACAAATTTGTTTTGGTTCCATCTGTTAGGACTAATTTGTTAATTATTAAATAGATAATTTATCATCTCTGCTTGCTTGATCGGTGTTTATTACCCACGGTCTGAGGCAGAGAGTGCTGTGTGAATAAAGATGGGATTAATTAATTACGAAAAGTTCAGGCAACTGCAAACTTGCAGCGACTGCTTCCAATCCCTGTCTACTCCTGAACAGAAAGGAGGCTGGGGAATGGAAAAAGCATCAGGAATTCCAGCCTTTGAATGTCAAATTTCCTCCTTTCCTCACAAATTAACCACTGCTAGATGATGCAAAGCAAACTCTATCTCTTAAGACTTCACCTCAGCACTTTCCAACCAAACTCTCTTGAAAATCTCTGGATTCAGCTACCCTGTGAATATGCCAGCCCATGCAACAGGCTACAGGTGAAGTAAACACCAACCTGCCTAGATACAGGAAAGATCCTGAAATTCAGGGATGCAGAGCTGCAGGAAACAAGAGAACATAATTCACATGCTACCAACTGATGCTATGAACACGTGGGTAACTTCCAAGGAGCCCAGCATTCAACTCACCAGCTATTCAGTCTTCTGAAGGGAGACATCAAGGGAAATCAAAGGCAAGAGATGGTAAGTTATTTGATCAAAGACACTTTTAAGGTTAATGGACAGGCCACAAACAGCAATCGTGCCTCCAGTCATGCAGTCAGAAAAATAGATACATCATGTTTGGTTCATGGTAGCAAAAGATCTTCCCCATAGAACTCATTCAGCCAGTTCTTCAGGGATTTTCAGGTGAGTTTTTGGGTAACTGCTACACCTCTATGTCGCTGCATCTTCGCTCCCTCAACCGCTTATAACCAATTTAACAAGTATTTTCTACAAATTAAAGTTTTCGTGCTAAATAAATTAATTATGACAGAGTAAACAAAAACTTTTTTAAAATGCATGTTTTGATGTAATTACAACTTTAATTGGCTGGTTTAACATTAGAAATTTGATTTAATTTTAAACTTGATTATCCTCACGGCAGGGTCAGGCTGCCGGAGACACAAACAAGCTCTGAAGCCTCTGGCACTCCCTATCCAGCTCCCAGTGGAGCCCACTCTGTACTGCAGCATTCCTCCAGCCCCCTTCCCTCTTTTATTATTCTTATTTAAGAAAGGAAGATCAAATTCAGGCCAACGGCACACATAGGTTTCCTAGCACTCCATTAGTAATTTTAAAATGAGATGGTGGCTCTGGAGCCCCGAGCATTAATCCCAGCTCTGACAGCTCCTTTCCCTAATCTCCTGGATGAAATCTCCACCCCACCCCAACTGTCCTTACCCATAAAACGAGCAAGGATAACGAGCAGTCAGGAAGGTATGCCAGGGAGTGGATAAATTATGTTTGGGAATTGCTTGAAAGATGGATGCTCCAAGCTGGGACAAAGAAAGACACTGCACTGTCAGTCCTGTGACAGAAGCCACATGGCATGATGAGTCTGATGAGGTGACATCTCCAGCCACCTCTGGAAAACCCAGCCTAAGGTGGGTTTGCAGCCTGATCCCTACTGAAACACAGGAAAGCCGTTTTCTTTCCATCAGAATTACCAAGTCGTTAGTAAATGTTGTCACAGATTTCTCTTTCCTCCTTCAAAGAGCCTTCTGCACTATTCTACTACTTCCCAGTACCAGTATTTGTACTCTCAGGTGCTCTGCTCATCAGCACTATCCCGGATTTCTCATAGGTTCCCAAATTGTGGAGCTCAAAAGAACCGTAAGAATCAGCCAATCTAAAAACTGATGAAAAGCACAAGCTGGTGAATTAAGCAAAGCAGTTCCTGCATCAGGCTCATAATTACCAGCTGACTTAGAACATTTCTTGTACGAGAATATCCCATCTTCATTTAGACACTTCAAAGTGATGGCAAATCCCCTACGTACTGAGATAAATAGTTCCAATGGCTAATTACCCCTGTTGTAACAAAAGCATTTCCTTATTTCTAATCTTTTCTGGTTTCTACTTCCAGCATTTGATCTTGTTATGTTTTTGTCCGACAGATTACAGAGCTCTTCACTAACCAAAATCTCCTTCCCATACAGGAACTCAGACTATGATCAAGCTGCTTATTAACCTAGCCTTTGTTAAGTTAATTAGAAGGAAACTCTCCAGCCTCTCACTGGTTTTAGATCCTGAGGTGAGGCAGGAGAAATAGAGACTGGCCACCTACGATTTCTCCTATTTTTAGAGAAAACAGTTTAAGATAATGTCTTGATAAAATAGAGGCCCATGTACCAGGTGCTTTATGCTGTCCATCCCAGCTTTGTCACCTTTCCTGCCTCCTCTTGTCCTGGTATAGGATGAGGCAGGAAGTGATACTTAAAGTTGATTTCAAGCTGAATTTGCACATCTTGAAGATCACTGACCCCACCTCAAAGGAGACAGAAAAGGAGGGAAGCAAAGACTGAGATGCCAGGACATTCTGCTGGAAGACCCAAAGGAAGCACACTGCTTTTTGTCAAGAGGCTGCTTGCTAAGTCAGCCCCTTTCTTCTTTGAAGGCCCTTTACCAGTTCCTCTCTCCTCCCGAGGCTGCTTTGCTCTCTCCTGCCTGTGTGACAAACTACCCACACAGTCATCTCTTCCCCCAATGCCAATGGAACTCTTGGACTACTTCTCCCCCCTCCTCCTACTTCTCTCACACACGTGTCTTCTCCTCACTGTCTTCTTTGCCAAACTGCCTGAAAGTGTGCTTTCTCCCTTCCCCTTCTCCTTTTGCTTCACATCTTCTCTGTGGGAGGACTCACAGGGCTGCTGCTCTCCTCTGCATCCACACAACCCCTCTTCTCAAATCCTGCTCTGAACAGCAGCTGGTTTTCTTCTCCCTCAACGAAGCTTTTTTGGTTCCCAGCACTGGGAATTTATACAACCACAGCTCCTATGTGAAATACTCCAAACCCAGACGTACCATGCCCTTTCCAGCCCTTTGCAACCCTCCTGTCCAACTGCTCGGCCTTGCTGTACTTCTTGCTGCCCTCCCAGCACCACTGTAAGCACCAACACTCCAGGGCAAAACTGCTTTGCTACCAGTAGGATCTCCAAACATCATCATCTTTCTGTGAGTCACTTGCTGGGAAAGGAAGATGGGAACAGCTGTGCTGTTGCCTCGAGACCGATTCCTCCCTCCCCGCGCTGCTTCACAGTCACAGAAATATTCCTCCTCAAGAAGTATCTCATTCTGACTTATGCTAACCACTGGCTGACTTCATTCATCATTGATTGTCTCCTCTCTGAGAACCAGAGTGCTGCTGCAGATGCGTTTTGATTTGCTTTAAACTGAGTGCTGATGGGGGTTTCATGGTGCCCGTGCCAGCGCTGAACAGCAGCGTGCCCCTGGCGAGGGAGCATGGTGCCATGGAGGAGAACTGGTGGGACAACAGTGAGCACCAAGGTGGATACCATGGGAAGCAGGGAGAGACATCCCCTGACATGCAAATCTGAAACTGGAACTACAAACCAAGAGGTGCTGGGTCATTTAACAGCGTTGTGCCCCCATGAATGAGCTCTGAGCGCACAGGAGGAGGATCCACCTTGCCACACAGAAGGAGAACACAGGAGGGGGACAGTAATCAAGCTGAGGGGGTTTGAAAGAGCTCACACTATTCCCCTGTTATCCCTGGCTGATTTGTGGGAACAAGGCAGACTTGGGAGAAAAGGTTGGGATCATCTTGGTGTGAAGAAAAGCAGGGGAAAACCCGAGGAAAAATAGTCAGCAGACGATAGAAATGAATGTAGAAAACATAATTCCTGCCTTTTATTTTCTCTACTGTCTTTAGCAACTTCTCCTGCAAAACAACACCCCAAAGCTCTCAGCAATACTCAGGAAATGGTGGGATTCAAACACTGCTCAGCCCACCTGTGGGACAGGATCCAAAGGTGCTCCCCATGGTTTTCTCTCCCTACAAGCAGTACCAACCCCAACACACTGCTTCCTCCAGGTCTGCTCAAGTGGTTTAATTAGAAGTGAATTTAGTGATTAATGGTAAGCAGCAAGAATGAAATGAGCCATCCCAGGAGAAGGGTGGTGAGACAGGAGAGCTGGGCTCGGCCTTACCATGAGGGGTCACATGCCCCAGTGTCCCCTCGACAGGGAAACTCAAGTCCTCTCCTCCTCCTCAGAACAAAGATTAACACGGTGGATCCTGGGCTGCTGGCAGCAGGACACAAGGCTGGGATGGTTTTTGTGATGTTTGTGTATCGGCTCTTCAACAGGAACTAAATAAAGAGATAAAACCCTTCCTGGCGAGAAAAACTACTGCTCAGGGTCAATGATTTTCTGTCACTTCTTGCCAGAACTCTGGGTGAAAAAGTCTGGCCTGGGAACCTCTGGGTGAAAAAGTCAGGTCTCAATTGACTTGTATTCTGGCAGTGAATGCTGTCTAGTGGTGGTCTGCCCACTGGCAAAAGATAACATTTCCCATCAGCTGGGGTTGTGATTTATTGGTACAGGGGTTGAAATTCAATAAAACGAGCTCCTCCATCATTACCTCCCAGCAATCGTCTTGCTGCTCTGCTAATTTCACAGCCAACCTGAGAAGACACCCAAGGCCCAGCCCCAGTGAGGCAGGAGGCTCTCAGGTACACGTGCCTGTGTCACCAGTTTGTAACCAGCAGTTGTGGCACTTGCAGAGGTTGCTGCAGAGACAGACAGAGACTGTCCCAGGAGCAGAACCTGAAGTCTGTGCTGGTGGCACAGCCAAGGCTCCGCTGTGTCAAAAACTCCTGGGTGCAGAGTAAATGCAGGAGGCTGCTAAAAGAGTCAGCACATCTCCCACTGAGGCCTTTAGGCAACAGCAGCACAGGGAGAAGAGAGAAACCAGCTCCTAAGAGTTGGTTTGGACCAGTAGTGAGGGTACTCTGGACATAAATTTTGATATATTAATGAGTCACAGTGGTCACATAACCCGCCGTTCTATCATTTCTTCCTCTCTAACAGCCCCTTTCGGAGATCTAATCTCAGTAAAATGCTGGAGGAGCCTCTCAAAAGGCCATGTTTTACTGCTGTCAGTCTATCACCGGCTCCTCACGCCGAAGGGCCACGGGGGAATAATCTCTTATCTCAGAGATCAAAATCCTGTATTAATGACCAGGAACTGCCACTCATCCCGTGCTCAGACCACCCGAGAAACCTGCTGCTCTCCCCAGCTCAAAGCCTGCTTTGTTTATAGCAGCAGCATTAATCTGGAAGATGGCTTTGCAGTACAGGCACTTTTTATTATTTATTTAGTACCTGATATTTATTATTTATTTAGTGCCCAACACGCAACAGGTATTTGTGGCAACATGACAGAGGCAGAGTCCGTTCCTTGAAAAGCCTTCAGGCTGATAAAGAGAAAAACCCTAAAAGAAAATGAATGAGGCTGAATGGACAAGGATGGGCTTGAAGAGATAAGGTACTCAACTGCTCCTCACTACTCATGCTCACAAAGCTATTTTATACAGCTCCTTATATGCATGGAACACACACAATGGGATGGCTCCTTTATTTAGCTGCAAAATGGGGGATTGAAGGGGAAAACAGTGGAAGTGGCTGTATGGACTCCAAAGAGAACAAATAGGTGGAGAGATGGGAAGGATAAAGAGCCTGAAGTCTCTTCCAGGCTCTCCTTGAGGCACTTGGCCATATTACCAATGTCCAGTTTTCCTCTGGATCCAAGGTTCCCCGTGCAAAGCCCATCCTGCTGCTGCACTTCATGTTGGACTGGCTGATACAAACATTTGCTGACTCTTATCCCGTTTCTGTGGAGCCATGTTATCTTCCTCTTTCCCATATCTCAAAGATAAAATATCAGGGAAGACCAGCTAGAGAACTACTGATGTGGCACAGCCTTCCCCAGAGAGGAATCCATGCTTTTGGACTCCACGAAAGCAAGAATTTTGTCTGAAGCTCTCAAGACTGTTATATTTATGTGCTGAAAAGTGCTTCAGAAGAAATTCCTGAGTATCTTTCTCTATTTAACACGGGGTGATGGTCTTCAGTCTGCAGATAACAGACGATGTACAAAGATTTAAGGTAAGGAGCAAGAGCAAACATCATTAGGATGTGAAGTGGCATGTTAGCAAAGGCTAGGAGATAGAGGTAGGTAAACCTGAAGGTTTTTGACTTGACAGTGATCAGAATTATTACTGCCTTTTTTGCCAAGGAAATCTCTTTGCAATGGTAACTCGGTCCTCCCGTGTATCACTTCCCAGAAAGATTCCCATCACAGCTGCATATTCCAGATGAGAAGAACCTGCTCAATGCAGCCCTGCTGGAGCCAGAGGCTGCTCTGCCTCTGCTCCGGACGTGTGCCAGAGCACTGACTCTCCACAAAGCACAAATCCAGCACAAAGAGAGGCTGCTGTACACGAGCAGGAGCATGAGCTCATCCAGAGAAGGTGCTACTTCTCCTGGCATTAGGAATGGTGCATGGAAAGCCATCTGCTGGGAAGGAGCACGTGCCTGGCCTTGTGAGGATGCTCCCTCCTCTTTGCCACTGCTCTCTTCGCTGCTGGGCTGGTTTCAGACAAGTGCCTCGCACTGGCTGCTGCTACACAGAGGCATCAACACCCCATCATTGCCAGCCCCCCGCCCAGTGATGCTCATTCCTTCATTCCTTCAGGTTGCCAAATGTCTCCTGAGTGTGCTGTCCTTCACCCTGAGTACAGCTGCCCCCCACCCTGCCCTCTCCAGCGTGTCCTGACTCTGGGGACAAGCCCAAGATCAATGATGCAAAGAGATCTGTGACCATGCTGTCACTGCCACCTCTCTGCCTCTCAGCTTGCAGATGGAAAGAGGCAGAGGAGGAAGAATAATGAAACAGAAAAGAAAGGCATCGCTTGCAGAAATTGTATTGCTTCTGCTCCAAACATTAAACACAACAGCCCACAACACTCCCCTGGGGACCTACTCCAAATCCACACACGCAGACTTGGACATTTCCTGGATAAAAGCATCCCTGCCTGGGTTCATTTCAACTCTAACAAGCCCATTTCTTAAGAGAGAGACTGAGCCAACAGTCAGTCAACCTGAAGGCAAGGTTGGAGGCTGCAGGCCTTAATGGATTCAGGAAGAGCTGGGGGATTCCTTGTCCCTCTGGTCCTCTCTACCAGCACAGCACCCTCTGCTCCCACGGGACAGCCTCTGCTTTAAAAGGCCCTCTCCAGCAGGACAGAAGGGAAGCTGTGGCTGGGCATACACCTCTCGACCCTACAGAAGAGGGAGCAGAACCAGCAGCGGTGGTAGCACTTAATTGAGGATACCATAACGCCAGGCAAAACTGAGTGTTTAGCTCTCCAAGGGAGCTGCGTGACCTTTCCTGTGTGCCTGGAGATATTTAGCACTGCACAGTTTGGATAAAGAGGGTTTGTAAAAAGGGAAAACAACAACAGAAATCCCAGTTGTCTACACTGACAAAAACACACACAGAAGGCAGAAGAGCAGCAGAAGATTTTCATGCCTTGATGGAAAGACTGCATTTAAATAGCACAGAGCACCACATTTCCCCCTGGCTCCACGACGTTGCTTGTTGAAGGAAATCCGTGTGGTTAACCTGGCAGGGAGAACACATCTCCGCGATTTTCACTGAGCTAATAGGAGCCAACAACGTTACCTGCAACTTGGAGGACAGCATTCCCACCCATCCCAATATTTGCCTAATAAAAGGTCGGCCCATTATACGGCACCTATTTGCAAAATTAAGAGCCTCTCTCCAGCAGCTAAATGCTTGCTTTAGATTCGGAATGACTGTAATTAAAGTTACATTGTGCTCGGATTGGTGCCAATCACGGCGGAGCTGCAGGCGTGACCCGCGCCCTGCGCCCGGGCGTCCCACTCCATTAGCTCCTGGGAATTAGCTGTCATTAACCAAGAGATGCACACTCCTTCGTGTTGTCAAACCGCAATCAAGCGGGTCACAGGTGAAGAATAAATACTTTCAGAACAAGCCCAATTACACCATTTACATTTCATTACAGAACCTGTTTAATCCACTGATGGGCTCCCAAAGTTCTTCTGCCTAATAAACAGCATTTCAGAGGAATTAATAGGCCCTGCAAAACATGCTAATTACACTCTTTTGCATTGCATTTGCAATATTGATTTTAAAGTTGCCACTTCCCCCCCTCCACTCTCATTTCCCAGACCCAAAGCCTTAACTTTCAGCAAAGTACACTCAAACCAACCTAATTACTTGTGAGTTTGGAAGCTAATGCATCTCTCTTGTCAAAGCTGAGTTCCAGGAAAGGCCAACATCCAGGGAGGGATTTTCACGTCCGTAACTTGTGCAAGTTCCTCCAGACAACCACTGGAAACAGCTGCTGAATAGCAATTACAGGCAGAGAGAGCAGGCATCAGCAGAGATTTTGCCATAGCAACGAGCCTGGCTGGACCCGCTCCCCAAAGACGCCTCCTCCTCCCAAAGACCAGAGCAGCGGAACAGGTACAATGACAACACAACCACCACAGCCTCATTTTGATTTGAAACCCGAGCTGTTTGATGCTCTCCTAGGCACTGAACTGTTTAAAAAACAAAAGGAAAGTTTATTTTCAAATTGCGGGCCTCAGCTAAACTGTTCAGAAGCGAGGAAGAAATCAGCCACGCTGGTGGAACATGCTGGCTGGTTGTTTATTCACCTTGGCTATTCTGCCCAGCTCCTGCCATGGGCTTTCAGTTGTCCTCCTCCTCTATGTGCTCCCTCTGCCCTCTTCTCCACTTCTCTGAAATCCATTTTCTTTCATCAGTGGGTTTACTTCCCAACCTCTGACTTTCTGCCCTGGCTTTGCGGCTGTCACTTACCCTTGGGGTTTTATCCCAAGCTTACTGACAGCTCAAAGCATTTGGAGGAGGAGATGGGAGAGGGACAGAGTGCTTGTGGTGTTTCTCTACAGCACCTGCAGGTTGTTTAAATGGAGCCAGCAATAAGGGACAGCAGCCTGCTGTGTTTAATTCCTTTCCTAACAACAAAGCAAGAAAGGAAAGCCAAAGAAAGGTCTATCAGAAGATGGTGAGATACAGAGCAGCCATCCTGCCATAAGGGCTGATACCAAGGATTTCTCACCAATAGTAGGTTTCAAAGGGAAGGGATATGGAAGCAGATACTGCAAGAATGGACATAAGGAACAGTCCAGGTTTAGTGAAGACAACACGTGCTGCTCAGCCCTACCGTCCCCTCGCTCGGAATTTGGGCACATCCCCAGCTGCACCGAGGAACAACACAAACACAACCCACGCCCAAGGATTTCACCCCCGGGTACCCAGCCTGCGTGACTGTTCCTGCAGGAGCGAGTCACTGCACCAGTCAAACCCATTGGTGTGTGCCCAGCCGCCCGTGCAGCCCTCTCTGAGCAGTCAGGGCCAGGAGCTGTGCAGTGCCCCGGGTGGTCCAGGCAGTGCCCTGCCCTTCCACCGTCTGGCCCGAGAAGAGCAGGAGGAGCCTCCACCCCTGCATGCCCACCCTGCTCTCCTCTCATGAGAACCTCTGCCTCACAGGAGGCAAGGCAGGTGAGACGCATCCAAGCCGCGTGGGACGGTTTGCTGGCGTCTTGTACCATTTTATACCATTTATTTATCATGTGTATGGAATTTCTTTTGCCTCTTGGAGATTCTGTAGGGATTTACAAACGTGAAATGCTACAGATAATACCTTGGGATCGCTGTGCCCTCACAGGCGCCAAAATGGATTAGTTAGTTATTGTTTGGAAAACACTTTGAAGTATCACTTAATGCTACCAATAATGCAGCACCTCTCTAACACCACCTACCAACGCTAGCACAGGCTGGAAAGGAGATATAAATACCAACCAAGCTTGGTAATTACACTGCAAATACATCAATATTTGTCAAGGACTACTCTTAATCTCATAAAAATGCCACAAGAAATCAAGACCTATGAGCAGTTCTGTATCTCTTCCACAGGGCAGACCCTTAGGTAATGCAACATCTCTTGACTACACACTGCCTCAGACAAGGGTGTTTTTTACTGCAAAACCTTCTGACAAACCTTTACTGCAGGTTTTACAAAGCAGGGCTAACCCAGACCAGCCCTGCATAGTTGGAAACAGCAGAGAAGATCACAGGACAAGGAGAGTTTGCAAGAGAATGGCTAAGACCATCTCTAATTTAAGCTGACAGAAAAGCAAATTGAGAAAAAGATATAGTCAACTATTTGAAGCTTGGCCCTTCTTAATCATCCACAGAAAGCAAGAGCTCAGTGTTGCCATCTCATTGCACAGGTAAGATTAAAGACAGGCAGGAGATTTTTACCCCGTAGTTACAATGATTAATGTTTCTAAACAGACATATTGTTTGAAAGCACTATTACTGGAAAAAGAAAAGTTGTTGTCTCATATTCTCAACCCACTATTTTCCCTGGGCATTGAGCCAGCGGCTGAAGAATGAGGAAAGTTGCTATTTTAAGAGTTTTCTAGAATTGCAAGGTTTGGTAATGAACATAACTTGTTACCGTCTCCTTTGCTGAAATCAGGGGCAAATGAAAAAAGGTGTGGATGAGTGCTCTGCTGAGCACTCTGTCCTCAGTCAGACTTGGGGGAGGAGGACTGGTGACATGCTCCTGGCAGCTGTCCCTCCATCCCAGCCTCCCCAGTGGCACCAGGACAAACTTCACTCCCTCACTGCCCGCAAAGAACCAGGAGCTGCTCTGCACAAGTTTGTCTGCTGCAGTCAAGAAAGATGCAAGGAAATTATTCATAGAGTCCCAGAATGGTTTGGGTTGGAAGGAACCTTAAAGATCATCTAGTTCCAACCCCCCTGCTATGGGCCACTGAATTCAAAGAGCAGGACACAGCAGCTTTGACTTTTTATACAAGATAGGACACTATATAAAGCTTCTGGTCTCACAATGGTGACATAATGCACATTCCACAGGTGATCATGCTGGGAAAAGCAAAGGTGTGAGCTTCCATGAAGCCAGTGTTCCTCATTAGTTGCTGCAATACTTCTGAGAACAGCTCCTGCCAGAGCTGGGATGCAACATGTGTGCTGGCACCTTGCTAGGAGACACAGGAAATAAGTTGGAATAAGTTCCTGCAAACCCAGCTTGTGGCCTGGCTGGGCATGGTGTGTTGCTCTCAGTTCCTATTGTACCTCATCGTGCCCCAGTGCAATTTAAATAGTTCACTGTGGGAAGTGAGAGGAGAATACATTCCATAGGTTTTGTTTCCCACTTAGTCTCGGGAACACTGATGTTGTGAGTTGCTGCTCTAAAACCTCTCTGAAAAAAGCCCAACGTGACCTCCTGCATCCAGGGTTCCTGCTATTATAAACTCAGCAAAACAGCATGCTGTGTCCTGCCCATGAGGCAGACAGACAACAGACTGTGGTCTAATTAGAAAAGACATGCTTCCCACATTATCCATAAAGCTGCCTCAGCCTACAACTAAGGACAAATAAATAACTGTCAGGGCTAATAAGCCCAGAATCATAAGAGGAGGGAAAAAACCCGAAATTGGATCTACTCAGATCTCAGTTACGTGATCACAGAGAACGTGTGGTAACAACTGTGAAGACAAACAAAACCAGCTATGGTTGAGCCAGCTCCTCTTCAGCAGACTCAGACATGCTCCACCTCAACAGATTGTGCCAGCCCCTGGGCATTTCTCTGAATTTCCAAACTAATACGAGATGCAAACTGCCACAGGTGATTAATTGGATCATTTGAGCATCACGAGAAGACCTTCTCCACGTCAGCATGCCAGAACACAATAAGAGGACATGAGGAGATACCCAGTGTGGGGAGCTGGAGAGAACAACCCAGAAATGATGAAGATTGAGAGGCTGGCACAAGCTCTGAGGGTTGGCTATATCAGGAAGTTATTTAGGACATTCTTGGGATAAAAGATGTTAAAGAGATGATGTCCAGAAGGTTTGTGTGCATTACCCATTTGGATCACAGCCAGTCATTACACAAATTCTGAATCTAGAGCCCTCCAATTTTGCATTGCCTCTGCCCTCATGTCCATAGGAAGGGACAGACAAACTCCAGGCACTCTTCTGAACTTCCCTGGGAGTCAGTTGTGTTGTTGGCACCCTACACCGTACAATTTTACAAAGTAAGTTCCTCAGCTTCTTGCTGTGGTTGAAAAAAATTTAAGAATCCATAGAAAGAATTAAATCCAAGTGACAGTTTCCAACAGAACACATGCAGAACAAGTTGGAGTTACCCAAATTGCCTCCGTTTAGTCTCTCCATTCCTCCCTCAGCCACTGAATGACAGCTCAGGAATCTGTTCAGAATTAATTTTCATCAATCTGTTTCACCTTTATGCTGACAGATCCGAGGCAGGGCATGGGCCCTGGACATCTGCAGGGTGTTGGAGCAGTTCCCACTGGGAGCCTGTCCCTGCCAAGTGACAGGGGAGCATCCAGTGGGATGAAGCAGTGCCAGTGCCCAGCTGTCAGTGGCACTGAGTCAAACGTCACCGCTCGGGTGCAACCATGCTTGACAGAAACACTGGTGTTTCCAGTGCCCTCTCTGATGAGGGGAAAACAGGGGCTGGACTCGAGACCAGGAGGCTGCTCAGAGCTTTTCCCACAAGAACAGTGACAGCAGGAGCCACCATATGGGATGAGACAGGGAGCAACTTTGCCTTGGCCTTGTTGATTGAACAGGGCTAATCAGGCTGAACTTGGGGCCCATCTGCTGACCACTGATTACAGGCTATGGAACCAGGACACTGCCCAGGAGCTGGCGTGGGCAGTGGGGAGGGAGCACCATCCACACACTCACCTGCTCCTCAGTTCCTCCAACTCTGCTCTTTAGCTCTGCCCTGGAGGGATCAGTCTCTGGAAACAGCAAGGCAGTTCCGTGTGCTGCTGCTACCTCAGATCACTGATCAGCCTGGAATATAAATAGCCCAGAGAGCTATTTCTTCTAAAAGAAACATCTCCATGCTGCAGAGATTCGATCCTCACAAGGTGCTCCTCAGCTCTTGGAGGCCACCAGACACCTCCTGCTCATGGCTGCAGTGTTTGAGAGAAGCAGTAACCCCTTTGTGAGGGTGTGGAGCCCTGGCTGAGCAAAGGTCCAGGAGAGAGCTCCAGGAGATGGAGCTTCTGCCCTGCCTCAGCTTCTTCTGCCTTTGAGAAAGGTCTGAGCTGGACCCAGAGCCATTCTGGTGGGGCACAAGGAGGCAGCCCTGGGGCAGTAAGGGGACATGACTTCAAGAGACAAAATCCCTGTTAACATGCACTTCATTTCACCACAAAGCCAAGCTCAGCATGAACCAAGGACTCAAAACCCTCCAGCTTTTGTCCCTTCCAATTTGTAGGTGCATCAAAACATCAGCCAGAAGTTTGGAAGCTTAAAAGGTGGAGATCCATCACGGAGAATTTTCAAGATGCACCAAGGTAGCAGACTACAGAAAGAGCCCTAAGCCAGACTTTGTGCAACTGCATCTTGGCCTCCAGGACACCTTTGCATCCTTGGCCTGTGCTGAGGTGGCTGGTTGGGGTGCCTGTCCATGCCAGATACGTTGATTGCTTTCTGCCAACAGCTTATCCGCAGAGAACTGGACTAAACCCAAACTCATTTCACATAGGTCACTGATCAGGAGGGCAGCGTGTAATGGCTTCTCATCTCTCTCTGCACAGACTGGATCTAAACCACTGATCTATAGCACCATTGAAACTCCCCAGTTTCTCCCCATCTCCTCAGTTAAAGGACATCCCCTTCCCACCACCACTCCCCTGGCGCCTGTCAGAGCCAGCAGAGCTCTCCCTCTGCAATGCCTAAAGGAAAATTCCCCTTTCCTAGCCTCAAAGGAAAATCTCAACATCTGCCCATGTGAGTCAGCTATTTCTCTGAATCCCAACCACCTTGTCTGTAGGAGATGGTTGGGAAAGGCAAAACCAGAAAGACAAAAAGGGTTGTGTCCTAAATAAAAACAAGTCCAAACACTTGGGGAAAAAAAAAAAAAAGAAAAGAGAAAAAACCCATTTAGCTTTATAAGGCAATAACAAGCAGAGCAGTATGTAGCTTCAAGGCTACATAGCCAGGTCAGAAAACCCTCCAGAGAGAAAGAAGTAGGCCACAAAGCTCTGATATTAGCTGCTAAATCTGCCTGCATTACCCAAAATTTGTGGGGGAGGCCCCTCTGATGGCTGAGCCAGCTGGCAGCTCTCCTTCGACAGGTATTTATTCACATTCTGATGGGCTGTGGAAGCAGCTCTCAACTCTGCAACAGAAAATGAGATGTGACCGGGACGCCAAGAGCTGCAGGTGATGGCTCCACCTTCCCAGAACTCATAGACCACGTTGGGCCTGTGACAGATGCACCCACTGCTCCAACAGCCAACATCTGCCACCCCTGCACCAGTGTGTGCAAGATCTGGAAGTCTGGAGAGCAGCAATCCCCAGTCTGCTCCCTCTTGGATCCACTGATGCCCACAGTACAGAACCTTAGAGACCATTTAGTTTCAACCCCCTGCCATGGGCAAGGACATCTTCCACTATCCCAGGTTGCTCCAAGCCCCATCCAGCCTGGCCTTGGACACTTTCAGGGATCCAGGGGCAGCCACAGCTTCTCCAGGCAGCCTGTGCCAGGGCCTCCCCACCCTTACATTAAAGATAAAAATTTGCCTTTGCCTCTAAAACTTGCACCTACAAATCTGGTGTGGTGAGAGATGGCTTTTACAGATGATTTTATGGAGGAAAAGTCTTTGAGGTTATTCGTCCCCATTCTCCTCAAGGGAAATCATTTCAATATTATGAGCCACAGCACTGCTGAAGAGAACATGCAAAAAACCTGGAAAATGCCTCATTTCATCAACAGAAGCAAGGTCATCCAAACCCGGAGATGACGACATTCAATATTAATATCTCCAAGCAGGGTTTGAACCTCTTGGTAACCATCCATTCCCCAGAGAAATGTCTTCCAGTATCTTTGACGTGAATTAATTAGGCTTGCACAGCTGCTAAGTGCCATCTGCCTGCCACCACAGTGCAGAGAGTCCACGGAACAGCAGAGGATGGGCTGTCTCACCCCTCAGCTCCTGCTGTTCCAGCACCCCTTCCTGCATCCTCCTGTGTTCCACAAGCCCCAGGCTGTCCCGGCTTCCAGCAAATGCAGCAACTCAACAAGGCCCTGTGCAAAGACAAAGCTGCCTCCTTTCTGACACGTGCAACCTTCTCATTCAAGCCCTGGTTTATTCTCATTTCCAGGAACTCCACTTGTTTCTGCTGCTCCAGCCCTAAGCAGTTGTGTACAACGTTCTAATGAGGTCCATTCCACTGATACAAAGGGCACATCAACCACACTGCTCAATTTATTTCTGCTTGGAGCATCCAGGAGCTGCTTCTCAAGGAGTTTGAGAAGATCTATTAAGAGTCCAGCCCCGACTGGTAAACAATGTCCATTTCTGGACTGGCACCATCAATCCAATCAGCAAAGGCATTTAAGGACAGGATGTACAATATTGGAAAATTAAATTACTTTGAAAAAATTCCTCCTTGCTTATTTGCCAGCTAATGACAGAACCAATGCCAAGCACAGCCAATCTGTGCTAGGGTGTTCAGAGAGACAGTCCTTATGCCGAGACATCTTTTTTTTCCCTTTTCATCCACCTAAACACATCCCACGCATTGGTCCTCCCCCTCACTTGTGCCTGGGAACACCTCCAGAGGCTTCTCCAGCAGTACACAGGCAGCAAAATTCCCAATGCTGCATGATCAGGTGCCTTGTTTTGTCTCTTTTTATAAAATGTCCTGAATTTTGCACTTTTGGCAAAGTTGTGTTGTTGAGTTGTCTTCCCCTTGTAAATATTTGCTGTTGAGAACCATTTGCAATGTGGAACTTCTCTAAAGAAGGGGAGAAAGGCTGATGCTCTGCTGTATCTGATACTGTTCCTTATGTCATCCGTGGTGTTTCCCTGCTACTTTTATAGGTACTTCCAAAAAAAGACTGGATGATATTCAGCATGCAGAAATACAAAAATAAAAAAGAAGAAAGGCAAGGCAACTCAGCAAGCTAAACTCAGAGAATTAAGCCTATGTTTGTGAGATCCAGGCTCAGTTCCTTGCTGTGCCAGACTCCCTACATGACCCTCCTGCCCATCCCACAAAGACATTAACAACAGTCCCTGACAAATTACAGCCGCACACCCCTCCTGACATACCTGGGAAAAGCTTCCAGAGGGTTTTTCCCCAGCAAAGTCCAAAGGAGCACCATCAGCCACAGCCTTTGGCTGCCCCAGCTGTGTTCCACAGCATCATCCAATCACACCTTGCACTCTGCCCCACCCCTTCCCTCCATGAACTTCCATATAATAACTGCAAAATGTGACAAGCCTTAACTTTAATCATGTTTTAACTCGGGTTGGTATCATTAATCTTGCAGCCACTGATGGGTAATTTAATTAGGGTGCATTTGTAATGAATTACAATCATCATTTAGCGCTATTGTTCCTCACACCAGCAGAGGGGAGTCAGAAAACTGGCACAGTTGGTCTTCTTAATTACACTCACACACTGTGCAGGGCACCAGCAGCCCCAGCCTTTCACTGCTGGTTTTATAGATAAAGGAACGTCAGCACCAGGGACCCTCCACGTCGAGCCTGGCAAACATCTCCAGGTGTGCTCCTCACCAGCAAACAGTGACTTACCAGGCCTGGGAGATAGAACCTTTGATGGAGGAGGTGTCAAACCCTAAGCAAAGAGCTCAGAGCTGAAGCAGAGAGAAAAGTACACAGCCAGAACAGAAACTGGGCTTCTTCCTTCTTTCTCACCACCTGTGAACATCTGACAGACGTTCAGTATGGAAAGACACAAAATGTGAATAAATGGGTGCATTGTAAGCACAGAAGGATCCCAGCTAAAGGATTGGATTTACTAAAACATGCTCACTTGATGGTGTTGTACAGTCACACCAGAGCTAGGGGCACATGAAAGGCTGTAGTCACTAACGACGCTCTAATGGAAGAATATTTGCCCCAGAGCTTTAAAACTCCCTCTACACAACAGTATCAGAAATTTCCAGCCAAAAACGCTCCTTCCTGCTCAGCTCCTCCACTGCTCCGTGCAGGATGCGTGGCAGTGAGTGCAGGTATTTATTTCAGACATGACTCCAGTCTGCAGAAGAGGAGCAATCTGTTGCTGTGGCTGAGAGCCAGCCCACCTTCTCCTCGCTATCTCCACGCAGAACAGACAGACTCCACCACGGACACGGTGTTGTGCCCTCCCCCTTTGGCAGCCAGGCTAGCCTGCTTCTGAGCTAAACCCTTCTGAAGAGCTGCTCAACTTCTGTTGCTCTCAGTGAGGCGTTTCATACAAATTTATATTTGTTTTTATATATATATGATGTGTTTTACACGACAGGACAAAAGGAAAGCAAGCCCTTTGTATCTCCTCCAACAGGGTGGTCAGGACCCCTCTCTCAGTCTCTGCTGAGAAGAAATCTGGATATCCAGACCTCAGAGCAAGCAGGAGGAACTGCTGTTCCTCATATTCTCCAGCTGGGGCACCCCAGTTCTGGCACATTGCTATGGGGAAGCAGAAGCTAGGTCAGATTTTTAAGAGGGAAAAGAAACATCAGACTGGGTTCCAGGGTCTGGGACAGTGTCCTGAGGGCAACAGGACTTTGTCTCTCCCCTCCTCAAACATATTCACTGAGGCTTCATAGGAACACCATCTGAAAAGACTAAAAGTGTCCAAAGTGCTTTTATTCCCAATTAATTTTGTCAGGTGTCACGGAAGACTCCTTCCTACGTGTGTGGAATTTGCCTGGAAAGCAAAGGATTCTTGGGCAAGGCAAAACATTGGGTTTTTGTCAAAGCTAGTTTTTAAATAAAGGCTTGGGGAGGAGCTTACCAATTTGGACTGGCAAACCATGACTCCATGCCAGCAAAATGAGCAAGGAAAAATCATTAAATAGATGTGCAAATCCTCTGTGGTAGTGTAATATGGTAAGAGAAACTGATGTGGCTCAGGGCAGAGGACAACCAGGCCTCTGTTTTGGAAGTTCTTTTTCCAAGAGTTAGCAAAACTTAGATAAAGTACTGGACAGTAATGAACAGAAAATAGGGGAGAGTCTGGATTATACAGTAATGCAACTTTTTAATTGGTGGCTTATACGTATCTGAAACACTGTGCACTTTCTTTAAGATAGGCCCAGAAGAGTACTGAAAAGCACTAGAGAAAGCAAAGAGAGGTTTTCATAAATCCCTCAGAAATTCTGGGAAAACTGTATGAAGGGACAAAAAACAAGAGGTTAATAAAAAAGGTCTGTAAAATACCAAGATTATAATAAGGGAAGAAAGAGCACTGCTCTTTGTTCTGAAGAGAAGAGCAGGAGAGAACTCAGCTGAAAAAAACACAATGTAAGGACTTTAATTTTCATACAACATGTGTTAATTAACCTGTGCAACCACGGTTGTAGGGGAGCAGAAGCACAGAATTTAATGAAAATTAGAACAGACAACAACATCCCAATTCCTAAATGGTATTTCTGCCATTTCCATTTTGCTTTCAATAACAGGATATGGTCAAGAGTAACCTCCTTTTAATCATGTTATTAGCAATGCAGTCATTGAGCAGCATTTAATTATGTTTTCCTAAGTCACGAGGAACTTCTGTGGTGCGCTCACAGCTGGGAGCTCAGATGGCAAAACCCTTCTGAGTGACTCTTCCTGGAAAAGGCCCTGCCTGCTCTGGCCCTGCTCTGCTTTAAGGGCAGGTGAGGACCAGGTTGGGTGTCCTGTCCCCTCTGCCAAGCACAAAGTTCTGCTGCACGTGGGGATGGAGGACAGCTGGAAACGTGTGCCTGTGCTCACCCTTCAACTTCAGCACCAAACCCTTTCTGTTGTGCCCCATCCTGGGGCACTGCCAAGCCAGAGGCAACTTCACACAAAGTTTCAGGCACATGCCTTACCTGCTCCCATCGCCTGCCGTTATAAAAGCTGAAAAATACAAGGGAAAAAAAAAAATTCTTTTTATCGTTGGGTTGCTGGCCAAATGCAGAGTCGGCATTTTTGACACGTTACCATCAGCATTTCTTTGTCAGTCGCTTTTCTCCGCTTGCTTTCACGTAGCGAGTGAAAAGGATAAAATACCTTTTCTAGCAAAATGATTGTGAAGCCACTTCACATTCGGGGAGGGATGCAGGCGCAGGTGCAGCTCTCAGCTGCTGCACTTGAAGATGACGCTCCTCGGCTGCAGAACCTCCACTGCAGCAGCTCTCAGCCCTTCCACTCTCAACTCTGTGAAATCCTGACTTTTGAGAGCTGACATCACTCGATTATTTTCTCCGCTGGAACTGATATATTTCAGGGATGCACTGGTAAAAAGCACAGAGTGCTCATGAGATGTGCTACCCCAAGAGTAATTTTCCGTTTGTAAATAAATTTTGGCCACCACCCAGTCTGGGTGGGATGACTGGGAAGCAGCTGATATTTGAAATCTCAACCATAGCATGAAAATAGTCTTTAATGAACTGTGCATCTGAGGGAAAAAAAAAAAAAAAAGAATTGGCTGCAAAATAACAAGTGATAACCATTGGAAAAAAAGGCGAAGCATATGCAGGAGGAAACTCCATTAAAGCAGCAGCCATGCAATTAAAGATGGATGTGGGAAAGGCGTGTGCGAGCAGCTCACGGTGCTGCTGTGACCCACAGGCCCATTAGCTCTGGAGCACTGGTAAGCTGATTAGCTCTGGAGAAGGATGATGGCAGAACTCATCAGCTAAGCTTGTTAGCTGCCACACAAAGTTGGTGTACCTTGGAAGCTTTGCAAAGTGATTAGCTCGGGGTGGGAGGAGGCAGCAGAGCCTGCTACAGGAGATGAATAACCCAAAGCAGTCACTGCGTGGGCTCGAGCTCCGCGAGGAGCAGGAGAGCTGGCAGTGGGATCTGTTGGGGTGAGGGGGAAAAGACACCTATTCCAGGGCACAGCACGCCTGCAGCTGCCAAACCAGTGCCTTGGTCACAGCCAGGCTCTGCAGCCTCCCTGCACAGTTACAGTTAAGCCCCCATGGTCTGCAAGTCCCTCCAAAATCCCTGCCTGCCACGGCTGAGTGTGCTCGGATCCTCACCACAGAAGGCTGGGAGGTGGATGCTGTCCTCGTGCCAGCCCAGCCCAGCTGAACGTCTTCAACTCTCTCCAAAATACCTCTTGACCAAGTTTAAATAAAGCCAGAGGAGCAGGATAACTCAGCCCAATGAAAAATGACGATTTCCTCCCATCTGCCTTCAGTCCGCACAGCAATGCCCTGCAGCCATGCAAGAACAACAACTCCTGTCTCATTTGGGAAACAATTTCAAGGAGGTTCAGCTCTAAACACCTCTCTTCCTTCTGTGGTGGGACCCCACTTCAGCCACAGAATCACAAAATCATTTTGGTTGGAAAAGACCTTTAAGATCATTTGAGCCCGACCATTAAGCCAGCACTGCCAGGCCCACTAAACCCTGTCCCCAGGGGCCACATTTATCTAGTAGGGAGTGTGACCTGCACTCCATACTTTTTTATACAGCAAAGTAACCATCTTATCCCAACTTAAAATGGTTCATACAGCTGCTTCACCTCTCCAAAAACTGCACAAACCTACTTCCACTGCATATCCACAAGCTGAAGCCAAAAAAAAAAAAGGAGCTTTGGTCTTTATGCCAGTTCACAATGGCAGCAGTCTTGTACATATCAGCTTCTGTTTGCCTTTTTTTTAACATAAAAACAAGACAGACACAGGAATATCAAATATTAAATCCCCAAGGAATATAAATATTAAAAAAGCTTTAATCACAAACCTACAGATTATTTAGGCTACATGTGACTGTAAGAGTGTAGCAAATGTCTATAAGGGTGTAGAAAGTTAATTCTTTAGGGTACAACCATAGAGGGAAAATACGTGTTTTAATTTAATGCTTTCTAATTTCCAAATGCCTACCTGCAAACATTCATTGTGAATGCATAGAGATGTGTGATGCATTCATTAAGTCAGTTTGGTTAATCTGCTTTTACACAAAACTAAAAGAGATTAATAAACTTCTCTAAATGCCCTACCATTGCCAGCATTCTTCCCTTTCTGAAAAAAGCTGAAAAGCTTTGCAAGGAATGTTTTGATTAAAAACTTTTCTTCAATTTCGATATCCTGAAGTCAAGGTACTAGATGGCAATCTTTGTTTTTGTTTCAAAATAAAGAAACTTTGCAGTTGCAGAGAAAACATGATGCAAGTACAACCGACAGCTCAAAACCAGATGGCAAATAAAATTATCTCAAAGCATATTGTTATTTTTTACATTGCACTTACAATTTTCAACACTCATATTTGGCAACACTGCTGTCCCTCATTTTATGTAGGTTAAAAGTGAAAAGCAGCCGTCTGCTCACTTCAAAGTCAAGTATTTACCCCCAGGTAGGATCTATTTATGTGCATTTAACCAACTATTTATAGCCATTTGAAAACAGAAGGTTTTCATGAAAAGTGCTGGCACAGCCTTCACCATCACAGCGTTGATAACATGTTCTCTCTGTTCCCACTGGACCTTCTAACTTGATAAGTCCTTTGGTAAAGATGAACTGGAATGTGGGGACCTGTGATATTAAAATTTCTTTAAGCAACCAACCCCTCTGCTTCCCCAGATGCATTTCTGCTGCTTGTAGCAATAAATCTTCCAGTCATGCAGCAGGGCACCAAGGCACTCATTGCTTTTATTAGAGGCTGCTAGGGCTTTGGGAAGTATTAATAGTCCATCAGAGGAGGCACTGACACTGATCTCCAGGTAGCCAAGGCAGAGCATCTCAGTGTGACGGGGCTGCTGATGAGCACAGGACAAAAGCACCACCAGTGTCACCCACAGACATCATATCCCCCTTCATCCCATGGATTTATTCTCCCTACTTCCCTTTCTAAGAAACATGATAGTCACCCCATGAGATTTCTAAAATGAGATCTCTGCCCCACTCCTTTGGCAAAGCAGCAGCAGGAGCAGGAAAAACAATTTGTTTCTAGGAGCTGATACTCATCAGCAAACCCCACCTCTCTGCTCTGTTCACTGCTCCACCACAGCACACAGGGCCTTTCTCATTCCCAGGCTCGACTGCGTAAAGATCCATTAGATAAAACAACATATCTAAATGAGAAATGCAGCAAAAAGAAATGAGTTTAGGCAGCTCCTCCTCTCTGATCCGGGCTACAATAATTATGCCCAGGTCATGCAAATTCGTGGCTGCTCATCCTCAGCATAGCTCATTTTACCCATTAACTTCCAAATCCTCTTCCAGAGGCTCCTCTCTCTCCTCACCCACCTTTCCAGGTGTCCAAATCACTCATTTCTCTTCACCATCACAGCTTTCCACTGCGTGGCCCTTCCCTAACGCAGGTGCTCCTTGGCAGCCACACACACACCTTGCTCTGCCAAGGAAGATCTGCAGCTTTGGAGCCCAGACAGTTTCACCCATGTGCCCTCCCATGCTTTCCCCCATGCTAGAAAAGAGCCTGGAAGAGACTTTTGGGAGCAATCCATGCAGACATGAACACATTCTTCTTCCAAATTTTTCCAGACGTCCTCCTGCAGAGAGAGCTCCAGAACCCTGGCAGTGGATCAGGACGGGCAGGTGCCACGCCAGCTCTGTCCCTCTCCTCCTCTTGCTGGCTGCCAGCTTCCTGCTGTGCCCTTCGACCTACCTCTATTCCAATTAACAAACCAAATGAACCAACAGCCACAAGTGTAAACTCATGACACTGTGCCAGCCACCACCAGTCCATTTGCCCGTGGGCTGCTCCTTCCTTCGATGCTCCTTCGGGTTTGGCTTTTAGGCCGTGAGCTTTCTGAAGAAAGCATTTATCTCCACTTATTTTTCCTACAAGAGCCAGTACTAATGTGGTTAATAATAGCAGCTAACCTTTGGCTGCTAAAGTATTAGCAATGCCACTCGTAAAGCTGTGTCATATTTAGTGAGCTGTCAGAGCAGCAGCATCATTAAAAAGCCCAAGCACATAACTAATGTATGTAAAGCACTGCAAGAGATAATCATTTGGTTGGTTGGTGATTTATTCCAAAACTGATGGAAGCAAAGGGCTTGGCAGTGAGAACTGCTGAAGGGAGGGAAGCAGGGCAGGCTAACACTCATACTGGAACCATCCTACCACCTGCCTTGCAGTAGCAAGTCTGGTGAAAGCATACATGTGTTTTTTGAAACTCAAATGACCCTTCATGGTCTGTGCACTCACTCTCCTAATGATTTCTGCCTGGATTTGCAAGCTCTTTTTTTCCTTCTCTCCTCGTTTCACATCAGAGGGATGTCAAGACTTTTGCTGCCTGGCGTTAACTTTGTGTCTGTACACGATGTTCTCACTGTGCTCGCTGGGACCCGCAGGCTTTATAATTAGGGCCGGATTCAAGCAGCACCAAGCACACTTTGCAAAGACTTTCTTCAAACCCAAACTTCCCCACTCCTTCCCAGTGCCATCCCTCCCTCCCTCCCTCCCACCGCAGCTCTGCAGGCTGAAGGAGATTGCTGAAGAAAAAAGCCTTCCCCTCCCTGGCACAGTGAACCCAGCTGCCTCTCCACGGGCAGCAGCACCAGGCTGCAGCTCCCGAGCTCTCCTGGTCCTGCATTGCCCAATCTCGTTGTAGCCTCCCTCCCCTTGGAGCTGAGACCTGCAGTCCTTCCCAGGAACTCCGATTCCCTCTCTCACAGCCACCCAGCCTCCCTGCACACCCTGCCTGCCCCCCAGAACCAGCCCCAAGCCCGAGCCCCACAGGGCCCAGCCCGTTGGGCAGCTCCCGTGGTGGGAACACAAGACCTGTTGATTTCTGCGGTTTCATACAGGTCTGAATTGATAAGCTACTTCAGGAAGCTAATATTAATTCCTAGAATAACGTGCAAGGGCTGCCTGGCTGATTACCCCTCATTCCTGTCTGCTTACAAACAATGATTACGGTCTAATCTCAGCACTCTTGGAGGAGCTGCGGAGAGTACCCTTCATCTACTGTAATTACGTTCCAGCTCCCTTGGAGCTGGAGCTCTTATTCACTCCTAGCATTATCTGCAGTCTAATCTAGTTGGCTGGAATGGAGGTGAAAATTACTCCAAAGAGCTGTAGTAAGCTCCAAAGCCAAGCTAAAGAAACCAAATTGTTTTGTGATGGTCAGACAAAGGCACAGGATGAAGGAGAGATGGATCCAGCACATGGCAAAAGCGAGCGTTGCTGGCACTGCCGACAGCCGACGTTAATACGACTCGATGAATCCTGTTTTCTGCAGACATGCTCACCCTGCTGTATTTCCTTCAGCCTCTCAGCAGGATGGAGACACAGCAGACATCTCTGCAAGCTCTTTTAAAAAAGAAAGCCTTTTCCCAGTGGGACCTGGTCATACAATCTCCCCAAGGTACTCCTCCACACTTCAGTGAGGCCTCACACGGTACTACGAGGCATTAAGTGTCAAAACATCACCAGCCTTTAGAATGTGATGGGAAGGTTTAGCTGCTTCCAGAAGTTTTGTTCTAAATATCAAGAGTCAAATACAGTATATGCCTGATTTAATCCTGCAAAGGCTTCCAGGCAACTTCACTTGGCCTAAAAACCAATTCTAGGTAATGTGCAGGTCAACAACCTCTAAATCCACTTTCTGATGATGTTGTTTTCTCCAACACTTATAGATTAGATATAATGACAAAATTGCTCCCTCTGAGGGTGGGGAGGCCCTGGCACAGGCTGCCCAGAGAAGCTGTGGCTGCCCCATCCCTGGAAGTGTCCAAGACCACGTTGGACGGGGCTTGGAGCAATCTGGGCTAGTGGAAGGTGTCCCTGCCCACAGCAGGGGCTGGAATGAGATGGTCTGTAAGGTCCCTTCCAACCCAAACCATTCTGTGACTGTGAAATTGTATTTAACTGTTTCCCTTCAACGTAACTACATTCTAGAACATCCAGAGCAGGTGCTGCTCTTGTTAAAAAGACACATGGTTTTACAGCACCTCCTTGTGCAGACAGAGCTGAGACCCTCAGCTCAGCCACAGGGAAGTGCTCTCCCTCCAGGGCTGTGAGCAGGATCCTGAGCTGCCTTCCCTTGCTGGTGGGGATGGTTCAGGATGATGGGAACCCGTGCTGGCAACCACAGCAAGGGCTGTCCAGCAACCACAGCCTGCACTGACCACTGTCCCTTATTCACTTCTGCTACAGGCACCTGGGAGACTGAACCTGAAATAAGCTGTTTGCACATGTTGCAATTACGTTTTGCCTTTGCTGGGGGGACAGGAACCCACCCCTGTGACCAAAGCAAGGGCATGAGCTCCAGTGATGCCTGAAGCAGAGAAGGTTTAACTGCAGCAATCTGGGAAGCGAGACATCACTCCCCAAAGCCTGATCTCCTAGAAGGCAACCTGATACCTGGGCTGACAAAGGTCCTGTGTTCTAATTAAGTGTTAAATGTAGTTTGGTTTTTCTAAAAAATCTAGGAAGATGTTTCTCCATCCTACAGTGCCGTCACTCTTTGCTGTGCTGTAATTCAGTAAGGAGAACAGTTAATTAAGTTTGAACAACAGTGTCTAATGACTTCTATTTAAAGCTGTTCATAAAAAAAATATTAGAAGCCCTTAGAAATTACCTAACTTTGTAAGCCAACATGGTACCTTAAGAGAATAAAACATTACAGTCCTGCACACTTGCACTTTGAAGGCGTTATCTTCTACCCCAAGCAGTGAAGTGGAGCAAGGCATCCTCTCCTGCCCTACAACTACTTATTTTATATTTAAGTCATGATGAGAACACCGTGAAAATAACAAAATATCTCTGGATGCAGGGATCAAAATGAGTGCTGGCAGCATCACTGTTAAGTGCAGTTCTATTTAAAATACTCACAGATGCTGGAGCAATGCAGCTGCTTTGTGGAAACCTGTGGAACCTGGTAGGGAAAGTAAATGGAGAAGCAAACAGGTCCTGAAGAGATGGGAAATACTGAAGAGACAGCCTAGAAAACCAGACAGCAGTCCAAACAAAGCAGGATCATCCAAGATCTCAACAGGACAAGGCAACCTCACTACAAATAGCTTGAGAAAGGAACTGAGGATAAGAGAAGGGGGAACAGAGGATTACCTGTTCTGCTTAACCTCTCGAGAACTTAATCCTTACATTCATCACTAGAATTCAACAACAGGCACAAAGGTTATGCTGAGATACAACACGATGGCACAGGGACATTGCCAGCCCCTGCACCAGAGATACTCCAAGAGTAAAACACACAGAGATTTAGGCACGTCACTGGTAGACAATAAACACTGGAATTAACAGAGAAATTAATAAGAAGATTGTTTAAATATTAGCCTAATTTAGCATAAAAGAGGAGATCTAGTGCAGCATTAACCTCAGACAGACCCTTTGAAAACACATCTTGGGAGTTGTGTGCTCACTACACCCACTCACCAAAGTATCTCTAACGAATTTCCTCCTACCTGGTGTGTCGGATCTGGAGGGAACCCCTGCAGGTAACTTCCTTCCTAGCCTTGCCTTCTGCTCATGCACACACTGGGAGTTGTTTGGATTGCAAAAGGGAAGCCTTATTTTTCTTATTCTTCTTGGCAGAGAAGAAGTGACAAAGACAACTTATCCATCACTGCTCCTCATGAGCATCACAGAGCCATAATGCAAGAATCACACCTGATTTATCTTCTACGCAGTCCAAATAAAACAGGACCTCTGGTCTGTCTCTGCTTGAACTAAATCTTGCCAACGTAATAAATAGAAACATGAAAATGAAGCCTAGTTTCATCCTCCTTTCTGAAGTCAGCAAAGGGACATGCTGAAGGGAGTTCAGTCTTCCCCTGATGGATTCCACAGGTGCCCTGTGATGGGGACACATCTTTATCTGCTGGCTGTCAGAGCCATCCTGGGTGTCATTTCTGCACACAGCTCTCCCTGTAACTCAGAAAGTTTGCTCAATTCACAAAATAATCTGCAAGCTCCCACACCACACCTCTTATCCTCGGAGGATCGTGAATCACCAAGGCAGGATAATATTTGAGGACTTAAAAGTATTGAAATTGTTAAAAAATAAATTAGCCTTAAAATTGGATGCATATACCAGCAGGCAAGAGGGGAGCAATATTGTAGCCTGCCTCCATGTTTTCAAAAATGATCCAGAGAATATGAGGCCTTAAAACTTATTTCTGAACCAAATAAAACTAAACAAGCAATAATAACCCCCCAGGCAAAAATAATGCCAATAAATTAATAAAACCACTCCCTTCCTATCTAGGAGAATTCCCTAAAATTCTTAAGAAGAAAAAAAAAAGGAAGAAACCCTGAGGATTAGGTTTAATTATTTGTATTTTCAAAGCCTCTGTGACAAAGCACCACCAAAAAGGCTACAAGAAAACTGTCTGAGCAACAGAGCAAGGGATAAAGTGCTATTACAAACCCAGAAACTAACTGAACTAAATTAAAAAAGGAGGTATAACACACGATCAATATTCAACATAGTGAAAGATTACAGGGGCTGTTCCCCGAGGACCGGTTTTGTCTAACATATTCTTCAGCTATTTGCATAGGAGAGTGAGCTGAGATGTGGTGAGACTGCATATGACACGATTGGTGTGGGGGGCACTGAGCTGACCTTGGCTGCTCTGCCTCTCAGGAGCACTGAAACGCTTCATCTTCGCTGCAGCTTGTCTTGGGAGAGGTCTGCTCGCTTTAGTTACAGAAAATATAAAAACACAGCTGTTTAGCAGTTAAGGAGAAACCTGAGAAAGCACAGAGTAATGAAGATATTTACTCTTTTCTTGCAAGATGCTAGGGAAATGATACCCAGAGGAGCAGAAAGGCAATTTTAAACAGATATAAAAACTTCTCTTTTTTTCAAGTCCTGTGTTGACCTCTGGAGCTCCCTGTCACAGGCTCTCTCTCAGATCAAGAGTTTAGAAAGTCCAAAACTGAATTAGATACATTCAGAGCAATAGTGGTGAAACACATTTACCAAAGCTTATGAAAAACATCTTTTATAAAGATACCACAGTAGTTTTTTTAGGCAGGGTTACACCACTACATGTTTTGAAATCTGAAAATTACCATCTCTCTCTGTTTGAACAAGGGTGAAAAACCTCCCTCTCCCTTGCAAGCTATAAAAATTAACACTTCAATAGGAACTTGCACTGATGCCATAATGATTTTTTTTGCCTTTTCTTTTATACTTCTTTTGCATGCCTCTGTGGCCTTTTGTATTCTTGGTGTTTCTTTTAGCCTGCATTCCTAGACTTGATGTTTTGTTGAGT
>VZRO01007536.1:263058-547919 GCA_013397915.1 Daphoenositta chrysoptera
GGAGTGAACCAGGGATCCTTGAAATAAATACCGAGGTAAAAAAACCCTTTTTCCCTTCTAATCGTGTTCGGCTCTGATTTTAAGAACAGGGATAAGGCATCAGCACACCAGAACTGGAACACCTGGACAAACTGGCAGAGTCATTACTGCTCCCAAGCCACAGATGGGGAATGAGACAGCGTGAGGCACTCAGTGGCAGTGCTGGATTACAGTCGGGGGATCCCTGGATTTTTTGGCTGTGTGCTCACCAACAAGCTGCTGTATCTGCTGACCAAACAGGAGAACCTCAGTGGGGAAGAAGAGGAGATTCCTCAGCTGTTCTCAGCCCCTCACCCATCCCACCCCACCCCACCCCAGATCCGCACTGCAGAGGAGAATTCCCCAGGGAGCTGCTGCTTCATCAGCACCAACGCCATGTACGGGTGGGGTGAGCACAGACCCTGCACAGGATGACTTCCCAAACCCCCTTCTCAGTGCCCCCAGCTCCCTGAGGGGTGATTTCCGAGCAGATCTTTCTGGAAGCAGAGCGCTGGCAGGCTCTGGAGGAGCAGCAGAGCTCTGGTCCAACTTGGCCAGGAGCTCCAGCAATGCCCCCTCTCATTTCCACGCCAGGCTGCACACCCAGGTGCATCACTGAGGCTCAGCCTGGCTGCTCTCAGCTGGGAACAAACTGCAGAGCAGGAGCAGGGAGCTGAGGAAAGCCTGCCCTTCATGGTTTCCTCTTCGGTGTCAAGCCAACCCTGTGGCCAGCCACCAGCTCCATCCACGATCCAACCCCTTGCTTCCCTCCAGATGACCGTATTTGCTTTCCAAATGTTCCTTTGACAGATACATGTCCTCCCCCTGAGCTGTGCATTCCAATGTCTGCACATATTCACTTATGATTTAAAAAAAAAAAAAAAAGATTAAAAAAATTAGAAATTACTTTAAAACCTGTAATGGCTTGAGGAGTCTCTAGAGTGAAAGGGAGGAGGGAAGGGGGAACCTGGGTTAATAAAAGCTGTTAATTAGAGTCAAATTTGCTGCTTAATGTGTCAAGAACTAGTGAGTTACGAGTTAATCAACTGTCTGAGTTCCTTGGGAGAGCAATAAAGCTGAAGCCTGAAAATGGAAGGACAAGGTCAGAGCCTTCAAAGGAGGTATCTTTAAAATTCCTTAATCCTAAGGTTCAGGTTGTGAGACACAGGGACTCCCCCTATCCTGAACATCCTGTTCTATCACTAACCATCAGCATTCCAAGCCTTTCACAGTACAGTCATCCTTGCTTTTTTCCTTTTTATCTGCTTTACTTGGGACTTTATAATGTGGGACAAAAGGCACAAAAAAGACTGGTAACTCTTTGAACCCTTAATTTTTTGTTTCTGCTGTTCCCTTTCAAAGGATATTGCAAAAGCCCAAAGCAAAAGGCAGAAGAGAAACACGGAGGAGTTGTAGAATATCCATCAAGCCCTGAGTTCAGGATCCACTGTTCCTTGTGCAAGACCTATCAACATCTCCCTACACCATGCAGTCAAAGGAGCTGGCACAGCAGGAACTGCCTTAGAGAATAAATTAATAAAAACATCAGAGAGGAAAGAGTGAATAAAGCTTGTCAAGAAATGAAGGGTTCGGAGATGGAGCATTTCCCACATTTTAATGCATCTGGGAGATAGAAGGCAAATGATGGGTGATTTACTTTTGCCATTGAACTATGGAAAGATTTAATCTATTTTCACTCCAATTTACTCTTTGCAAGTCTAGCCTAGATGGAGTACATCCTTCTTCCCTGCAGCACGCCAGCCATCGCTACTGCGCCACTGTCACTGCTCAGAGAAGAAAAGCTGCAGCTACTGTGGGACCTCTGCCATCTCCCAAGAGCTTTCCTGGTGAGGAGGGGTGCCAAGGGAGCTAGAAGATAAATATTTGCAGCAGAGGATTCCACCAGACTTCCAAACTTCTGCTAAAACAGAAGGCATGAAAAACTTTTTTATTTTTTGATTGAGACACCCAGTTCTGCACCTCCCAGCCAGGCATACACCCAACTCCAAGGAAGCTGTTAATTCATGAATATCATTCATCACTGGGCATTGCTCAGTGTGGGCACCACAGTGGATCACAATTCCCTGCTCTTGCCACCACATCTCCCTCTCTCTTCTCTTCCCTGCATGGCTGCCACTAGAAGTTTTAAAAGAAAAATGCTTTTCCTGAGAGGTTTCTTCTCCTGCCTAGCAACCTCTACTTAGTTTAGGGGGCAAATGTGCTGTCTAACTGTTGTGGAGACAACACGACTCCCAAAGGTTGGGACTTGGCACAGAAAGGGAGAAGAACAGATGTTCATGGATTTCATTGCAAAATATAATTACCCACAGTTTTGAACACTACATACAACATATTCTAGTAAACGTGAAGCAACAGGAGGTGCCCTCTGTGTCCTTGTGGGCATCTTGGGTGCTCCTCCAGATCTTATTTGTATTTTCCATACTGCAACATTTCAGCACAACAAGCAGCAGCCTTCTGAAATGTGGGGAGCACAGAGGATCATCACATACAGCCAAATAATCTTTTTAGCACTAATTTTCTCCTTCTCTACAACATCCAGGTCCTGAGGGAAAGCAGAGCCCAAAGCCAGCACTGGGTGAAAAGATTAGTTGCTTCTGCATTAAGATGCTTGTAATGATTCAGCAACTTCAAGCCATCTTTCTACCAACAAGGAATCTTTGTGCTTCTTCTATAATCCAACAGTTCAAAGTGACAAATAAAAGAATTTGACAGAAGTCATTACCACCTACAAAGCTGTTGTACATTTGCGAGTACAAATGGGTCAATTGTGCCCCAAACTTGCAGCTTTATTCAGCTGGGCGAATAATCCCATCCTTCTTTCCGAAAAGAAATCCACAGTTTTGCCTTCCCCTAATAAGCCATTCACCTGAAGCATCAGCAGCAGAGCCCAGGCAGGGTCATGCTCAGCTCTAGGTGTGATGGTTGCTTCCCAAAGAGCAGGTGAAGTGCACTGAGGACAGCGAGATCCCCTCATTGTGAGAGTGACCAGCTATCTCCCATCTGACACCCTTTCAGCCTCCTTTAAAACCAGGCACAATAAACTCCAGGAGCAATCAGTCCTCTGCTTTTGTTGAAAACTGTTGCTGCACAGAGTAAAATGAACTACAGAAAATCTCAGCAAACAATTCAGGGTCTGAAATTCTTCTTTCCTAACAATTAGCAGAGAGCCTCTGTGTACCTCTTTCCACAGCTGCCTAGTGCAGGGGGAAGTGGAGAGGGTCACAAACTTAATTCTGAACACAAATTGGCTGCTGGTTCTTCACTGCTGAAATGGGGAGAGGAGGTCACAGTCACAGAGTAATGAGCGAGATTACACTGCAATCAGGGAACGGGGATGGGAGCTGGAGAGACGTGCTCAAGGCAGGGAAAACATCCCCTAAATTAAACCCCTATTGTTCACCTCATCTCTGCCTTGGTGGATAACCCACGAAACTCGGAGCTCCTGCCAGGAGCCAGTGTGAATAATTCCAGAGCATTTTTCCTACCTGTTGCTAACATAACTGTCCATGAGTGCACGACATTTACGCTTCTTTCAGCCATACGTATAGGAAGGTAAATTTTCTGTAATCCCTGGGAATATCCTCTTCTCTTCCCTTTTCCCAGTAAAATCCAAGCGGGTTTTTTTCAGGCTGAAGGGGTGCAAGTTGCACTGCTGAAAAATCATGAGTGCAGTACATGACTCCTCAGCACTTTGTGCATCATTAGAGCGAGGTTATTAACAGGATTTTGGGGGGCTGAGGGCAACGAGCTCTCATCCCTCGGGAGGATGATGTGTGAAAGAAAATGCAGGAAGGCAAATGCAAGTTTGCAGAGGAACCATGCTCCATTCAAGAGGTGAATTATTGTTTCCTTCCCCTGAGACACTGTGGAGATCCTCACACCTGAAGATAACCCCATGGTCGTAAAACCCTTTCCTGAAGACAGCTGAAGAACAAGAATTCCACAAAGATGGCAAGACTAGAACCATCAGTGGGCATCTGACTCAAATTCCATGTTGGCACGTGCTGTACAAAAATATCAATGCAGAGACAGCAGCAACTGGTAACCGTAGCTCTCAACGTTTTGGGAAGTAGAATTTGGGAAATACTGTGTAGGAGAGCTGATGCAATGTGCTTGGAGAGCTTCCTTCAGAAGCCTTCGTGTAAGACTGTAATGGCATCCTATATCCAGAGTGCTGTGATGCTAAATATAGCCCTGCCCACCAAGAACAGCTTCGAGTCCTATCTTTGAAACTGCTATGGATATCAACTCTTCCTTCGTCTCATTAACACTGCTGCAAAGTGCCTGGCACAAATCTACATCAAATGAATATAATTACAGGGGAAAATACATTGCATTAACTTGTATGTCTGGCCTTCCCTTGCTTTTTCTGTCTTACTGCTGTACACAATTTTGTTTCTATTTTTCTTCACAATTCATCTTCTCTGTCCTTCTTTTCTTTCAGCCTTTCACCTACTCCTTATTTCAAGCCCAAAGTTGATTGCTTTCTTTTTTCTTTTTCAAGTTTGATTGATTTATTCTGCACTTACGTAAATTATTTTATACAAGGCATGGTAACTGTAGAACTCCCTGCAGAACAACACAAGCACTGCTACCTATGTAGGTAAGGAGGCGAAAAAAGTAAAGTTAACAAAATGCTAAATTAAGTAAGAATCTCTTACATCACACTTTAAAGCCTGCCAAATCTGACTCTTCAGATGTACTGCAACAGCAATTTTCTAAGACACAGGTCTTTTGCAGGTAAAAATCTTTAGTGTCAGACAGAAAAAGAAATAGAGGTTCTTCCAGCTGCTCCAGCAGGGACTAGGGGATGATGTAACCTTTCAAACAACCAGGCTGCAAGTTGTCAGAAGGTCACTACTGCATGGCCCCAAAACAATGCCATTCTTCTTGCCTGCTATAAAAAAGAAAGGGAAGGAAGATGAGGGGAGGTATTTACTTTTCATATCTCATCTGAAACACCTGCAGGACTTCAGGCGAGTGATCTCTGCTGAAATTCATTGTGTTGCTCAGTCCATCCTCGCTTAATTCATCTCATGAAACTCTTAAATGGTACCCAGGCTACAGGCTGGCTCTCTACAGAGATGGGAATTACATCCCTAATTACAAGATATGGTACTGCCCTAATAATAAGCACTGTGCTCAAGAAGTCCCCACCCAGGGGAATGAGCCTTGACCTCTTTTAACAAAGACTGCAAAACAGTTGATAAGAACATGAAAGCAAGTCCCTGCTCCAGAAACCAGGCGTTTGCTTCTTCCAAATGCTCCAGGGCTGGCTGCAGAAATGAGCTTTGAGCACATCTCTCTAGGCTGAGCTGGTGATGCTTGTCTGTCCCCCAGCTCAAACACAGATTTGGCAACAAACATACAGAGGTGCAGAAGGGGAATTTGAAAGGCAGATTTTCACTTCCACAGTATTCACTTGTTTTATCCCACAGTCCTCAAACAGCACCAGCTCGACAGGTGCACCCCAGGCACTGCTGGAGAAATTATTCTGAATTTTCATGCATCTTCAGGATGAACCCTCACAACCTCTGGAGATGATGGGCTCCTCTACAAAAGCCCAAAAGAACTGGGCCTTGCTAAGCTGTCATTATTGCTCCCTGCATTTCTTTACAAACAGCACCTCTTGCCCTAAGTGCTGTCCCACCTCACACTGCAGCAACCTCAAACTGGGGCCAGGTTTTCTTCTCCAGCACAGATCTGTAGCATTTAACAGCAAACCTTCAATTACCACAGTGCATGACCGTAAAACTTGCTCAACTGGAAATGTTCACTTATTTCTAACCTTGCCTTCAGTTGTCTTCTTTCTTTTGCCCCCGAAGCCATCTCAAACAGTATTCTCCTGGAACCTCTGTGCAGCCTGCCTAGCACAAACCTAAACCATAAGTCAAAATGATTTAAATTATATGGAAATATATATCTCTCCTTCAACACCAAACTGGGAATGTGGCTCCTAATGGGACATCACTACACATTACTTATAAGGCCAAGACATGTGGCATTTCCCAGGGAACATGCACATTCACCTTTTTATGCTGGATGACTTATAAGCAGCCATCAGTCTTTTCCTTTTGGGGCTGTGCCTTCCATACGCATAATTTGAGTCCTTAAAGTGAACCCCTTGATGTGGATTCCACCTGCCTCACAGAAAAAAAAAAATAATAGGAAAAAAAAAAAAGTCTTGGAAATATATAGCAACAAGAAACTGGCAGGACAAACTCACACTCCCACTGTGCCAAATTGCAAGTTTAGTAATTCTGTTTTCTTCCCGCTGAGTGGAAGGTGTCATTAGCTGCTGTATTTAGAGCCACAGAAAAGGTTCTTGGAGCAATCCCCAGCCTTCCTCTGAAGCAGGTGGCTGCTGACCACAGGAGCTCTCTGCAGCTGGGGACCTTCACCTTCATCCTCCTGCAGTCACCACTTCCATTTGAATGGGAAGGAAATAAACAGGGCAAGTGGTGCTGCATGAAGAGAAACCCTCAGGCTGTGTTGTCCTCCTGGGGCTGGAATTCATCCCTGCACCACCACGGCCACTTTAAAGCCCCTGCTCTGCATAAAACACTCTTGGGTGCTTTTACCTCCAGAACAGCTTTCCTTCTGGGAGAGGATTTCTCCTCTAGGCCGGTCTCCGTGGAGCACCCATTGAACCAAATCCTCATTTCTGAAGATTACTACAACAATTCAAAGAATCATCCTCTTACTGCGAGAGCCTTGGAAAAGGGAGCACAAAGGCTTTGAAAACGCCCTGCAATCACGCAAGGTGCACCTGGGCTGGAGTTCTGTCTGCTGGCACCGTTCCTGCAGGCTTTTGAGAATGCCAGCCCATACACCAGGAGGATAAAACGTGCCCATCCACTGCTGGAGGCTTTGCTGGCAGCGCCGTGTGGCCGAGGAGGAATGGCAGAGCACAGATGTGACAGCTTTTTGTGATGGGATTTCTGATAAATAAAGATACAAATCCATAACCGTAGGGGGTCCTTGTGATGCCTGCAAGGAGGAGGGAGGAGAATTGTGAGGAATTGCCCCTTTGATGTGGGGACTGAGGCTGGGAGCACCCTGTGGTTTCCAGAGCTGTTTGGGGTGGTGGATGTGAAGACCACCTGCGCTGACAGAGAATTGGGAGAATCTGTGCAAACATTCATTATTTATAAGATAGCTGTCCAGAGGCAAATTGCCTGGAATCCATTAAAGGGAGAAATCCCAGCTCCCTCTGGCAGTTGCCTGGCACAGGCCTTTTCCACTGGCAGAAAAGGGAGGGGGGAAAAAAAATCACTTTCATTTCTAATTAATCTTCTGGTATATAATACTTTTAATTAGGAGGGGGAAAAAAAAAATCCTGTGTGCTCTTTGAGAGAGGAAGGAAGGAGCCAAAAGTGAGGCAGAAAGCTCTGGCATCTTGGCTGTAGTTCAGACTTTGTCTTTAAAGCTGAGGAGCAGGTGAGCCCCAGATCCTTCTCTCCTCATGGTGTGACCAGAGCCCCCCAAAGCTTTGGGGGCTGCTCTGGAGATGAGGAGTGGGACCCTGTGTGTACAGAGGTGGCTGTGTACCCTGGAAAAGAAAATCCAGGTGAATGAAAAGTACTGGAAAAATGCCTTGGATAGGAATGAAGCAGACTCTGTTGGACACAGCATGGGCAAGACAAGGAGAAAGGCCCAGGGAGAAGGAAATAAAACTCATAATCTCTTCAAATTAATAACCCCCAAAAAAGCATTCCTTCCCCAACCCCAAATTTCCTAGCCCTTCTTTTTCCTAATGTCTCTCTTCCCTGCATTCATTATTAATGCCGCTGGGGGTACAGATTTGCACTTTGGTTTCTGAAAAATTAATTCAATGATTAAAATTTCAGTCTCTGAGTAATGAAAGCAGCTCAGGCAAGCTGGAGATGCCCCTCTGCAGTCTGAAGGCCTTTGGTGTGTTGCCCACTTGCCCCCTGCATGAGAAGCCTCCCAGCAGACCTGGCTCAAGGGGGAAAATCTGGTAGGAAAATGTGGTTTTAAGTTGATTCAGTTCTGGTTTTGTGGAGAAGCCATTTCGGTTTCATACCCTACCAATTCTGTATTCACTGCAGAGAGTGAACCCCAGGTTCTTCCACGGCTCAAGTGCTCATGGCTTTCCACATGACCCCTTGGGTAAGGGAAAATCTCCAAAGAATGTAAATACTAATCAGTGCTGTACATCTATCACTCACTGACAGGCTGATTGCAGGCTCAGAGACTTCTGGTGTGGCTAATGAAATTTTCTGTGACACTGTGCTTCAAATGAAAGAATAGCAGAGAAAGGTTCCTGGAGAAAGACATCATCTCAACTCACAAGAAATATCTATTTTCTCATCTGTACCCACGCTATCAGCAGAAAGAGCAAGACTCAAGGAACCTGTTAACTGGTGAGGAAAGGGCAGGTGACACAGCACCCACCCCTGGATGGCAATTTCACCTCATTCCAGAAACACAGAGACTCCCACAGCAAATTCAATATCAGCTCAAGGAAGGTCCTTTCCCAGCCTGCAGCAGAGCTACCCTTCCCACCAGCTCCATGTCAAAGCAAAAAGTGGGCAAAAGACCTGCATAATTCTCCACCCTCGACTCCCAGCACTGTTATTTTTATTTATTTTAAAATAAATGTGAGAGGGATGTCAGAGCTCTGAGCAGCACAGGGAGCTGAGAAGCTCAGAACCCTTCTCCAGGCTGAGATTAGAGGAGAGGGAAGGACTGGGTTTAAACTTACACATCCCCAATTTCATTCCTAAGGTGCTAAAAAATAGCAAATTAGAACAAACATACACACAAAAAACACCCTGCCTTTTCAACGGCATTTTGCTTCAAGGTTTAGTTGGATTTTTACTCAGTGGAATAAAGACAGCTGAAGTGAACAGAGTCTTTGGGAAGCGACATCTTGGGAATATGGTGGAATCTCAGGGCAGCACTGGCAGGACACTCCCCAGCAGCCAAAGCAGCACTGCTTGTGCTGCCATCATGGGGAAAAGAAATGGTCAAAGAGAACAGGAAGCTCTGCCAAAACCCTCCACAGGCAGGAAAATAGCAAAGCTGCGAAGCTGAGATCTGATTTTCTCTGAAGCAACAGGATTAGAGACAGCCCACACTGCACTTTGCTGGGGTCAGGATAACTGAGGGAACACCGAGCGCTGACTCAAAGCCAGCTCCTGGATTCAGACACTGTGGCTGCTCCTGAAATATTTTATCAAAGCAAAATTTCTAAAACTCTACTGAATTGTGAATTTTGGGGGGAAAAAACGCATCTCTTTGGTAGCTGCAGAATAACACATGCTGTGTATATCACCTGCACAGTGCTACCAGGAGCAAAAAGCAACGCAGAGAAATCTACTTTTTACCACATTTGCTGAAACTTTGCCGGGGGAATGTGCAGAGCATTGACTGCTTGGAAAACTCGCTGCTTTTCTTCCTCAAGATGCAGCTTTGTGGAGATTTCAGGATACGTGGGCTTTTATGTGCTGTTCAACCCTTGAAGTTATTCTGAGCTGAGCCTTTAGCACTCGGCCCTGTATCTACAGGGCAGCCTTCCCACCTCGGGACAGGTTCATTCATCTTGCTCTCAGAGTCCAGGTGGCTTTACTGAGCCTGCAGCTATTAAATTTTCCCTTCTGCAGAGGCTCCTGAGCAGGATCCACCCCAGCCCGGGCGATGACGTGCTGGGGGCACAGCCCCGACGCTCTGCGCAGAGCGAAGAGGAAATGGAAATGCTGGAACAAGCACTTTGGCACAGCTTCTTGGCTGGGCTAAAGGTTTATTCCTGGGATGCTGCTTTCCTGCAGACTAAGGAAAATTAAATTTAGCACTTTGCAAATAAATAGGTTAGGGCTGAAAGGACACTATTTAGGAATTTACTGCACACAGCAGCCTCAGAGATTATAGATCCATCACCGTCTATTACCTTGCTAGTTACTGCTTCCACTCTGTCTATCTTCCCTACTTACAGAGTGGTCCTTTCATCAGGTCTTTTTCTGTTCCAACTTGAAACTGTCATCACTCTAACGGAATTATATGAAGAAAAACAACTTTAGGCTGCAGTGACTCTGCCAAAAAGCCAAGGACAACTCCCGTGGTTCCCCAGGACAGCGCGGTGAGATTCCTGCCTGACAGAGACATGCACAGATGTCTGACAACCTCCTGAGCAGCACAGCAAGAGACAGCTGTTTACACACACGTCCAGAACCTCTGGGCCTTCCTGAAACTGTCAGCTGGGCCTTTTCAACACCCACAAACACAGGAGGCTTCACAGGGACAGGCAAGCCGACAGCTGATGGCAAACCCTGCTGCAGATTCATCATAGCTACATGGCACGTGGCAGTCACCAAAGGCACTGACACGATTACAAACCCCACTTTGTTCTGCTCTCCACTCTCTACTTCAGAGAAAAATCATCTGCACAGTTCCCTCTCCAGGGTGGGATCCATCCCAGAAATGCAAAGTGACAGCCAGCACATGGAACACTCCCCAGAGCCTTCCATTAAGACAGACTAACCCTTCTCTTTAAAGGTTTGAATTTATGACAGCTCCCCAGAACACGGCTGAGATAGATCTACTGTTATCAGATACCTGCTTTAGCTGAAACAGGATAGGGACAAGTTAAAATTTTCAAGCCTCAGTTTGATATATTCCCTCCAAGATACAGGCAGACTGGTTTGTTTTCTTCTGGAAGCAAAAGATACCATCAAAAATAATCTTGGGAGTTAGCAAAGCTGGAGGTCATCCTCAGCTCTCAAACTCCCCCCTTCCCCTACGATGCGATTTAGCTACAAATCCTTGTAAGACAGATTTGACATAAAATACTTTTCAGTACTTCTTCCTCAAAGGACATTCTCATGCAACTGGCAAAAGAGAAAATACATTAGATACAAAGGCCTAAAACAGTACTAAGTTACCTGCTGGTAGCACTAACACTCACATGAGGCAGTGGGAATGTTTTTTGTGTGGAGTTACAATGATTCATGGACTTGCCTATTTGAAGCAAATGTGAGAACAGGAGAGGTTTTTTTTACCATTTCCATGAATGTGAAAGAAGACAGTCGATACATTAACAAATCCTTAATATTATCCCTAATATTAAATTATTAGAGCTGTATCCATGTGAAGTATTACTTCCTTAAGTATACAGAATGTAAAGAGCTGAGCTGCAAGCCCTGCTGCTCTGTAGTGTCAGGTAGAAATCCAGCAGAATCCCAGCAGTCAGTCCTTGCACAAAGCTCTCCAGGAGGATTTTCAGGCTACTCCTGCATTCTATCACTGCTCCATGGACACAGCAATATTAATGGATTGACACAGCACCACTGATGGGACTTGTTATAACCTGGAGAGCCTGCTTGGCACATCATGCTGAGGACTCCCTGATGCTGTGAAGTGCATCAAATCTTCAGGAACTGCCACGACTGGATGCCTGATGTGCTTCCAACCCTCTCCAGCAGTAACTGCCTCCAAACAGTAGTAGGATGCCTGTTAAAGTACACTCACAGTAGTTATTATCTTTGCTTTTCTACAAGTGGTTTCATAAAAGAAAGAGACACCTCTGTTTAGATGAGGGTCTTGGGGAAAACCCAAACACAGCAGAGGCTGGGATCCCATGAAGGAGAGCTGCTCAAAAAGCTTTGAAATATGGGTTCTTATCTTAAGCAGGCAAGCCAGTTTGAGAGAAAGCACATTAACTGGTTTATGCTGTGCCAACTTCATGGTTAAGAACCGTGTAAGAATTGAGCTTTTAGACTGTGAAGTGTGGGAGAAATACAAGGATGACAGAGGAATTGTACGGCTGTGAGATGCTGGCTCCTGTCTCACTCCTGATGGTGGCCCTTTGGCTGCCAAAGGGGACCTGTGACCACAACACCCCATTCTCTGCTTCTCACTGGTCCCTCACTCCATCCTTCCCCCTCACCTGCCAAATGTGGTGGAAAAGAGCCAACCACCTCATCACCCAAACTGAATTTAGGCTGAAATCTTTCAGATTAAATCCTACACGAAGGCACAACACAAGCATTTATATTCACAACAAATAAAGGAGAAGACCTTTACATGAGCCCAGACACACCTTACAGATGGAGGCAATAGATGTCCCAGGGCCACACCAGCATGAGAATCTTCTGCTGTGTTTCCATACCTGTGAACAATTTTTATACACACAAACACACACCCTCTTCCCTCCCTGAAGGTTAGAAAATCTTTTGCCCCATTCAAGCACGGCAGTAGCTACAAGTCCCAAAAGAAGAGATAAGCCCTAATTATATTTGTATTTAAACAACGTGCTGCTTACTCGAGACAGAAGAGAGGCAGTGACTGCCACCCACTCCCACTGGTGGCTTTGTGCAGGCTGAGCTGGGCTGCCATAGCCTGGGCACTCACATGCTGGTGGGTGCTTTGCTGATGTTACCAGCTGCACCTCAGAGCTGTTTCCTGGAACTAACTGCTTTTCCTAGAGGTCTTCTCACAAATCTGTTCCTGGAACTTACAGGGAAAAAGCGGAGGAGTGGTACAAAAGCCATCTTGAAGTCTCTTGGCAAGGCTCTCACTGCATGCCCTCTGCACCCAGCCACCCCTCACAGCCAGCTGAAGAGAGGCTTCAGGGGTGCCCATGTGGAATCACAAGTAGAGGAAAGGTCCACAGGGATTGCTGAAGTCCCTGACAGCTTTTGTCACCCAGGGATGGCACAGAAGATGCTGTGACAGTCTTGCTCTGGCTGAACGTGCTGCCCTGGAGCAGATCAACACCTGCACGGAGACCCAGAACAGATCCAAGGCACAAGAGCTGACCTGTCCCCTCCTCCTGTCCAAGGACAGCAAACAACAGAGACCGTGGAGCAGCCAGGGAAGATGACTGAGATGCAGGGCACCCAGAAACTCCAGGCTTTTCCCCTACAAAAGGATAATAACTCCAGCAATTTCCGCTGCTTTTCATGTGCAGCTTTGAACAGAACCATATGGAAGCCAGCAGCGGGCTGTGGTTTGCTGACACGGCTCTGCATGTTCTGCAAAATCACAACAGAGCAGCCAGGGACGGTAACAAGCGTGCATCAAAAGCTGCTTTGCAAAACACCCATTTCATGTGTGCTGCAGCGAGGCTCGGTATTCCCCCACCGCCCAGGCTCCAGGCACTGCCTTTTCCTTAAAGAGTGCTGATCACACAGCCTCTAAGTAGAACATCTTTTGAAACTACGAGAGACTCAAATAAATAAATAAATAAATGAATAAAATTATTTGAAGATATTTAATGCCAGTTGGGGGTGGTGGGCACCCACAGAAAAGGAAAAGAGCACCAGTGCTCTCCCAAGCCCCCAGCCCTCTCGGGATGCCCCATGTGCCCGAGGGATAATTTCCTGCATCCATTGCTGTGCAAGAAAAGCCATCTGCCCTGGTTACATCTCCAACCCATCCACATGCAGCTTCCCCACCACAGGACATTTTGAAAAGCCTCTCAAAACCCTGTGATTCCATGAATTGTAATATCCTGCCCCCAGGTGAGAGGGACAGAGAAAACCACGAGGTCGAGTGACCTAGAGCAGATTCAGCAGCAGAGATGGGAACGGGAATCCAGGAGGGGTTTTGCTTATGTCCCCTCTGCTTTATCCCTTTTTTAACACTGTCTCTGTCTCACAGTGTGTAAACACAGCCCTGCCAGCCCACACAGCCCTTTGTAAGCTGTTCAAACACAGCAGCAGGCGGACACAGACATCCTCCTCTCCCGAGGCCTCCCACAGGGACACCGGGCACAGCCAGCCACAAGAACAACTTTTCTCCAGCAAATTGCAATCACGCGGGTGCTGGGGCCGTGGTGGGGGGGAGAGAGGAGGGAGAGGGTTTTATCAGAGCAGGTGAGGCAGCCAGGACCTGCTCTGCCTCCTGCTCGCTGGCACTGCCACCTCTGTGCAGTGCAGGGCTGCCCGGCTCTGCCCCATGGCACCAGGATGGGGTCACAGCCTCTCGTTTGGGGCACGGGCACCACCTGCCCCATGCCCACCCCCTGTCCCTCCAGGGCCACACACGTTGCCACACCAGCCTGGATGCTGTGGTTTAATTAAATTCTTATCAGTGACCTGTGCTCCTTGATGGTGCACGTGGCTTGCTGCAGAAAGCACAGGCTGTCGCTTCTGTTTCATTAAACAAGAGATATTTCAATGAAGGGGATATGGAGGGAGATAAATTGCAAACTTATTACAAAAAAGGTGTATTCCAGTAATTTTGTTAGTTATTGTTGTTGCAGAATCACAGAATCATTTAAGTTGGAAAAGACCTTTATGATCATCGGGTCCAACTGTAAATCTAATGCTGCCAAGGCCACCAGAAGCCCAGGAAAGATGGTGAGGTCCTTCAGCTGGGATGGCTGATGCCTGTCACAGCCTGGGTGAGGCTATCAGCAGTTCTGACAGTGACAGGGGCTGAAGTCAGGTGAAGAATTTGTGTGGATAACTCCAAAGCTGCCTTTTTTCAGTGCCCTGCTCCTTTGCCAAAGGAAGGGCAGATGGAGAGGCAGAGCTCATGCCAGCACAAGGAGGGTGCTGTGGGGACGGAAACCTGGGAATACTGCAGTGGCACTGCCATGCCCTTGGGGAATGAAGGAGCAAAGGGAAGGGAAAGTGCAAAAGCAACTTGGTGGTCAGCAGCTGATTATTACAAAACAAACAGGGAATTGCAGAGAGCCAGCCTGAAGCTCAGATGGCATCTGAGAGCCAACCTCATGCTTCCTGTCCCAAACCAGGCCTGCTTTTGTGAAGTGACAGGATTTGTATCTGCCTCACCAGGTAAAACACATCAGTCACTCCAACAGAGAGGATGCACCCACGAGCAAGACAAATCTCTGACCTTTCAGAAAGCCTCACATGAACCATCCTCCTGCCAGTAAGGACAGACTCTGTCACTGGAATCAGGCTCCAGCATCATCAGCATTGATTACCTCCATGGCTGGGTCTGCCTTGGCAGACTCGCAGGCATGGCAGGAAGGGGAGCAAGTGGTGCCAACACACTGGGAACAGGTACTGTGCCAGGCTGGCAGTGACAGGGCAGGGCAGTCCCCAGCCCAAAGGTGCTCCATGCTCCCCACCAGCACTGTCCATTTATCCTCACAACAGTCCAGTGACATTGGCAGGAGCATCACCATCTTGTGCAGGTGGAGAAGAGAGGCAGACAAAGGACATTCCCTTTGTTCAGCTGGAAGAAGGCTTCAGCCCAGCCTCCTCAGGCCTTTGCTCAGAAATTCTGCACTCAAAAGAAAACCTTCTGTTAGATTTTTCCACTGTACTTGAGGTGACTGGCTTCATTAAAAACAAGAAGGAAAAAGCCCTAAAGTGCACTAGGGAATAGGCAGTTGTTCAGGAAGGCATATGCAGTAAGAGAGAAACTGTGTAAGGAAGAAAAAAAAGCTTGAAGGAGAACAATTTGAAGACAGTAGCAAGAATTAAAGTTAGGTCCTAACACAAAACAGGCTGCTACTATATCTGAAAGGAAATTACGTGTGGGAAGTTTAAACACAGGATTTGATGCTGTAACACCATGGGTTGCTCAGCAGCTCCTTTTAGAGGCTGCTGATTAGTGCAGGACCCTGACCCTCCCAGGAATCCCAGCAATCATCCAGCAGGAAGGCACAGCGATGGAGCTGAGCTGAAATCAAGTCTCCAACAACCACACGGGCAAATTGAAAACAAAAAATGAAAATGAAATAACCTGTAATTAACAAGAACGAGGAGTTAAGAGAGGCCTGCAGTCCCTAATCAATCTCTTGCTGCCTGGCCTGCTCCACCGATGAGCCCCATTGTTAGTTTTGATTGTGTGTGCAAGAGTGCGAGACGGTGGCTGGAAGAATAACTCTCCATCAAAACTGTGATTTCCTTCCCTCCTCGAGACTCATCAAGGGTGAAGAGGAGGAGAGGGGAGAAGATAGAGATACAAAAAGAAACAAACAGCTAGAACAGGCTTCTCCAAGACACTCTGTTATGTTCAAGGAGGAATAACTGAAACTGCAGGTATGCCAAGAACGTGGACTCAAGAATCACAGCTCCCAACAGTGCTGTCAGCTTCAAGATGAAACAAGGGCACTCAGGAGAATAAAAGTAATCCCTGCATTAACCATCCTGCTTATTCTGACGTGTACATCATTCACCAGTGTGCCCTGGCCAAACTTGTTCTCAGGCTGTGCTGGAATCTCAGCAGAACAAACTCTCTCTGCACGTTTAACCACACGAGTTTTGCCTTTCCCTTTCAGCCAGCAGTTTATCAGCATCACTTTGTGTTTGAAATACAGCCTCCAAATTCTTTCTTGTTCAATCCAGCCTCATTTCCCTCCTGAAGAAAAGAGAATTAAACTATTGCATCTTGTGCACACTGCTGCCCCGTTGTGTTTCACACGCCTGGTCAATACAGAAGCAAGAGGTCAGTGAGATGCCCAAGCCATGGGGCAAGCAAAGGAGGACCTGGCCAGTTAAAGGTGGTGTTTGTCCTTCCACCACACCCTTCCATATAAAGGAAAGAAATATCCCATATCCTTTTTTACACCCTTATGCATCCACAGTGATTGACATCAGAAGCAAGCGTTCACTTTTCAGGTGGCCCTCAAGTTCGATAGTTACAGTTTCCCTCACAGATCTGCAAACTAATTCTCTTTTTAGCTCCCTAAAGAGGTGTGCAAAGACAGTGTGTGCACACCAGCTTTGCACAGCTTTTTAGTCTATCAGGTTGTAGAAAAGCTGCTGATTTTATTTGATTTTATGACTCTATTACCACTCCAACAGGACACCAATAAAGGTTTTATTTTGCAGCAAGAAGTGCCAGCCCTGGAGCTGGCCACATTCTCAAGCTATGTCAAGATGCTTCTGGTTTTGTTTGCTGTCTGGTATCTTGGGTATTCTCTCTCAAGGAATACAGCCCATCAAGCTGGAGATGCTCTTCAATGAACTACTGCTGCTGTGTGGGTTTTCTTTTGATAATTTTGACAGAAAATAACAACACAGGTGAGACCTGGAAGCAGAGAGAATTCTTTTCTCTGCAAGACTAAGCTCTGAGGATATAGAAAATATCTGTCTAAAGGCAGCCTTTTGGCCAGGATTGTTTATGAGCTCAGACACATTGTTTATGAGCTCAGACATCACTGTGATACTGGAAAGAGTTTGTCTGCTTTAACTTCTTTCCCAACCAATTTAGACCCAAGTAATTTAGGCATGAATTATCACGAAATCTGAGCACTGCTTTCTAAGAAAGTAGAGGAATCTGACACTAGAAAGATTGCAAACATTGACAATTACACAGGATCAGATCGATGACCTGTTCAGCCCAGGATCCTTCCAAAGTGACCAGCCCCACATTCATGCTGCAGCACAGTTCACTTGAGGCATTAAGGATAATCATAGCAAGATTGCTCCCTCTTCTTTACTCAAGTCTTCACTCCCATTTCCAGAGGATGAAGTTGAATGTTGCCAAGTACAGCAGCAGCAAAACCATTTGTATACCCAAGCCAAAAAATAAGCAGCATGAAGGGGAATTCTCTTCCTAACCTCTATAGCAAGAGGGAGTTCTCTGAGTTGCCTTTACCCCTCCAAGCAGAAAGCTGTGAATGTCCCTACTTCAGGTAAATGTACATATTTAATGTAAAACTAGGTATTATTATTTGTCCACAAAGCTATCTTAACATTTTAGAAAATGCACTGGCCTCCTGCTCTCAGCAGTTTCTTGAAGCCATAGGGTCCATCAAATAAAAGGATTTCTACTCTTTTTCTTTAAAATTGATTGACTTCAAATGCTTTGGCTGGAACTGTGTCCTTAGGCACACAAAAAGACAAAAGCCTGCGATTTAATTTCTTTCCACTGTTTGTTCATTTGTACAAGTGTCTCCAAATCATCTCCTCTTCAAATTTGACCAGTCTTTCTGTTTACTGAAGGACTTTCTTTGTCTGAAACAATTGTCATTGCCTTTCTAAAGACCTCATTTCCTTACTCCCATTCAGGACCCAGCCAGAGACAAGGATAAACAGCAGAATGTACACCTGGCCAGGCAATGAGTGCCTGATTTGCCACCGCCTCATTCCGAGCCGGATAAGCTGATCTGGAGGCTCCCCTGCAATGCTTGTTTGTTTTAACAGATATCTTTAATGGCTTGTTACAAAGGGAGTCGATGCAGTTCCTGGATGTCTGACGGGTGGGCTGGTCTAGACACACCAGTGAAGCATCACGGAGAACACAAAGTCTGTGCCACGGCTGGACACATCTAATGGAGCAGCAACGGGAATGGAATACGAAACTGTCAAGCGCCCCAGGAGCTACAATGCATTACAGCCCACAAAAAAAATCATCAGAATCTAAACTCCTGGTGAGGAAGCTGTAGCAGGGCTTTCCACAGCGTTTAATTGAAACAATAAAAAGGAGCAAACAAGCGGGAGCGCGCTGTGAAGCCCGAGATGTGCCTTCCTGCCCACACACTCACAGAGGGGCTGGAAATCACTGCAACATCCTTCAGGCTGATGAGCTCATCTGTTGCACCGATAGGGATCACCAATAAGTACTGGTATGGCTTCATTGGAATTCAGTGCTCATTTATAGATGCAGCCATTGGCATTCCCAGCACAGCACTGCGATTAACCCTTTCACTGGAGCTGTAATCCCAATTAATGCAAACTGGCTGGACACGTACAGCAGGTAGATAATAAGCTCCACTATAGTAACAGCACACCTTGGCCAGGAAAGCCAAGCACATCTTTCATCTTCATTTAGCTTTGAAGGGGTTACATTACAGGAGCTCCTATTGCATCCCTCACTTAAAATTAAATGCCACCAGCAGTGCTACTGAAATATGCTTTTAAAGTTTACAGCCGAACTACAGAAGCTTGTAAAGTGCCAAGGGACTTCTCTGGTTTAATTATATAGACCCTGTTCCATAAACTGCTTGAATAGAATAAATACAAATAGCATCCACGCTTTGTGACCTCTCTGGGTTAATGAAATGCACACAAACACCCACAGTCTGCTATGGCTCAGAAATTCCACAGCATAAACACACAGCCCTGCTGGAAGCTGTAGTGAGGATTCAAGCCTTCATACATACATGAGAACCAGCTGCCTGGACTCAGCAAGGAAATAATTTGTTGTTTATATTCTACTACTATTCAAAGCTGCAGTCGGTGGGAATTGTCTGCGATTTACTGAACAGGGGAGAAAGAGTCTGAAATTTTCTTGTTCATGTTCTAATTAGCAAATCTGTTTCTCTTGTCCAGAGAGGTGGTGAGGTAAGAGAGGCTGAGGAATTCCGAGAATCAATGAATGACCCACCCTTGGCTCTAGGAAATGCGAGATCTCCTCTACCTGGTGACACTCGTCTCCATCCTCGGGACATACTTGGGAATAAACACTCGAGGGAAGAAGAGAAACCAGGAAGAATGTGTAGAGAGAGAAATCTGTACCTTATTATCCACTCTCCTACATGTAAGCTATTTATATTGCCATTTCACAAAGGAGAGTTTGCTCCTATTGGAGAGAAGCTCCTGAGCTGCTGTCCAGTTCTCGTGCATGGGGCCAGCATACAATTTTCTCACATTTTCTTAACTTTCTCCAAGCATGCCATCTCCTCTGTGGTGCAGAAGAAACTGCAACTTGTACTGTCTGGCCATGGCATCCAACAGACATCTCCAGGAATCTGCTGCAGTTTCATTCTTTAAATATTTAACACTACAGGTGTGAGCACAGGTCTCTGGAGGTGTTAGAGCAGCACTGCACCATCTCAAGAGAGAACTGGTTTTGGGATTCAATGGCAGCACCTTAAAACCAACACAATTATTCTCTTCCCTGGGCACTGAGCTTTCTTTTGGTGCTGCCATGTGCCTCAGTTAGTCCAGAACTCTCCTAAGGCCAAGCAATATGACTGTTTGGGGGATATTTTCCTAGTTTTACTAAAGATCCTATGTGCTGTCTTATACAAACCCTCACTTGCTTTATTTGTTGGGTTTTGTTTTATTATTTTTTTTCCTGAGGCACTAAAGTTGCAGAACAGAAATACATTTTTCCTGTTATGGAGAGAAGCAGTTTTGCAGCCATCCACACGTGGCACACAGCTGCAGGTCTGGAGAAACAGAACTTCCCCACTTCCTGCTTGTGGAGTTCCCTCCTGCACTGAACACCTCCAAAGCCCTCCACACAGGAGATTTGCCCTAGGGAGGATCAGTGTGAGGCAGGTGTGATTTTAAGTGCTGCTGTGTTGGCCATGGAGAAGAAGAAAGTTCTCCCATTGACCTGTAAATTTGGGCTGTTGGCACTTGAACCAAGGTAAAGACAGAACTCAACAGCTTGGTGACTTTCTAATGTCACACCTCAGCTCTCTAATGCATCAGCCCAGCTTTGCCAGCTGGAAGGCAGCACAGCAGAAAAACAGCCCCTCTATCAAGCCACAACCTCACAGCCCACCCAGCCAGACCACAACAGCACCCGACAGACAGAAGACAGACTGTTATTGCTACTCCTCTGTGCTGTTCACATAAATGGCACTTCACACACACCAGGATGAGTTGCTGCTCAAAAGGGATTACAATTTACATAAAGACAAGATGATGACACGCAGACAAGCTAGAGGATGGTAAAAAAACATAGGGATATATATCTCACAGTGAAGTAATGATGAGCCTTGATGGTTACATAAGGTTTTATTACTGCGGCATATAACTGATAATATAAAAAGGTGAAGTGCCAGGCCAGATGCCCGAGGTATTATGCATATATACTCTCTTCTCTTTACTCCAGACTTTGATATATAAGTGGGAGACCAGATGTCAAACCTCCTACTTTTTAACAGAAGAAAGGATCTTTACTTCCCTCACGAGGAACACTCTGCCACGTAGCAGGGGGCAGCGATTTTCCAGTCTAATCACTGAGAAAGAGCAAATTCACCCTGGCAGGTTGAAAACCATGAACCCAAAGAAGCAGGTGCAGCCAGGGGTGCACAGACCTACCTTGAAAAGCAGGCAGTCCCCCTGGTGCTCGGCGTAGATGGAGCTGAGCCTGTACTGGTTCTCCGTGGTGATGTCGATCTGGTACCCCGTGAGGGTGTAGCACACCTTGCGGAACTCCTGGATCTTGGTCTGGAAAACTTCTTTCAGGCGCTGGTTTTTCAGTTCTGCGCTTTCCACTTGCTTCTTCAGCTCTGGGTAAGGGAAGAAAGTGGGTACTTTCTTATATGTCATCGGCACAGAGCCTTTGTGCTGTACATACAGTGCTGGGTAGACTGAGTGAATTGAAAAGGTTAATTAAAAAGTGAATTAAGCAGGCAGAGTAAAGAAACAAGCAAGCTGGATGCCTCTCCTCCTGGCCCCGGCAGACCAAAAGATAGCAAACTGGGGAATAAGGAAAAACAGACATGTCTTGGTGGGATGGATTTTCCTTTTGCTCAGCCAGTCTTTTAACAACATACCACAAAAATTCAAAGCTGTAGCATCCATTTCCCTTCATGCACACGTCTTGTTTTCTACACGGAACCCAAGAGAAGGGTGTTCCTCTACACAAAGCAATAAAGGGGAAAAACAGTCCGAAATACGCCTCCGTATGGTTGCATCAGGAGGAAGCTGCCTACAAGGGAAATCTCCTCCAATGGAGGAGATTTGAGGTAAGTGCTTTGATCTCAAATTGACACACCGCTTAGGAATCCCTCAAGGTCTGGGAAGGGGCTTTTATTGTGATAAAAAGCCTGGAGAGCACCAATGCCTCTTTGCATTTGCTACCTTAGCTGGACTAGTCCCCATCAGAGAGGTCCTGGGAGACCGCCTGCCACTCACCCCGTGTTTTATTGCTACAAAGGGAGCTGCCAGTACTGTGAATCCTTCAAGAGGATACACAACAATTACCATGAATCTTTCACCCAAGGTGCCTTCTGAGTAATTAAACCTCGATTTATCATCCCATTAATTACCGAGATTGGCTTTACTTTAATATACACTAGAGACGTCTCCCAAGTCAGCCTGTTTTATCAACACTGCAGTCCAGGGTTAGGAAAAATCCTGACTCTTTCTAACAGCAAACAAATAGACTTCCTCAGTCGAATACCTCTTTATCATTCTGAGGTTTAAGGCTTTGTGCTGTGATCAGGGACATAATTGCAGCATTTGCAGCCCATATGTCTTGAGTTTAGCTAGTTCAGGTAGGATAGTAGGACAGCAGGAACTTCAGGGCAAGGTGACTGCTGGAATATGAGGAATGTTTTTGGCTGGGTTTATAGAGCCCATACTAAAACATTATCGCTTCCCCAGTGAGCTGGAAATTTTTTTGCTTGAGTACTTGCTGGAAAGAGTTTCCATTGGCCTCCCAGGCACAGTGCAGGGAGGATGTAGGATGGAAACTGCAAGGCCATGCACTTGCCAGTGATTCACCTCCGAGCAGCTGCAGGCACACCAGGAGAATGCCAGTCACCTCTCCTCTCCTGTACTGCTTTAGTTAGGCACTCTGGGTGGGACAAAAGGATAATTCAATGTGTTAACTTAAAGTGCCTTAAATGCCACTGAGGATGCCCCTGCTCAGTACTTTGGCCTTAATCCAACTCAGTTCAATCCCCAGGCAAGGACAGGAACTCTTTAATGGTTAAAGAGAACTACATGTCCCTTTACTTCTGAGTGAGAGCATCCACGCAGGGAGAGTTAACCCTGGCCAGCTGCTTACCTTCAGCTAATCCACCTTCCTGAGCAGCTTGTGGTGCTGATGAACAAGCAATGACTGCCTTTACTCTGGGCTTCCCCCCAGCTGCATCTTGCTTTATGAAAAGGAGCAAGCCAGTCGTGGGGAACATCACCACTTGGTGCATTATAACCCTGCTACACAGGGAACCCCCCAGTTGTAGGGGGATGTAAAGTAAGTAGAGAATATCCAAACCACCCTTAATGGCCCAAAGGGTTGTGTCTCACACACAGACCCTGCTCATGAGCTCAAAAAGGCTCTGTCTTTTCTGACCACCCACCTTCCCACTCACAGCAACTCATCAGTGTGTGATTAACTCAACCCTTCTCTGGATTGTTAGAACCGTTTCCCCATCATCTCAGCTGGGTCTGGTCTTTGATTAATCAAGTAATCAGCCTCTGAAATTGGGAGGTTAATGGGTGGCTCTGACCTAGACATTCTCAGTTTTCATTCAGCTAGGCAACTGTTAAGGACAAAATCCTATATATGAAAGTAAAAATTCAGTGACCACACTGCAGTGGTAAATAACATTTCGTCACTGTCAGAGACAGCACTGCCTTTAATATATTGCCCATGTCCAACAGCAATATTTTTTTCCCTAATAAATGCAGCCTAGCCTTGGAAAAGTAAATCTGCCTCTTCCTACCGCATCTCAGAGGTTGCCTTTCCCAACTTTTATAACCTTGGAGGTGGATGGCACCCTAATTCATTAACTCCTTGAACAGCTTTCGTTATTCATGAAGAGTTAGTGCCTTTTCCACTGTTTTGTCTCTCAGACTTGGTGCTGCCAGTGGCCACCACGAGCATCCTCACCCCCACCCAACAGCACTGGCCTAGTTAAACAACCCTCTGACTCTGCAACAGCAACTAAATGATGGCAACTGCTTCCCTCCACTACCCTCAGGGTGAGAAAGGAACAACTTTGACTACAATCAGCCTTTTATGCAAGAAATCTGGGGCTTTCCAGTGTAACTGAAGTACCAGGGAGCCTTCAACCCCAACTGCGTGCCCTTGCCGCCTCCCCGCTGCTCCTCCTGGCCCTCTTTGCAGAGCCTGCAGCAGTGTTGGTGTCCTGGCTGGAGGAATTCATCTGCATGAAAAACTTATCTGCTCGTTAGAGATGCCTCGTGTCAGCCACTGGCACAAGGTGCTGAACTCGGGAACTGCTAAATGTGGATGCAGCTGAATGTGCCAGGGCTGGGATCAAGCCTTGCCATCCCTTCCGTGCCTCCATCAGCAGCTGCCCAACAGGGCTCCTTCAGCTGAGGGACAGAGCAGAAAAAACCCAAGCAGGGACACCACAGGAGTGCCTGGGTGTGCAGCTGCCCCCAGTGAAAGGTCCACTGAACCCTGAGTGTAAAACAGAGATTGCTCTTCCTTTTTACGCCCAATTAAACCCCAGTGCTCAGCAGCTCAGCTGCAGCGACTGCTGGTGCCTCCCTCCTGCAGTGTTTATCCCCTGGGAACAATTCAGCCCCGGGCTGCTCCTGGTTTAACTCAGGACAGCACTCAGCACTGTGACTGCTCCCCTGCTTCCCACCGAGGGATCTGCTGACACCACCAAGAGCAGGATCCATGGAAGAGTAACTTGATAGGAAGGTAAACTGAGACTTGAGAAAAGTCAGATGGCATCCCACTGCTCAAACAAAGCCATTTGAGATGTCCTAGGATATCTTTCATAACTTTCCACCACGCTTCTGCAGAATAGAGATTTCCTGAGTGTTCTACGTGATACCAGCCAGCCCCAAGGCAATGTCTCAGACATTTTGGGGTGTCTAAAATGGCACAGAATGTCTATTTTTAGGCAGTGGGTGCCTATGGAGCCTCTCTGCACCATGTATCTGTCTAAGTACAGACCTGGCACCACAGATTCCCTGCACCCAGCCAGCAGGACAACAGCATATGCACGGGCTTGGGGACAGTAATTAATCTTTCTAATATGTCCCCCATCAAGTGAAGATGTTAAGCTAAGAGGCAGCTCATTGTTTGCTCTGCATCTGAATTCAAAGCTGTGACAACGCTAATTCTTAAGCCTCACCTAATACCGCTAATTCCCGCCAAATTTCCAGCACAGTCAGGAAAAATTGATTTAAAAGTCATCACTTGCACAGAGTGCAACTCAGCTGTTTCAGAGCAGTGTTTAAGGCACAGCCACAGAGGCCGTGGAACAGAGGGAGATCCTTTTGGGATGGGGCAGGGGCAGAGCAGGGCTCTGGGGACAGCAGTGATGTGTCCACCTGTTTTATCCACCGCCTACAGAACAATGAACATCTTGATCCATTCTTATCTTTCCCACCATTTGGAGAATTAGGCTTAATTACATCTTTAAAAGACAGTATTTGAAAACTAGAATCTCTATTTTTAAAGAACCTGTTTGAGTTTCTGTGTTCGGCCTTGTTCCACTTGGACACAACGTGAGAGAAGTTGCAGAGGCCATGGATGGGGAAAGTCACACCACAAACACCCTTCATCGTAAAGAAGGGATGCCAAAGCATCTCCAGGTTAATGAAACAAATAAGAACTGAGAAAACAAGCACGAGGTTTGGCAGGCCATGCCTTGGCTGGGGGTACATACTGGCCTGAAAAAAAAAAAAAATAAAGGAGAACAGAGAGAATAGGAAAATATATAGAAATACTCTCCCATCTCCTTTGTATTCAGGCCAACAGTATGTACAAAAAGTTGCTTGTCCCGAAGAGTTTGATGTGGAAAAAATATCCTCACTGAAAAAAAAAATTATTAATCTGTTACAGAATTAATATTACCAAATGATTAATTCCTCCTAATGATACCACTTCTTGAAACACCTTGTATTTTCACACACTTACACTGACTTTAATGAATAATTCAAACTATTTTGGATAAATAAATAAAATATGAGTTGGGCTTTTTTGGTCTCATATTGAAAATGTCACTGCTTTTTATTCCATTGCTTTGACACTCCTTACATCTGAATCTGTTCAGAGCAGCCTGGAAATACCACAGCTTTGGCTCTTGCTCCGAGTTCAGCCGGGTCAATCAGTAACAATAGCAGTCTCTACACCAAAGAAAACCAAATTCACGCTTAAACTTTTCCCCAGGGAAAGAGGAGGAAACAATGTGGCTCTGAGCGTGCCAAAAGTGGCATGAAATTAAATGTATCACTATCTTTTCCAGGAAAATACAAATCTGTTCTACCCATCCTCAAAGATCCTCAAGCCATGTAGCTGCATTAATTCAGCTGCAATCCAGCTAATATATATCTCCCTCAGAAAGGCCTGCAGTCCTTTCTAACTCTCCATTAAAGGTTACTTTCCCTCAGTGACATGTTTGGGGGTCACTCACTCCAACACACACAGAATAAAGTATTTACACATCAATTCCTCTCCCTGCTGACCCTGCCAGGATACCTCAAGACAGATGCCACCCAACAGTGCTATGGAGGATGCTGCATTTTCACCAACCCTGTTTTATTTAAACAAGAGATTGCTTAAATTTTGTTTCCAGCTCACAGAAGGGATGCCAGAACCACCTTGTTCACACAGGTCCATAATGGGAAGAGGAAACACTAATTTCTCAGTTCCAAGTAGCAAGGCCACAATTACCTTTACTCTCCCCCATCCCCAGCAGCTGCTGCTGTGCAGTGGCACCCCTTAATCACCCCCCTGCACCCCCAAACTGATACTGAATTCCACCATCCACTGCAGGTCTGTCCTTCCCATCTGGCTCTCTGCACCTGGGACCCTTCCAGTCAATCCCCTGTTCAAACCTCAAGCTGAAATTTTCTTTGCCAGCCTCAGTTTATGAGGAGCAGTGTCTGAAAAGAGTTCTGTGATATTCTGTGAAGGGCACAACATAAAAATAAATTGTATCGTGTTAAATAAAGGCTAATAGGAGAAGAGCTGAACATTTTCTGATGTAGGCAAGTTTACGACCATTGCTTTTGAGAAATAAAATTCGCTTTGCTAGATTTAATAGGCGTGTTTTATGCCCTGGGGGAGTGGGACCACACAGCCCCACACCACCCCTACTCGACCTTACAGTCTGGCAGCCTCACACTGCTCTCTGCAAAACTTGAAATTTGTGACATTACAGCCATGAATTATGACTCTTCTTGAAGGTAAAAAACAGTTTTATATTCAACAGACTGCACTGGCTGTTCAATTTGAAACCTAAGTGGTATTTATTTGATCAGTCAACATTGGTTTATTTTTAAACCCTGTATGTACCATATGGTTCGATGCACCTCCCAGCCCCCTCCTCCAGCCACCAGCTTGCCCTTCCAGCAGCTCTGGGGAGAGTTTTCAAAGGCAGCACAGCACAAGTAAAGATCTCCACCACCATGACCAGCTGCAGCTCTTGCACTGCCCAAGAACTCTCCACTAAAAAAAAAAATTTCCCAGATGTTTCTCTTCACTGAAGATGGTTGGCTGAAGGCCCCATTTCAGACAACCCACGCACCTTTACAAGGTACCACTTCTTGGAAAGAAGTCCACAATTAATTATCCTCAGATAATTTGCAGAAAGTAGCAGAGGATGCTGGAAGGGTAAGGTGAGAGCAGCAGGACACTGAGGAGCAGAGAGAGGAAGCTGTGGAAAGGCACGAACTCTGTCTTGCAGTCCCACACACACAGAACACGGATCAGGATCAAGTAAAAGGTGGTTTTTTCTTCTCCTCCTTTTGCTGACGCTGAGATTACAACACCAAGGTGCAAAACTCACAAGCACAGCTGAAGTTGGCCAAGGGACAGGACTGAGCCTTGGCTGAGGAACCAGCTCTGAGCAAAAGCTTCTCTCAGGGGCTCCCAGCCTGGGCACTGCTTGGAGCTTTCTCTGTCCTTCTCCTTGTCAGCAGAGCTGTTTTGCAGTGGGGGCAGGCAGAAAATAAGTGGGCTTTTGGAAGCTCAGCTGAGCTCCTCAGCCACCCCTGCAGCTGCTCTCAGTGGAGGCAGCACAGGGCTGTGTGAAAAGACCACGGGTACCACTAAAATCTGTGGGTTTAATGATGTGATGATGTGATGCAGCAATACAGAACTCCGTGGGGATGGCAACACACACCCCAGACACAGGATAAATTAACCTCGGGAGAACTATTTATTGCCCAAGATGGACTTCATCAATTAGCATGATATGGCACAAACAGTTTGGAAATTAGGGTGGTCGCACCGGTCATAAATTGTGACCCAGGCAGGAAGACATCTCCCTCCACCTCCCAAACGATGATTAAAGTCTTCCAGCCACATTTCCCTTCCATATGGCAATTACAGCCCAACAGCACTTCTCAGAACAAAGTGATGTCAGCCAGAGCTGGAGCAAGTCATTAACTTCGAATGCAAAAAATAGCTTCACCTCAAAAACACAAATATACTGTGTCACTTCAGTTTACAGGAAAGTACTTAACTTCTGCTTCTAGAACTAGCCAGCAAGTGTCAGGCATAACTCTTCCAGCCTGTATGTTTTCCAGGTAATCTATTTTGGAGTTTAAAAAAAAAAAAAAAAAGTCAGTGGGACTTTTCATGGGCTGTAGTTCAGGGAATTCAGGTAGCAAAAAACAGGGGCATAACTCGTATCACTTGTCAGATGAAGGAGAATCACTTCTGCGCTAAGTTGCTTCCAAGAAAAAGAGTGCTTTGAAACCACTCAAGTGTCTAATGAAAAGATTAATCCTAAGAAATATATAATTAACATATATAATACGCATTGTTAATTAGGGTGGTCTGCAGAAGCTTTTAATAGATTAATTTATCCCCTGTCTATCACCTCGCCTGCACTCTGCCCATTACTTTGTTTCCATTACCACATCACCGCTCTTGGTACTACCCCAAAACAACGGATGCATTTAAACTTCTGAAACATTACCCAGCATCTGCTATTAAACCAAATGAGAAAAACTGCTCCAGAAATAGCTGTTTGTTCCCTCTCACAGTAAAGACTTTCTGAAGGAGTTTTAGTCATTCACAGCACAGGGTGGACAATATTCAATCATGCATTAGAGAGTGCTTCACAGTTTATTAGCTGATGATGTTCACTGAAGCTGTGAACGGGAGCTTTCCACTGCTGGCAAGAGATGATTTCAAGCCTTCCCAGGAGCAAAGCCATTCTGCTCTTACTCAAGGAACTTTCTATACTCAAATTCTGATGCTGAGACTCGTGGAAGTGCTATTTTGACTCAGTGGTAGTGTCCAAGATTATGTTACTTACAGTTTCTTGTCTCCCTCTGTTCCCTGCACTGCAAAGTCTGTGCTCACAACACAAAAAAATTGTAGCTTTGCAGGCAATCAAAATACAGAACAAATGCCTGAAGAGGTTCCTCCCATGTCTAAAGTCACTATCAAATAACTCCGTGGTGTAAGACAGATGCTGAGGTGGGACCAGGGCATCACACAGGTACCCTTTAGTTCTGATTTGGGATGCCCAGACCGAGCTCTAAACCCTGCAGACTCCCTGTTTGTTTGAGAGCATGGTTACCAACAAGCCCTTCTGACTTCTATAGTCATTATAACCCCATTCCCATCTCTAGAAGTCCTTTTTTTGTGACACTGTGCCCTGTCCCCAAGGTGGGGTGGCTNTTTTGTAGCTTTGCAGGCAGACAATCAAAATACAGAACTAACAAATGCCTGAAGAGGTTCCTCCCATGTCTAAAGTCACTATCAAATAACTCCGTGGTGTAAGACAGATGCTGAGATGGGACCAGGGCATCACACAGGTACCCTTTAGTTCTGATTTGGGATGCCCAGACCGAGCTCTAAACCCTGCAGACTCCCTGACTGTTTGAGAGCATGGTTACCAACAAGCCCTTCTGACTTCTATAGTCATTATAACCCCATTCCCATCTCTAGAAGTCCTTTTTTTGTGACACTGTGCCCTGTCCCCAAGGTGGGGTGGCTCAGAAAGCTCAGCCAATGGCACTGAGCACAGCACACAGGGCACAGCCAGGAAAATGCACAGGCTTCAGCCAGCTGGGAGGAGAACACAATGGCACCACACCAGAGAAAGGCAAGGCTCTGCAGCACGCCACCTTACTTGTGTTTTTAATGGCAGAAGATTGTGGAGTTTGTTTTAGGGCTTTTGTTCCAGAGGAAATTAAGCTCGAAAAAGCCTCCACTTGCTCCTTCTATTCAATTCTTTTTTTCCCTCCTGTTTATCCCCTTAATAGTGTTTTAAGTGTTGGCTCTGCAAATGTATTGCTCTTGGCCTGAAAGCCCTCTGGATGCCAACTAGTCAAACCTTTCCCAAACCCTTCTCCCTGCTCTTTGTGCTCCTGCAGCAGGACCCAAAGGCACTTTGCTCAAGAATCACATCAGATGCTTCCTCTGAGCACTCTTCCGAGTGCCCCAGAGCTCCTCTCACGGGATAGCAGGTTCTGCCCTGTCTTTATTGGCCTATTTTTCATGTTCTGCTTCATTGTCTGGTGTCCACTTTATGAAAACAATCCTTTAAAGACGCTGGTGCTGGAGCAGAACGGAGCGCTGCTTCAGCGTGGAGCAGCAGCAGAGCACGAGGGGGAAAAGGGCTTTCAAACCACAGAACTGCAGGGTTGTGACACGGATGTAAAGACAAGCAAACTTATTTCTCTGGAGCATGAAAGATGTTTGGAAACAGAGCCATCTCCTGGATAACCAGGCTTTCAATCACATTATTCCAGCCTCTGGAGCTTTTATTTCCATTGCAGGAGTCTGAAATGTTACTATGGACAAGGGAGGGTTATTTCCCTTAACCTTGTGCTGGTACTCTTGGCCAAGAGGTAAAGGCTTGATGTCTCCAAGCAAGGTCCACAAACCATGCCAAGGCTGGAGGACACCAAAATCATCTCTGGGCAAGGAGACAGGAAAGGTAACATCTGTCTCAGCCCAAATGCCAAGTCTTCTCTCCTGATCCTGAATTATTCATCACGTGCTAACTTCCAAGCCAGTTCCGTTTTCAATTTTTAAATATTTAATAATTGGGTATTAAATATTCATGCAATTTTATTAGAAATTTTGGAAGATGGGCACTAAGGCTCTAATTGTAAAGTTCATCATTGGGACTGACTGCCTACTCAGAGAGACCTTCTAGCTATCTAGAAAAAGAGAAGGAAGAACAGAAAAGGTAAAAGAAGTATTTATGAACCTCTCTGACTCTAAATCACAAGAGAACAGAGACACCTATGCCATTTGTTTTCAAAAAAACATCATCTCTATAAAAAAGCTGGCAAACCTACTCTGGGAACATGCTAGTCAGCTTCAGTCTAAAGAGTTTTGAAGAGTTTAATTTCAGTGCCACAGAGAAAGATGTCCACCTCAGTCAGCTGCAGTGGATCTGGCTGGTAAAAGGAGCTGCTGATTACAAGAAAAATATGCAGTAAGTCTTGGTTGTGATTCGGGGCAGATGCAGGCACAGTTCAGCTCAATACACCCCTAGAAGGACACAGATTCCTCCCTTTTCCTGCTGCCTGCTCAGAGGGGACATCAGGAGGCATGGTCTCCCCTGAGCAGGTCTAATAACTTGGATTCATTAATTATCCATGGCTGTTTCTCTCGATGTAGCTCCTGCAGACCCTGTTTTCCTCCTTTCCAGCAGATGACATGTCTTTAACCCTGATTCCTGCTGAGAGCGAGCCCATGTTCCTGTCCCTCTGTGTTATGAGCACACGTTCCCCACTGCGATGGAAATTGTATGGTTTACACAAAAGATGACACAAAAGGCCTGGAATTATATGCAAATGAATGGATCCATTCCTCACTTCTTACCATCACAAATCTGACTTTCCACCAACTGCATGGGGTAATTTCTGCACCAGCTTTCAAACAAAGGGCATCTCTGTGTTATTAACATCTCGCTGTGGCGAGCAGTTTGTCACCTTTCACAAGAATTATCTGAAAAGACACCAGCAATTATTCCCAACGAGATTATTGGGTGGCTATGTCCCAGCAAAGCAGCTGGAAGCTCAAGAGACACAACATTCACCAGGAAAACCACTTTCTCAAATCAAGATGACATAGAACAGGTTAAAAAAATGAACTAAACTGGAAACAAACACAAAACTAGAGGTGAAGTCATGCTTGTTCCCTTCAGTTTTGTTCATCTCTACATCAACATTAGGAGCACATCTTCAAAAGAAAACTAAAAGCTCCAGATTATGACACGAGATAACAGGACATTAACTTTGGAGACTTATCCTGGGAAGGAGCTTGGTATGGTATAATAAAAGACCCACAGGAAGAATGACTCCAGCACCAGTTCCAGCTGCAGAAATCCAGCTGGTTTCTAGGTCTCGTATATTTGGGTTTTCCAAGAATTTTAAACACCCAAGGACTGGACAAATGCAAGCCAGCCAAGTGTTCTCTTCCTGGGATTGTTGTGTAACTCCTGGTTGGATCTTACAATACAACCCAAGACCCAGCATTTGCTTGGCTGCTATTCATGAACGAAGTGGGGCAAAGAGCAGAAGTCCTGTGGAATTCCCAGGAAGCAATTACTCGTGGCTCTTGACAGAAATGAGTAAGTAGAATCCTTGCCCGTGCAAGAAAGACCAAGAGGTTCAGTCACACAAAGTTCTTTGGGGAAATAGGTATTGCAGAAGGTGATGTTCTCCTGGGTGTCCTTTGAGGACAGAGCATTTCCAGTTACACAGAATCACAGAATGGTTGGGGTTGTAGGGGACCTTAAAGATCATCTTGTTCCACACAGGGAGGCCTCTCACTGGATCAGGCTGCTCAGGGGCCCATCCAACCTGGCCTAGGGGAATTAGGGGGAATTAAATCCCATTAACTGATGCTCCAGCAGCTGCTAGTTCCACATTCTGACCAGAAATCACACCCAAGAAACCAGGGATGTAACCCTGGGATTGTAACCTTGGGATGGCAAATTTATATTCAAAAACCCCAAAAACGAACCAACAACAACAAAAAAAGCAACAGTCTGACCTTGGAGATAAAAGTAGAAATCTCTTACCCAGTGAAATACTTTTGTTAGTGCTGAACAAGCTCGTTACCTTCAGCTCTGTGAAAAATGCCTCTTGTTACCTTGATGGATATTCTTCTAAACACCAACACCCATTATTAGAGAATTTTTTGGAGCCAGAGAAGCACAAGAAAATCTGAGCAGGTCTCCTTTTTGATGGTGGGAAAGAAAGAACACACTATTGCTGCACTTTTGGGTGCATATTGTCGACAACTCTAAGCTCAGGCTTTTCATAGGACCTATAAACATATTTAAAAAATTATGAGCTCTGCTTGTTTCAAGCCCAAGCAACATCCATAGAGCACATAATGGTCCAAAATGGAGCACTTTAGCGTGTTCATTTCTTCAGTGATGTTTTTAAAAGTTTCTCTGCATCATCCAGGAGATATTGTTGAGAGTCAGACTTCACGTTGCTGCAACACATTCACACAGGATATTCCACAAGCCAACAGCCAATATGTAGAATAATACAGCTGGGGACAGAATAGATCCATGAGGAGATAAGGACATGCAGTGACTTTGCAAAGTTAGCTTGAAGGGTAATTCATTATAAGTAATTTAAAAAAAAAAAAGGTGGAGGAAAAAGATTTGCAGAGAGAGAATGCGGAAAAGATTTCAAGACTCAGTCAACCACTCTGATATCTAAAGAACAATTATAATAATTAAATAGTGGGATTTGGAAGGATGAGAAAACAGAGATGGAGAAATGCAGTCAGCCCACAGCCATCCAGAAGGCTGTATGGACCAACCTGCTCAAGACAACACCTTCTGTGGTTTCAACAAGGCCAGTTTGAATCTAGCCAAATCATCAAGGATAAAATTAATACCACTTTTAATTCTCATCAGCTGAGGGAGTGTGATGGAGGAACAAAGTGGTGGTGAGTGATTTCACACCTGCACATTTGAATTACCTTAAGCAAGGTGAACAGGACCATCTGGGAAGCACTCAAATCACACAAGAATACTTGTGGATAGATCTAATAAGACAAAAGCCATTTCTTTTTTCCTAAGAAAGATGCATTTTATAGGCCTATAAGCCTTTTTGTGGCAGCAGAAAAAAGCCACACCCAAATTAAAGATTCTGCAGAAGGCTCAGCATCTTTCTTCAAAGGAAGGCTACTGAAAGAATCAAGCAAAGAGACTTGATAGCTTGAGAGTTTAAACCAGAGCTTTTGGCATAATTTTGACTGTAAATAATAATAAAACTCTCTGACAGCATTGGTTTGGGTGGAGAAAAACGGTGAGGGAAGTAAAAACATATCCTTAATTAAAATCTCATTTAGCAATTTTTTTTTTTTAATGTGCTTAAAAATTCCACCGAGGTCACCATTCTGGAGAGATGACAAACTCCTGGGATAAAGGCTGGAAAATCCTGGTAGTCGTGTCACATTTAGCAAGTCAAAGATATGTTTGTATAAGGCTGTAGAGGGCTAAATCCATTTTACATGCCGTATGTATTATTAATTTCTGACAGTGGGCTTAGAAAAACCTAATTCGCTGGAATACGAGCTCCCTTTGAGCAGAGGGAAGCCTTTTCAAAACTCATCTTTTATTGACTGAGTCATTTTTGAGTCAATCTGTCTGCTTTCGGCAAGACAAGAGTTTTAAATCTTCTCTCTTTTTTTCCTCCTTTTTGAGTCGTGGCAAGTCTATTAAAACCTGCTAATGTATGCAGCAAGGCCTCTGATTTGAAATGTAATGAATTCTTCAGATAGTGGCAGATTAGGGGGAGAAGATGATAGAAACAGCCAGAGCTGCCAAAAAAAGAACTCTCCAGAAAAAGAGGAGGAGAAGGGTGAGTGGGAACGAGAAAGATTAACCCTTTTTATCCAGAAGAAGAAAATCTTTAAGCTCCATTAATAGAATCAGTTAAAAAAGCAGAACTGGAAGAGGCAGAGCATCTTCAGGCTTGCCTGGGGCTGAATGAGACAGAGAATAAATGAATCTTTCCTCCTAGAGTCTCTTGTAAGATTAGGTAATTCCCTAAGTGAAAAATGAATAACTTAGAGAAAATTAGCTCCATCCATATAAATAAGCCTTCATATTCCAAACTCGTCACCCAGAGCTTCCCAGGCAAATGCCCTTAAACATTTCTGCTGTTGTGTAACAGATGGTTTCCTCCTCCCCCCTTCCTTGGGTTGGTTCCAACCGCAGTATCTTTCAGGTGATCTTGTTTTAGCACAAAAATGAGCATTTTGGGTGTAAATCATCAATCCTGTTAGTGAAAGGAAGCTTGGCAGTTTTATTGTCTTTGGCATCTTTGAAGTGCTGGACAAACCTTATGGAGCCACACAGCTGAGAGATTAGCACTGTCTCCATTTTACAGATAGAGGAGCTAAGGGAAAGAAAGTCAAGGATACTACTTAATTCGACAGCACGGATCTGGTGACAGCCCTGAGAACACAGAATCTGCTGAATCACAGCACAGACCTGGGATATCTTCCTGTTTAACAGGAAAATTCAGAGCTCAGCCTGGAATTTGATGGCTTTAAAAAATAAAATTAGCTCCATAATAAAGTTCTAATGAAACAAAACCCTAGAGAGAATGGTCTGACGGAGCACAGGTGACCCAGTGGATTATAATGAAAATTAAGCTCAGCAGAACTGATGCAGGTGAGTAAATGTGGGAGATTGAGAAACTGGTTCTGTCAGCCTAATGTCCCTTTGCTAATGACAGGCATAGAAATGTTTTATCAACTGAGAAATCCCAAATAACAGAGGCAAAATCCTTCAACTTAACATGCAGCAGAGATACCTAAGTCCACGCATGTCTTGAAGGAGAGACTGTCTTTCCCTACAGATGCAAGGCATTCAATCCCCTATCACACAACTCAAACTACAAAAGGCAAGAAGTTTTAAGTGCAAAGTTAGCTCAAAAGCTGCTGGAGGCAGAGAGAGCTGTGGAAACTAAGCAGGAACTGGAAAAAGCAGCAGCAGGAAACCTTGGCAGTGGGATACAGGGCACAGGTAAAAGTGTTATCTTGGAGGCCAGCAAGCCATGGGAGTTAGCCTGGCTTTTCAAATTGCTTCCAGGTACTGTCTGCATTTGCTGGCAGAAACACACTTTCTTCCACCCTGGAGAAAAACAATGGCTGTGTGCTTGTGCCCACATCTCCTAAACTCCACCAGTCCCTTGATGAGATCCTCCCCAACTGGGGAGCTGCCTTTTCCTACCTGTTTGCTTCCAACCCTGACATGAGCATTCCAACCCTGCAGAACTCACAGATGAGAATTTTTACATTTCCACGTGTTAGTGCCTCTAGAAAGAAGAGGCTGTGCTTGCTTTGGTGTACGTAGACACAATCCCGACCTTTAGCTGGGTCCCAGCCCTGTGATTCAATAGCTGGCACTCACTCCCTGAATCAGTAATGAGCTAAAGGTTATGGCAGGGAGCACACTGAGCTCTGGATATACCATTTTTCAGAGAAGATAAGAAACTCAGACCTGGAATGTTACAGAAGAGGTAAAACATTTTCCTGGCAGAGCATTTTTATTTGGGGCCAAGGGCACGACCCAGGACTGTGGCATCAGTCCTGTACCGATGCCATTTGGTAACCACGTTCTGCCTCCTCCACTTTCAAGTTAAAAGGGCACTTCTCACTTTCTGCCATCGGGAGGGTTCCTGTGTGGCACTGAGCAGTTACTGCACTTCACACTGGCCATGCTGCACGTCAGTGGTGGATGAAGCAATCCCTGTGCAGATTTCCTTCTGCTGGGAAGTTTGCAGAGCACTTTGGGAATCCTGAGAGGCCAACACACGCTCATTGCAGCAAGCTCCACCACACCAGCTGTGGTAGCAGGCTCAAAAACCAGCCTACTTCAGAATTTCACTATTTTTCTTTTCCAACTGCATCCTGAATTCCCCCTGCACAGCCTCTACATCCCTTCTTCCTGCCCCAGTTGTTTGGAAGATCCTCTTGCTTCCTGACATTGCTTGAACTCTTCCATCTCTCTGTCTCCTGAGAACTCTGCACCAAACACTGGCTTAGTGCAGGACTAGCCTGTTTGGAATAAGATCAGTCAAAAAACCCCCTGCTTAGTCACCAAAGAGATTATTTTGGTATAGAAAAAAAGCACAGCACTGAGGTAACCTTGACTCTTGGTTTCCAATGATCCACCCCACGCCAGGGAGTAAGTGCACAGAGAATCCTGATCTCTTGCACTGCAGCCTCCCACAAGGAGGATTCACTTCAGGTTTAGGTTTAGAGAACATCTTACTCACTGCTGCTGCTGCTGTGGACTCTTCCCACTGAGGTCAATGACACCAAGTGCCATGCAGACCATGCTGCTGGCATGAGCAGCACTGCCAAAACAGGTCAGAGAGGCTTAGGAAAAGTGTGTTTTGAGGAACAAGTGAGGAAAGGAAAAAATGGTACACACAAAAGGTCTGTGTGCGTGGGATGTGCAAGCAACGAGAAACAGATTTACCCAACTCGGCTAAATCAGTGAATTAGCTCTGTGCTTGAAGAAAAAGTTAGCCTTAAAGGCTGTGCTATTCAGTAGCTCACTTTACATCTGAGAAAAGTCTGCAAAAATCCCCCTGCATTATCTCTAGCCTTATAGATTTCTTCTTTTCATCTGAGGCTCAGAGTGGGGATTACCCATTAAGGTGCAGTGGCCAAATCACATTCAATCTGTTCTCCGTAAAAAGAAGAAAAGGCTTTGGTCTTTCCTGTCCTCTTCCATCTCATTCACTTCCCATGTCCACATCCAAAGCATTTACCTCCAACTTTCAATAGGTGAATTCAATAGATGAATAGGTTCTGAATACCAAGAGGACACAAAGGATGATACTAAACAACAATTCTCACTTCTCAAATCTACAGGCTGCATCCTTCTTCTCCAGCACTGCAAAACAATGCTTCATTTAAAATCTTCATGTATTTCTCAACCCAGTAATGCGACAATTGGCAATTACCAGCCAGCACTGACCAATTCTGACCTGCACAGCTCCCACAGCATCATCCCCCTTGTTGTGACCAGGGATGTGCCAGTGACAGCAGTGCTGGGGTTGCTATCAGAGCATCTGGGCTCAACCACACTGCGATGCTCAAACATCTGCAGTGCTTCACATCTGGCCACCCCCACGCCTGACCTGGCAGCCCCAGCTCGAGCAGATGGGTTCAGCAAGGGATGATGTGACCAAGAGATCCAGCCCTGAGCTGTGCCAGCTCTGCCTCTTCCCCTGCTCCGGCAGCCCCAGTGGGACCATTACCAAGTGGAGTTAAACAAAGGAGTTAATAAGTACAGATGGAGAGAGGTAATAAAAGCAAAAGACAACTAGAAAAATACCTTTGCAAGCAGGTGAAGCATGTAACTACAGGCAACTAAAATGCTTTTACCACGTTGAGTTTTTATAGAAATGTGTTTGCTTTTCCTCAACCACATAAGTCAGAGACTGTAAACATCTGCTTGTTCATGCTGTCTCTCTCCCACAATGTTTTGATTTAGGTATTTCCCTGTAACGTCTGCAACTTAAACACATCAGAACCGTGCCAAGGCTTCAGTAACAAACAGTAAAAGGGATTCAAGGTATTAGAAAAGTGAAAAGCTAATAAACCCAAAGCCATTTAAACAAACTGACAAGAGCCCTGGCATCACTCGGAAGCATTCCAAAGCAGAATTTCCAGAGCTGAAATTACCTTGAATGCATCTTTCCAGTAAAACTGAAATTACCTCCCTTTCAGCATGAGACCTATTGAAGTACTTGACCCTTTGGACATTATAATCTTCTTGGCAGCATTATCAACAGTTGCTTCAGAAGCTGGTGAGCTGGAAGCCCAGCATGACTGTTTGTCATGGTTTAACCCCAGCCAGCAACCAAGTACCACACAGCCACTGGTTCACTCCCTCTCACCATCTACAGGGTCTCAGTGAGGTTTATTCTGCTGCTCCGTTAATTTTATTTACTTGTATTTGGATTTCAAAACAAAAAAAAGTCAATTATGGCTTACGAGGAATTATAAAGAACTGACATAATTGGGCTTCTGATTTAGTTATCAATCCAAAAAGATATTCTGCACTAAGAAGTAAAAGATTAAGCCATAAAGCAAGGTTTGCATTACTTGCAGCTGCTCAGATTTAAAAAAAACAAAAACAAAAACAACAAATAAACCAAAAAATAGAGAAAACCTAAAGAGATTTTTATTAATGCTTTAGATGACTTAGAAAAAAAGTCACTTAATCATAACATTGTAAACAAGGAAGTTCTACAGCAGTATTTAAAAATATCCAAAATTGTTTCAGGAGCCCCATTGATTTGAATTAGGCAGCTGCATAATCACAGGGGCTGCAATTTTAATGAACATTTCAACAGGAAATGTAGAGCTGATTATATAGATCAAAACAGGAAAGATCCAAATGCTGCAGCAACTCTTTTTTTGTTGTTGTTTTGTTTATTACCTCAGTGTGCAGATCCAAACCAACTCCAGAACTAACACAGAACTTACCTGACAGCCCCTCTCTCCTTGGCTCCCAATGCTTCTGGCTGCAGCTCTGATCTTCCTGTCTTGATACATGTCATTAGGCACAGCATTTTGAAAAATAATTAGTGATTCAATCAGATTTTACACTGGATCAAGTGGCTGGAAACTTCAATGCTGTGCTGCATACCATACTTTAGGGCATGTTATATATACTTAATTAGATAATGTTTATACAGTGCTTTGAAGAAATAAGGAACTCTGTAAGGGCTGGGTTGCGTTTTGAGAAAGGAAAAGAGCAGTGTTGAGACAGCACAGGCACCGAGGGAGAACAAAGCTCTCAAAAGCTGAACACCACCTTGTTTTCAGAAAGGTTTCAGGACATTTGAGAAAAAATATGTCAGCAGCTTCCAACATCCAGGCACTAAGAAAGAAACAAAAGTTGTGAAACAGGGGATGCTGCAGAGGCAGTGCAATGACAGTGCAGCTGATACCAAAGTGAGAACAGTGGCACCAGAGCCACAGGGGCAGCAGCAGCTCTCCAGAAGGAAAATTCTGCTTATTCCCAAGCCCAGGGCATTGTTATTACCCTCTTACAGCAATTTGGAACACAAGGACCCAGATAGAGTTGGAGGCCTTGATAAAACAAAATGCATTGCACTCCCGTGGACACTCTTACTCATAAGAGTGGCAACTAAGGGAATAAAAGTATCTGGCTCCCTATTATTTTGAGGTGAGGGAAGCAGGGCTTTTTTGTTAAAGTCAGGGTGCTTTTGAGCTGCATGCTAAAGTACTAAAATACACTGCAAAACACAAAAATGTGCCTTCCTAAGCAGCACATGGTCTTCTCCTGACTGGGCACCCAGAGCAAGCACCAGAGGGGATGCAGAGCACAGAAGGGCAGGTTCTGCTCTGGATCAGGACGAGGCACCACACAAATCCTTCATCCAGACCTCTATTTAAAGAATTTGGAAAGCAACAAAGCGAGCTGTGGCTAAATCCACTCGGAATGAACAAGAGATGCTGCATCCAGACTTTTGGCTCCCTACAGGGCAAGAGGCACAGAGAGTGCTCCAAAGAGTTTCCAGTGAGCAATGAAAGCAAACAATGTATGCAGGGAGCTTTAAAAATGATTGCACAGAGAGCCCTGAGCTTCTGTTCAGTGCGTTTTTGGGTTTTTTATTTGCCTATAACTAAATTACATTATTTCTTTGCAAGTCTAATTAAGCAGTTAATTGATGCTGGTGCCCTTTAGCATCTGGCATTTAAGATTAAGTAAATAATGGAGAAAAGTGCATGCAGCACCCAGCAATAATTAAACACAGCAAGGGTTTGTTCCCCCACCCTCCCCCGTCCTAACCTGTTACATATAAATCTCTGAGGATAACTGTCTTTAATAGCCTCAAATACACTTACACACCATATAATGGATACTTGACAACAGCATTTTTCCTCTCAGAGATGGTGGATAGTAGGTGTATCTTTGCTCTTAATCAGGAGATTTCATTTTATACCTTGCACTCAGGGGAAGGAAAAGCTTCATTGTGACAACTCTCCCCGACTGAAGAGCATGTTAAATGGATCTTCACGGGAACATACTTTTAAATCCAGGACTGTGAGTGTTGGCATCATGCATTAAAGATTTGTGGTCAAATTTTTCCCTTTTTCACATGCTTACTCCTTCCTGATGGACCATTCAGTGTTATTCATGTATTTCCTGAAGTCTGTGGAAATGCAGGTTACGAAAAAGAAAGATTGAGTTATCTAAAATAAAGCTCCAGGAAGACCTTATTGCTGCCTTTCAGTTCCCAAAGGGGGTTTATAAGAAAGACTTGGACAGACCTTTTAGCAGGGCTTCTGCAGTTGGTTTTAAACTAAAAGAGGATCAGTTCAGACTAGATATTTGGAAAAAGTTTTTTTTACCATGAGGATGGTGAAACACTGGCACAGGCTGCCCAAAGAGGTGGTGGGTGGAAGCATTCGAGGTCAGGCTGGACAGAGATCCAAGCAACCTGACCTGGAGTTGAAGATGCCCCTGCTAATTGAAGGGGGTTGGACTAGATGACCCTTAGGGGTCTCTTCCAACCCAGACTAGAATATGATTCCATGATTTTTTACATGTAGAGCACTGCTCTGAGATTTCCATCTGATCTTAAGAGCACAATTTCCTCAGAAGGCCACATATTAAGGACTGGACACAAGTTCTGACTACTCCAAATCTCACACCACAAGAAACTCTGAACCAGCTACAGCAGACCCAGCTTCTGCTGCTCCACCAACAAGACCACTCAGGAGCACAAGCTCAGTCCAGCAGGTTAATGTGAGCCAGACTGCTTTCCTAATATGGCTTTGATTCAAACTAACAACACTATGAAAGGTTTTTTAGTCCTTCCAGAGCTGCCTGATGGAAGGAATTGCTGCCCAAAGCTTAGTGCCACAATCTTTTTAGACTCTGCAATGAAAAAAAGCTCGTGTGGAGACTCCTGCCCACCTCCCATGGGTGTCTAATTAGTATCTCTGGCATACTCAGAGACCTTTGGAGAGAGGGTGCTACAGAAGTGGAAAATATTATCATCATTATGCCTGCTCCCACCAGTGCTGGCATCCAAGGGAGAGCCTTCCCAGCAGATGGTGAAGTCGTGAGCAGGGCTGGCTTTGGTTCTAATTTCCCTCATCACAGACTCTCCTTGTTGGAGCAGCTTCCCTTCTTGATGCCTGAAGAGCAAACCAGAACCCACAGAACAGGACTGCATCCTGCTGGCCAGTACTGCTGACACCTTCAAACCAGCCAGCACTCAAATCACTGCAAACTAAATCATCCAAGGGGCTTTCTAATTAAAAAAGAGCTTCACTTGGATGGCAATTCTTTCTCCTGCCTGTCACAGTCAGCCCTCCCCTGAATTCCAATCATTAAAAGGAAAAAAACCAAAGTATTAGTCAGCTTTTGTTAAGTGTCAAACATTCCCACTCTAAACAATGAGCAAAACAAGGAGAGGTGTTTAATAGCTCTCAGAGCAACTTTATACCTTCCTAAACACTATTTCTGTACCTCTTGCTAATTGCTTATTTGCCCTGGTTGTATGGATGAGCCTGGCTCACTCCAGCTTTGACAGAGGAGAGCAGCAGTGTTTAACATGCTGCAGGAGGTGTGATATGCCTGGTTCTAATTTTTATCCTTATTTATTTCTGTTGGGGTTAGCAGCTGAGGGCTCTGAGCTACCTGAGGCGTAACTAAGATGCCATTAGCCTTAAATCTGTTCCCAAGTGCTGCAAGCAGCCTCTCCATTTGGCTTAGGACATCACCTTGCAGATGAAGCCTTTGCATATGCGGGAACATTCTGCTTAAAATTTCTCCCTTCACCAAAAAACTTCCAAGGGACTCTGGAACAGAAGCACAGGGTAATGTTCCCCTCCTCTTTCCTGGGGTTTTTCATTGTGAAATGTGAAGGACCCTGTAGTAGAAAGAAGTGCTTTGAAATGGAAGCGAAGAGTAATCTCTGCTGCTCCTTGTAGCACCACGGGAGTCCAAACACGTCCTGCAGGGAGCTTGCAAACCCATCAGCACCCTGCCCACGTAGCGAGGAAGGGACTCATCGTGGAAACAACCTGACCTGGAGTTCCTTCCCGTGGTGGCTGACGATGGAAACGCCTTTAGCCCACATCTGCTACGCGGCTCCGACATCGCGGCTCTAACTCGGGATTTATTTTTATCGCCTTTCTAAAACGAGACAGAAACTTCCCCTCGCCTGAATCCTGCCTCGTTTCAGGCAAGGCAGCACAGCATGGCAGTCTAAAAGGGGAATCACACGCCGGCGTCATTACCAGCCTATTCAGAAAGCCTTTGCTGAATCTCTCAGATCTGCACGGTCGCTTTGATGCCACCAGCGGAGAGATTTCTGATGGCACATCCGCAGTCTCCAGCGAAGGTGGTGCTGCTGCTGCTGCCTCTGGCCCTTCCTTACAGAAGCCTCTGATCTATTTAATTTAGGTACTTTTCTGCACACCTACGATGGTGTCTGATCATGGCAGAAAGTAACTTTACAACATTGCATACCTACCCAACAACCCGCCATGCCACAGTCCTCCAACAAGACTCTTCTGTTCAACAGAAATGCACACAGAGAGCCAGAGAGTGAAAAGACAATTTGTGAATCTGATCTCATTTTCAGCTTTTCATCTGCTTGATTTTCATCCATTGAGCTGGAGCTGGTTGTATATAAGAATGAAGATGCTGTTCCCTAATGGAGGCTGGATTGACTTGCTCCCTTCTAAGTGGGGATGCCAGACAAGCTGGCACTGAAATGGAGAAAACATGGCAACACTGCAATAGGGAGGGAAGATGCATCAGTGCAAACACACAAACTACACCAGGTAGCTTTAGCTTACTCTAAAGAATGGACTGCTCCCAGATGCTCAGAAATCCCTGATGGGCAGACACGAGTTTCCTGCATTTTAGGACTTGCTATGATTTAACAATGCCTTTGCCTCCCTGGCACAAAACCACACCAGCAGCACAGAGAGCACTGCATCTCCTTACTGACCTAACACTGGGGTGTTAGCAAGCCAGGTCGATGGGGTGAAGATGCTAAGACAGGCTTTTCTCCCTTCCTGCTGACATCCTTCTGTCAGCACCACATTCCAAAGGATATCACAACCGTGGTACTGATGTCAGTGCCATGATTAAGACAGCAAAGTAAATACAAGTGTCTGCTTTTGTATGCTGATTGCTTTCCAAATAGATGTTCCCCATTCCAAATAAATCCACTATGGATTAACATTTCTCCTACTTGTTCACCACCTAGAATGTATTTGATTAGAAAACCATGATCAAAACTCTGCTTGACCATTTTTCAGCACTTCACCATTTTTCTTTTCCTCATCAGGGAGAAAAATGTATCCATTAGTTAACCTTTTCAAACACATTCTTTTTGTAGTCTAATTCAAAGAAGGATTATAAAAAAATCGTCAGACTCGGCATGTGAATAGCTTTTTGTGAGCACAGGGAACAAGCATTCATATATCAGAACATCAGCACGGGGAGATAAGGGAGCTGTATACTGAGAGCTTATCTGAATGCAAGATCAGCCCTGTGAAACCAGCATAAACATCAAGGACAGAATCCATATATTGATGTAATTCTTAGTGCTACTAGTGCATTTGTGTGAATTTGCAATTAAATAAAGCTTATTCCTTACAAAGAAAACAAGAAGTTAAGGATACAATTCAAGGTCTATTGAGATCAATGGGAATTTTTTTCACTGCATTTGAGTATAGCTCCCTCTCCCTCCCTCCCAACATGTCTACTAGAATATTAAGAAAGAAATTACCTGGAATTCGTTTGTACTACTTTTAAATAGACCAAGAATTGAATTCTCAGTTCTCTTAGTCTGCTTTCTAACTCAGTAAATCCAAAGCTCTCCTTTCATCCACAGCTAACATTAAATGTATTTAAATCCACATTAGCTTTGTACCAAATAAAGTCACTGAAAATACCACAAATAGATGTGGGTGACAAATTAACTGATGCAGGCAACATAACTTTGAATTTCCTGACTTTTAGGCAATTAAAATATCAACTTAATTGTTGGATCTGTGTAGCTTCTCTCATTTTAATATGTAAATCAGTCTCTATTACGCTATAGCTCAAAGAATGTGTGACTCTGCTTACTTGATTAGGCTGGGAATTGCTGGTCCTGCTGTCACTATGTTTACACTCTAGTGACAACTTTGCACATCAAATTCACATAATGCAATGTCATCAACTTACTCATCAAATATAAACTTCTTAAATACAGCCGCTGCTCTAAAATATTGAACCTCATTTTACTTCATTTACAGCTCCTAAATAATCAGCGTAAGTGAAAAGAAAAATTGGAAATTCATCTGCAAAACAGTATTTGTCAGAAAAAACAGCTTCCCACAGACAGGGAGATGAACCAGAAAAACAGTCCATGCCAAAAGTTATCCTTTGGCTTGCAAATTCTAGTTGCACGTTGCCCCTTTAAAATGTGGTACAAGGAGACACATTGTATTTCTCAGTCTCCACACATTCCCCCCAGCTCGTCTGGGATTCAGTGTTAAGGAGCCCTGATTTGGCCTGTGAAGACAGTCAGATTTCAGCTCCTGGCCACATATACTTACCTGCAAATTGGTATGAGGACTTCTAGAGAAAACCTGCAAAATCAGTCACTTTTCTCCTATTATGACCTGATTACAACAGGTAAAACCATCTTGGAAAACCATCTTGGATGGCATGGATTGGTAAAGGGTAAATAAGTTCAGTGTTTGCCCATTCCTGTAATCCTTCCTGACTCCAATAAACATCCCCAACCAAGGGGACGTTCACCTTGCCAGCACAAGGCTTTTAAAGACTTCCCACTACCCTTGACACCCCTTGCAAAGTTCCTTGACTGGATTTCTACCACTCGACTGGATTTCTACCACTCTCCTGGCTCACAGAGGCACCAGGCTTTAATTTCCAGGAGAAACAATCCATTGACAAGATGCAGAGCAGAGATCTGAGGCTCTCCGCTGCCGGAGCGCTCCGCCACGCTGCCAGGCTGGCTTTTCGTATCTGAGGGAAATCGTGTCGGCCTGAATTTGAGACATCAGCACAAGCCTTTCTTCTCAATCCCGCTGATGAATGAAAGAGCATTTTCAATTGTGTACATCCAGAGGCCTTGTGGCACATCAGGCCTAATCAAAAGCTGCTCCGTGATGCAAACTGCTGTCAGAGGCAGCTCAGAGCACAGCCCCACAGGAGCCAGAGGGCAGCTGCAGATAATAGTGCATTTCCTTCCCTTCAGCACTGGAGAGATCTAGCAGGAGCACCTCAGCTGTCACACAGCCACCAAGGAGGACACAACCAAGCAATGAGAGCAGGAAAACAGAAATGCCAAAGTTTACCAGCAATAAAGCTCAACAGGCTGCTGGCTCGTCTCTGGTTGATAAAGAAACCATCAGCACAGAGGGATTTTGAAGAACCAGAGGGATGTAGAAGAACTATGGCCATGAAGGGTATTACCTTTCATGTGGCAGTTTCTGTACAGTACAAATTTGATGGTGTTTTATAAGGATTGTGGGTGGGGGAAGGAGTTAAAACTCAGAGAGAAAGGTTTTGGATGCTTCTGCAGCTCATTGACTTTTCTCCTTGCAAAGGTTCTGAACGTTCCCTGAGTAGAAATGAAGGAGCACAACTACTTCTGGCAGTTACTTCTGGTAGTGAGAACAACTCTTCCAGGTGGTCACTTTGTATTTCACTCAGCTACTGATGGACTGGGAACAGAAATCCCAAGTAATCAGGCCTAAAAGTACTGTTTCTATCACCAGTTTTTCCTTCACAGCCACATACAGAAGGAGACAGAATACTCCCTGTTAGCCCAGGTTTCTCTACACATTTTCTCTTGGTTTATCTGCTCCCAGAAGTCACCTCTAGCCTTGCTCTCTGCCCATCTGTAATGACATTAGCTACCTCTAACCCTCCCACCTACCTCAGCAAAGGCAGCCTCTTCCTCCTCATGTAACACCACACCTTTACTGTGTCAGGACCGAGCAAGGAAAATGCATTTGCCCAGGAAACCAGCAGCCTTCTCCTCAGCTGTATTTTTTTGCAGTGCTCCTCATTTCCATTACACCCAGATTCGAGTCAGGATCAATAAGCCCAGAGAATCTTCCCTTGGGATCCTCCTTCCTCATATTGCTCCAGAAACGACTGCAGATGTTGTCGCAGTTGTGTTTAAATTTGGTGCCCCTCATCACATATACATTTTTATTTTCTTTTCCATTTCCTTCTCTCTCACAACTTATTTTACTATTTTTTTTCTTTGCCAAAATGGTTTTATTTTTTTCTGGAACAAGGCTTCTACTTCTACTAAATATTTTGTAATCCATTTCCACACAGTGCCTAGCAAGAGAGTAGAAGATGCTTTAAAAAAAACCCTTGTAGGGCTTGCTGTGGAAGTATTATATAGGTTCACAGGCTGCCTCTCAGAAAAACAGAAATATTGAGTTCTCCAAGAACTTCACAACATGTGAAATTGGTAGAAAAGGAGGGCAGGAAGAAATCCTGCAGCTTTTTTTGCTCTTTGTGAAGGCTAAGTATAGTCTGGATAGTAACCTTTGACTGACACCAAGTTTTACACATTCGCTAGCTACAACAGAACTACTTTACAGAATTTATTACAAACCTCTGGCTCCCTGGACAGCACACAGAGTCTGAAAGTTCCAGCAATGCCTCAGTGGCACCTCCCATCCCAGTTTCACAAGAAGCTGCAGGCTAAAGGCATCCCTGGGGGTTTGTTCGGTCAGCAACCTTTGGCCTTTACACTGAGTTCAGGGCAGGTCTCTGGTTGTTCAACAGACTCGTGGCATCCTGCCACGGGCAGGGCACACTGCTTGCAAAATCCTCAGTGCTGCATGACTTCGTATCTGTATTGTCTCCCAAAAAAACCCCAAACCTTGGGAGTCTTTCTGGATGATGAATACTAGATATGATTAATGACATTTTTTTAAACAAGAGAACATTTCTTCCAGCACTCTTGAGGTACTGGACTTTCATTCAAGCCAGGACACCTGGTTCTTTATAGGTGCCTGCAGTGACTTCAGTAGTGCAGAATATTTACCATCAAAGCCGCTGGTGCTGAATCAGAACACACAAAAGCTTCAAGGTATCTTCCCCTTATGACTACACTGCCCAAATCCACTGACACCATTTGGGGACCCTGCCCCCAACCACTGCAACCCTGTCAATATGGAGTACAGGAGATCACAACTCTGCTGGAGTTATTTATGAAAACAGGTATGTTCAGCAGCACTGCCTGGCTATCTCTAGTGCTGGGCTGAGACAAAGGGATATGGAGAACAAGGAAGGAAATCAAAGTAAGCTCTATTTAAACCATCAGTTTATTCCCAGTCTTAATATACTATTCAGGTCCCAGACTGGTCTAAACGTCTTGCAGAAGAGAAAGTAGCACCATAAAAACAATAATAATGAGAATTAGCTGAGAGCTGGAGGGATTGCCCCATGGAGGCTGTGGAGTCAGCACGGGAGGGCGGGCAGCTCCCAGTGGGTCAGGACTGCTGCTAATAACACTCATCCCTTGTGCTGCTTTCTGTATCATTTGTGGTTTGAACACTGATGCTATGCAACATCTCAAATGCAGGTAGAAGTAGGGGATGATTTCTTCCCCCATCAAGGATATGTGGCCATCTCTGGAGTGAAAGAGGACAGACCTTCATCAGAGCACAGCAAAGCACCAGAGGCAAAGTCAAGCTCTTTATTAACTTCAGATGAAATTGGGATATGCAGAAAGCAATTTACTGAGATGCAGGCAGGGCACAAAGGCTAACATCCTGCTTTTAACTGAAGTCCCTTAACATTTGAAGGCAGCAAATGCCCTGGACCTTTGTGTCTCTTTAGAACAAAGGCAGTTCCGTCAGTACAAGTGAAGGGGAACTGGCAGGTTAAACATAAGTGAGAGAAGGGTCACCTAATGAATCCTTCCCTGTATTTCAGGAAGAGGCAGGATGAGACTGAAGGAGAGCTGCCCTCTGTGCAGTCACCTGGCCCAACCCCATTTGACCAGTGGGATGCTGGGAGCCTCTGGTACAAAGTAAAGGAATGGAGGCTGCACTTCCACATGTGCACCCACCAGCAGCTGAGGTCATGGAAGAATCCTCCAGGAGTCCATCAGGTGGACTTGGGTCTCCTCCACAGGTGCAGCCCTCATCGTGTGTGGATTCCCTACACAGATGGCAGGAAGCACCAAGGCTTCCAAGCACCAACAGCTCAGCCAACTGTGGATGGAGAATGGCAACTTCTAAATTCCATCTGCTCCTTTTTTGTCACCTTCTGTACTCAGAAACACATTCATCAGAAGCACACTGGGACAGTGACAAATTTTACCGTCTCTGGGTTGTCACTTCAACAAGATTAGATTATTTTAATATTAATTCATTACCCAATTTAAATTCAATTAAATACATTTTACAAGGCCCTGGCATGGCCGTGATGCTGGGGACAGCCCCTGCTGAACGCCAGGTGTAGCATCTCTGTTAGGGCCAAACACCTGCCTCAGATTCCCCAGTCCTTCACCAAGGACCCCCTTTTCCTACTTTTTCCCTAACAAGGAGAAAAGGACACTGAAACCATTGAGATGGATGAACAGCTTTCCTTTTTGGTGGGATTATGTTCAGGAAAATAGTTCCAGCATTCTCCACAGATGGTTGAAATCAGAGTTGATTTCCCCATCTTCCTTCCTGGTAGGGGTGCCAGGCTCTCTCTCACCAGAGAGAGTATTAAAAGCACTTTTCCTCTTTCTCACAGGGAGAAGCTGCATGAAGAAGGGAACACTCCAGTGTAGCTACGGGATAGCAATAAATCATGAGAGCTCATGGAAAATTCGCATTACTGCATTCTTTTAGTCAGGAACCAGTTTCCATGGGTCATCCATTCTGACCTTCAGATACACTACCTTTAAGATAAGAACACAAATGGAGATAAGGAGCACCTGAAGCATTGTCTCATTTTTACCTGTGCTTTGCTACAAGTCATTACTTCTGTCAGCTTCGCATTAGCTGCCACCTACATATTCTCTTGCAATTAAGACCTAAATCTGTCTCTAGCAGTGCCAGAATTCAAGACATCCACCAGGACCCCACAAGGTAAAAAAAGGAAGACCTAAACAGAAACGGCCTGGAGAGAAATGGGAAAAATTAGGAAAAGCTATGGAGATGGAAGAAAAAAAGATGCAGACTGAAATACAGAAGGGGCAGTGGGGGGAAGGTGTGAGGAGCACGGGAAAGGGAAATGCAGAACTGGAACAGATTTCAAATCTGTGCAGCAATGCCCTGCACCACTTTTCCAAAGCTGCCACAATGTGCATCCCTGTTTCTGAGGCAGGAGGACTCGGAGCCTCTCCCCGGACGGCTCTCTGACCTTGGTGCTCCCTGCCCTTACACCACCCAGCAGAGGAACACAGCACCCCGGGGGTCCAGCCCATGCCCCGAGTGTGGGGGCCACAGCCCTGCCCCTGTTCACACCCCACGAGCCTGCACTGCCAATCTGCACTTTGGAAAAGGACAGGATGTTGTTATAGCTCTCCAATGGTCCCCATCTGAACAGAGACTGTCACAGCACAAACGAGAGGAAAGGACCACTGAACCACGTGGAAAGTTGCCAGGCTGTGCTGCAGCCTCCAGCGGTTATGCTCAAAGAGATTTAAAGTCCAGCATAACCTTGATTTTTAATAGAGTCACATTTAATGAGCTTTAACGTCCACAGTAATAATTTTCTTATTACCTATGCAGGAGTCGGAAATACGATCAGAAAAATGTGCTGCACTCCAGTCCAATGAAGGGATTTAACAATGGCCAATACATTATTATCAAAACCATCAACATCATTGTCCTTAATGCCTTTTTTTGGTTGGTATAATTATAATTCTGTTAACCATAAGTATAGCTGTTGCATACCATATAAGCTTGCTGAACACAGCAAACCTGGCTGGCTGGAGGCCACCCAAATCCCTCCTCACCAACCAGCCAGTCAGGTTATATGGCAAAGCAGGACAGTAAAATCTTACATTTACCTCTATCTGTCTAAAGGCAAAATGCAAACTTACATATGACCTTTGTTGTCCTCCCAGCTTTTATCCACACCTTTCCTACTCTGTCCTTGCTCTCTCTTCATCCCATTCTACTCTGACAGAGACCTCCCACCTCAAAAGCTCAGAGAGCTGAATTTGCCTCTTGCATGTGTCACACGAACGAGCTGGATAAACAGACAGATGGGGACCGCAGCTGGCAGAAAGGGGTGCAAGAAAAACTCCAATTCTTCTCATTTTTGTACAGAAACAGCTTCACAAAACTCACTGAAATCCACTCCCTTATCATGCACAACAAACCTCCCTCCCTGGGGTAGCCAATTGCACAGTGACAAACAGAGCAGAGGGAGTTTCTGCCACACGCTCCCCACTTCACACCTTGAAAATACACTGAGGCAGAAGGCATGAGGCAGCTGTTCCTGTGGGCAGAGCTAAGAAAACAGCAAAAGCTGGATCTCCCATGTCTTATCCAGAGGGAGACAGTGAGAGTTTTCTGGCCACACGAATCCATGTTGTGAAGCCACTGCTGAACAGCTGCTGTATCCACGCTGCGGATGCAGGATGGAGTCAGTGCAGAAATGGATGCAGCTTGCACAGCACACTTGATCAGCTGTCCCCAAACCCACTAGGAGCTCTCCCTGCTCCAGCAAGAAGGCCAAATCTGGTATTCACCTGGCTAATTTAAAGCCAGCTCAGAATAACCCAGTAACCTTGTGGTCAGCACTGTAACACCCTCAGCATCTCTTCACATCCCAATTATTTGTAGTCCCCATGCTCTGACCATACTGCTGAATGCCCCCACAGCACATGAAATACAAGAAAAAATGCCCAAGATCTTTCCATATAACCTGGCTTCCTATACCTTCCCCCTGTCCTCAAAGAGAGTCATCCACAGGGCTGCTCCATCCTTCAACAACAGCTTTTCCCCATTTTGTTTACAAGAACCACTTCCAGATGCACTTATAGGCACTCTGAGAATCCAAAGGGCCCTCCTGTGACTGTGGTAAATGACACTGAAGTACCTCCCACCCTCCTGAGTTCTGCACCTGATGCTCTCTTCCATCTGAGCTGGTCACCAGAAGTCAGAATGATGCAGCGTGGGACTGGGGTAAAAGGGAAAAAAACCAAAAAGCCATCACATACATGAGGCTGGAAACACCCTGAAACCCAGTGAGCTGTTTGTTTTCCTGTTGGAATCAAAGGCAGAAGAGAAAACAGCTTTAAAAATGCATCCCTTCTGAGCTAGAGACAAACCTGGTAACATCCCAGCACAGAGGCACCTCACCAACAGCTAAAAGCGACTGCGTGGAAAGGCAGCAGAATAATAATTCTGCCTAATCACAGGAGGCACACGTGAGGAACACACTCCCCCAGAAGAGATGATTTCTGATTTCTGCAGATCATACCCCAGAGGTTCATTCATCAGTGACAGAGACACGGGGCTGACCCCACCTCTGCAGGCTCCCTGCCCCTGCCCTCCCGGGCTCGAAACGCACTGCCACCCCCCTGGACCTGCTGCTGGGGACAGGAGGACAGAGAAGGGCACGGGGCAGCAGCATCTACTGCAGTTCAAACCCCCAGAACCCAGTGCATTTCGAATTTGAATCGCAATGCAAGAACTGGCCCCAAGAACTGCTCAGTGGGGGCTGAGACTGGGAGCTCCTACAGACAATGGTCTTTTGAGATGTTTGCCAAGTGCTTCATGCTTATGCATCTGTTAGAGCAGCCACTAACAGCAGTGACAGAGCTGTCACTTACTCGTAACATCCAGTGAGCTCTTCACTTTATAAACCACCCCATCTGCACTTCTCACCATCACATTTTTAAGGCTATATAGTACCATAATCCACTATGAGATGCTGGAGCAAACACATTCTCAGCAGTAATAAAGTGCCATTGTTTGAGTGATGGGAAAACAGACAAGCTACTTTCTGAGAATTTTGGTCTCATAACAGAGAAAGATGTTTTCTTCTGTGCATTTCATTTAAACCAGAGCTCTGCCCTTTTGTGGGTCTGAAGTCTTCAGCACTCATTACCTTTGGGAAAAGCTCTGCTCTCTCAGCCTCATCTGAGGGAGGATCCTGACCTCCAGACACTGACCATGTACGTGCAGTTGGAACACACCAGCTTAGCTCCACACGGACCTTCAGTTCTCTTTTATTTTTCTCTTCTTTAACAAATTGTTTTGGGGGCATGAGAGAGTTACAGCAGTAAGTTCTCCTGGGCTCTTCAGCAAAACTCAATTCTGCCTGATGCCTTGTAGTGTTGCAGGTGACGGGTCAGGCTTTATTGACAACCTTACCTTGATTTTCAGAGTCTGAGAGCATGTCTGGAGGTGTTGATTTTTGGGGTTACTGAGCTAAAAAGTCTCACTCAGGTATGTGAAGGGAAGACAGACTGTACTGGAGTGCCACATATTCTGTGAAATGTATTTAGCTCGGTGAAAGATGTAGTCTGCTTTCATGGAGTATTGAATGTAGCTGTGATTAATGGGCCACATATACACTGATAAACAATATTAATTTGTTTTAAGCCAGGTCTGAAAAGATTTCAACCACTTGCTTCCCTGCAGCTATGAAAGTTATTTCCTGCTGTCTGTACTACCTCAAGGGCTAAACCAGCCCTGAAAGGAAGGAAATATTTCCTTTCACTCTGTCGGCAGCACCAGCCTATGAAGGCTGTTGTATTGGTATTTCATTTATCACCAGCAAATGATATGAATTATTATTATTTAGCCTTACCACCCACCCTCTACCATACTGCCACAGGATTGCCACCACACATTCACTCTCCTGCATCAACCCAGCTTTTTTCATTTTCCATATAACCACTCCATCAAGCACACTCTCTGCAATGCCTCCATCTGCTTCTGCAGTCAGTTCCTCTGGCAACACGGATGAGTAAATGCATCCCCAGGAGCAGAAGCCAGCAGCCTACCTGCAACTTCTTGTGGGGACTGAAAACCCCCAACTCCTTCCAGATTCCCAGAGATAGAGCCGCCTCCTTCGAGCACCCTCACGAGCTCCCTCAGCCTTTCACACTCCTCCTGCAGCTGCTGCTGCTCCTCCTTGCGCTGCTGCTTGGCCAAACTCATTGGGTTCATGCTGAAATGGAGAACCTTGGTTCTGCTGGGGTCGTAGTCGCCCTGGGTGGCAGAAAAAAAACAACCAGAAGCACGTTGAGTAACTAATCCAACCTCTGAGTGCACCCAACCTGCACCACTCCGTGAAATCAAAAAATGTTACAGCAGAAAATAAGGTGACATTTATGCAGTGACAAGGTTTTATGACAACAGCTGAAGGCAGCCAGACCCAGTGTTGTTTCTTCTTCTCTTGCTATTCCATCTTTAAAAAAACCCTGAAACAAGGCAAAAAAATCAACAAACAAACAAAAACAAACCAGAAAAAAAACCCCAGAAACACCCCACTTAACAGAACTTGCTCCCTGGTTGATGCTTCCACAGTTAAATTTAACTCCAGATATGAAGTTTTATAGCTGTACTTAAAATCTCTTGATAGCAGGATATTATAATAACACCCAAATACACCCTTAAACTACTGCAGGATACCCAGTGCCACCTGATTTATTGCTCATATGAGCCAGCAACCTCCATGGCATCCAAAGGTGGAGTCATTAGCAAGTTGTATCAGCTCGTCCCAAGCAAGGGAACAGATATTCCATTCTTTTTTTCTCAAATGAGGGTTGTATTTACAGCAGTTTAAGTAGTCAGTCAAGCCCTAAGATGGCAAATTAATATTCTTTCAAAGCGAGAGGAAAACACTGATGTTTCATTTGTGATTTCAGAGAGACAATTTTCATATAAACTACAGGAAGCCTCACAACCATAAATGTAGTAAAACATGTGCTAACGCTGGCTGCCACGGCACTCTGCCCAGCTGAAACCCTATAGCAGTGCCTGCATAAAAAGCTATTTTATATGGTAATATTTTTCCTTCAATTAAATCTCAGGACCTAAAGTGATTTTGTAAACATTAATTAACCCTCAAGAGCAGCATGAGGTAGGTATTATCCCAATTTTATCATTTCATTTCCATTAAAGACGTGCTAGAACTTTATGTGGGTTTTTTTCCATGCAAACCAGAGCAGAGACTGAGCAACCTCATCCTGCATTGCTGGTCATTGCTGGTAAGAGACAGGAGAAGATCCCACCCCCAAACATCTTTTATTGAAAATACTCTCTATTCACATACTGTGAAGCTCCTCATCAGGCAGTGAACTGCTGAAACTCACTGCCCCAGAGCCTGGCAGCAGACACAAAACAGCTTCAAAAATGGGTTTGACAAATTCAAGGGCAACAGCTCCATAACTGGGCTGTGCCAGGGTAGGACACGAGAGCATCTTCCAGCATCTCTGGCTGCTGGAAGAGTGCTGGAGAGCATGGACAAATTTGTGGGCTCTCACAAAACAGCAGCTTCTACCACTGTGGTCAGAAATGCTCTTCTGGGCTTTTCTTCCCAGAGGAAAAAAAAAAAAAAGGAGTATGGTGGTTCCCTATAACTTCTCTGAGAAACCAGTTTGACCACAGCTGTGTTTTGGGTAGGAGAGAGTCCCTGTTCCACAGTGTAAATGCAAGTTACAAAGCAAGGAGATCACACGTGTATGTCCCAGGCCAGGAGGGGATGGGAGGAACCCCCAGAGGTCTGCCCTGGTCCAAGAGCTCACTCCAGAGAGCTGGAAAGACTCGGGCATGGAAGCCTCGGGTACCCTCCCCAGCTGTCTGCATTCCCACAGCCACGGGCACGAGGTCTGCCAGCCCTTGCCCACGCTCTGAGCAGGTGATGCCCGTTCTCCTACTGCCCAAGCCTGGCTTCAGAGACCTCAGGAACACCTGGGAGGGCAGCACTGTCCTGCAGCCCTCAGCAACAGGGCTCTGTCATCCCACTGCCATGGCAAGGCTGAGACAAACCCCCCCTGATTGCCAATCACACAACTCAGGCCAAAAGAAGAAATAATCCCACCAACAGCCTCGACCAAGAGAAATTCAGGTGAGACAGGAAGGACACAAGCAGCATCTTGGAGATGTCAAACGGAGGGAGAAGGAAGGCAGCTGCAACACCAGCTCATTAGATCTATTCTCCCCAGCACACACTGGCATTTACAATCCTGCCTCTGTACCAGCTCTTTACCTTCTCCTGCTATTTGCACTTCAGGGCTCCTCCAGACAGGTCAGGGCACTCCTCACTCTCGTGTTTGTTTTTCAGGGGAAGAGATTCAACTCCAAAGTTTGCAACAGGGTTTACTCTGGCTGGCAAAAGGATGCTCCAGTGTCGGCTGTGGATCCCAGTTCTCCCTGGGCAGCTGCTGGTGCTTCTGTCCAGCTGGGAAGGGCTCTGGCCCTGTCTCCCTTGCCAAGGTCAGGCAGAGCTCACAGCTCCTCATCCTGGCTGCCAGCACCATTCCAGCTCCAGTGCAGGGATCACCATTCCTGCAGACACAGCAGCAGGATCCCTGGGTGAGGAAAGCCTTGCACACCTGGAGACTGCTGCTACCTCCCTGCTGGGGCTGCTGGAACCCACACTGCACCAGCCTGTTTATTCTGCAGGTTATTTACTCTTTTCTGTCATCTATCTGGCCTTTCTCTAAAGCCCTGCCATGCAGCTGCAGTGCTTTGGCTCTTACAGATCTTTCAGACCATTTATCCTCTCCTTTCATAACATGCCCCCCTTTGAAAAATCATGCTCTAAAACTCATCACCAGGCCTCAGCCTTATTTTCAGGGTTCACCAGCTCTCCTCAGCACATCAGTTTGAAGCTTCACTGAGACTACAGAACCTCTTAAAAGCCCACAGTGCAATGAAGGCAGTGGCAGAATCCGTCTCATTTAACATTTCTGGGAGATCACTAACATATTTGCTATGCTACTCACATTTTTGGGCTAGGGGCAGTAGCTTTCTCTTTCTTCTACACAGCACACATCAAACCAGTACATTTCTCCCTACAGCTAAAATATTAGTGCAGCTGGTTTGTATTACAGCAATGCCTAAAAGAAACCAAGTGAGACAGAGATCCCAGCATGCCAGGTCCTGTACAAACCCCACAGGGAGCTACCACCTAAAGCCCAAAAAGCAGACAAGAAAGCCTGCAGATGCAGTGTGTGAGGGGAGTGCAGCTATGGAAAGATGCAGCCTCCAGTTCCAGACTCCTCAGCAGCACCGTGGCAAAAAAGAAGAAAAGAAAAAGGAAAATACATCTTCAGAGCTGCCCCTCCTCACCACCAGACCATGCTGCCACCTCTCAGTCGTACCAAGCAGAGCATTACTTAAGTCTCCAGGAAATTTACTGGCACTCTCTGGAGTTTCAAATAAATGCAGGAAGCTTTCCATGGAAACGGTGCAGACCAGAGGCAGTGCCTGATGAAAGGGATGGGTCTCAAGTGTAGGTAATACAGAAAGTCAAAACAGTATCACAACTTGGATCGTTTGGAGTGTTTTTCCAAATTTCTAGAGGTTGGGGGGTGACTTTGTGTCATGCAAATGAGTGGTTTAGGGTTGGCTCTATGAAGAGTCATGGCAGGATACTGCTAAATATAACAGACAGCAAAGCAGCATTAAAATCTCAATAGCATTTGAAAGACATGAAACCCTAATGCTGGTAGGAAATCAGAGACTGAAGAAAGCAAACAACATCCTCCTGGAATCCCTTTAGCTCTGGAAAATGTAAATTGCTGGTTTTTCTCTGTCAACTGCACTTCCACCTACAATAAATTAGTCTTACTGATCATAATTTTGTCCTTTCAGTTGTGCAGCAGAAACCTGGAAAATGGTGTTTCAGGCACTGGGAGAGAAGACCTACAACAGATTTGCCCATTTAGAAAATCATTTCTAATCTTGGGTGACTGAAGAGGAAGACCAAGCAGTGGCATTTGAAAGGTGGGCACAGAAGGGACAGCCACGTTCCTTGAACAGGAGCTGGGACTCCCCAAACAGCTGCCCAGGCACAGCTCCAGATGCTGCTTCTGTGCTGAACCAACACATGCAAGGAGGTATTGCTCAGCAGAGTTAAAAAGCATCTTGTAACAAACTGTAATGTATCCCTGGTTTCTCCAAGAAGCGTGAAAATCGTGCTGCAGGTTTGGAAACTTGGCCTGAATGTGAGGTTTGACCAAATCCACTTAAGCTCGTGGTGCCTTTACATGGAAATATGAGACATTTGGGGGATGCAATCGATGTGTGACCTACAGAGCTCTGTTGGAAAGCCATCCCAGCCCTGGCTCGTTCAGCACGAACTTGGAAGCTTGTTTTCCTCATCAGCACATCACAGCCAGTGCCTCAGAGAGCAAGGATAACACATTACTGCTGGTTTCTCAGCAGCATCCCCTCTTTACCCCTGTTTTCCCCCAATACCTTAGAAACTAGAAATTGTAGAGATTCTGAAGAGCAAATGACTTGGACTAGAGAGAACTGCTGGCGTTCATTGATTCTTCTTTTGAGGAGTAACACTGAAAAGGTAATTCAGATTTGTCAGAAAAATGTACACAAAGCTTCAATTTAGGGGGAAGCAATAAATACCTTGATTGATTGCAACCAAGCCTGGTTGGCACTTAAAAAAGTGAATCACTCATTCCTGGAAAGCAAGATGTTAACTAGCTGATTTGGTGCTTATGGCAGAAAAACCTTTTTTTTTTTGGCTCTCAGAAGGACACCGGACATTTTATAGAGATGATTTGTAGATTCCACGTGTTAATATCCTTCACAGTTTGTGAAATAATGTTGTTTTGATGCATTATCCTCAGCCTTCCAGACACATGCCCCAGGGTATGCAGAAGGGAAACTCTCTCATGGACCACCCCACTGCTGCTGTCCCAGCTGTGCAGTCACTCTGTGACACAGACACTGCAGATGCCACACACAAATATTGGCTTAATGCAATATGTTCCAAGCACACTCTGGCAGAACTATTCACTAAGACTCTGGCTATCAATAAACTTTTTGACAAAAGACTATGGAAAAAAGAATTTGCAACAGGGCCAATTTGTCATCTAGAACTGAGGTACAAGCTCAAGTCAGATGCTGCTGCCTCCCTTCTCACTTCCATCTTCCAGCTTGAAAAAAAACCACCCCGGGGAGGTAATTGTGCTGATGCTATGTGTCATTTTTTAAAACTATATTATTGTCAAACAGTCAGCATGTTGGTCTACGTGTTGAAATTACAGCTCAAAAACTTCCTAAGTAATCTGCCCATTAGGGAAGAATCAGTCAAGTGCCAAAGCAATGAATGAAGACAGAACTGCTTTAATCTCTGAAAAACAGAAACTTTTCCTTTAGAAGAGGAGTTGTTTAGAAGAACAATGAAAGCTGCCAGTGACAGCACCTTGAAAAGGGATGAACTTATTTTGGCATCTCTCCTCCTGGTTGTTTGAAAACTGCACAGTCCCAATTCAGCGATGTCTTTCTCCAGGAGCTATAAAAGCTTTTCCCTCTACCCCACTCACTTTCACAGGCGCTCAGGTAAGAATAAAGCACTTAAAACCATGTGGACCACTTTCCATTTGATGAAACGTTCAGTGCTTAACAACTCCATTTAAGGCCTATTCATCTGCTGCAGGTATTTCTGATCAGAAGGTAGAGCTGGTAGCAAAGGGAATAGTCTCCATTGGTGGGAATATGTTTATCCAGCATCACTAATGAAACTGAAGAAGTCCATACATCCCAAAAAGGCAGTCACTGTCAGGATACAATGTCAGCAAAGGATTTTCAGCTGCCTTCACATCCTCACAGGCTCCTTCTGTTTAATCTTTGGCAAGCAAAATCATCAAAACCCATAGATGGGGCTGACACGCATTTAAGTTCCTCTTTTCTTCATAGTCTTGGTATATATCAGCCTTAAAAGACTGTGATTTCTGAGCAGCACAATAAATTCTGGTGGAGCATATGGACAGCTGAGTTTAATCGCTGCTGGCTGGCAACACAACAGCTTGTGCTTGGCCCTGCTGAGAAAAGGCTGGCGATTGGAAGCTCTTCAAGGAAGGACCATTTCCTCCTGACGCGACTCTCGCGCAGTGAGAGCCACCCAAACACTGCTGCCTCCTGAGCTGAGGAATTTCTTCCCATGCTGACTTCTTAAGAGAGAAATCTCCAAGGTTTCTGGACTGGGACACGTTATTCAGTACTGGAGAATTTAAATAGAAATGATTTAAGGAGCTTAGTAGATTGTATCAGCTTTAAATGGGTCAGTAGTTACCTTGGAAAAATATTTGAAATAAAGACTGCATCTAGCTGTAGGAGACAGATGGGAAAGTTTCTTATGTACAGATATAAAACATAAAGCCTCAGTTGGGGGGATGGTGGAAGGGACGTGTTTGAAAAGCATCCAACTGGCCAAGGAATGCTCTTGCTTCCATTTACTGCCTCTTGTAGGCAAAAGAGTAGTTTAAATTGTAAACACTAACACTCAGCAGATCATGGGGTATATTTTGGTGGTCAGTGTCCAAAACTGAACTTTTGAACTCTTGAACAGAGGATGGTACTTCACTGCTGGCACAGCCTGGTGGTACACCCTGGTAAATCCTGGACTAAAACAGAGGTGGCACATCCTGAATCCTCCAAAGATAGGACAAAATGTGACAAAATGTTACTCAAGGTTTCTGGCTGGTCTTTCAGTGTGTCAGGCTCCAGCTACCGAATTCTTGCAAAATCCAGGTTTCTGATGCTAGAAGAGCTGACACTGCTTTTGGGGACCTGCAGGTTTATTCCTGGGATTCAGTGCCTCCTCCTGACCACAGATCCTTTATTCAGCTCAAGCACGCCTTTCCCAAGGCTTGGGGTTTCTGGAATGACTGTTTGGCTTTCCTGCAAACACGTGGTATTTGTGGGTAAACACAGCCACACGGGCTCTGCACACAGCTAATGAACACCCCGTTGCTTCCACTGAGTTATGAAAGCAGAAGTCACATATCATTAGAAGTTGTCTTTGAACGTGTTTATCTCCAGCTTACAGTTAATGGCTCAGCATTTATGTCAAGAATTGTCTGCTGTTAGTCCTGCATCAATACCCATCGGAAACTTCACTCAAAGATGGAGAACAAAAAAAACAGCGGGAAGGCAAAATTGGAATTTATCACCTGAAAGGCATATGCAAGGTCCCCAACAATTACAGCTCTTGCTGCAGTAGCTTACTAACCAGAGTCTGCCTGGCTGTTCAGGTGAGCAGCTTTTCCTGATCCACCTAAATTTTATTTTAACTTTAACAGCTATATAAAAAAAAATTGGTTACTCAATTCTCTCATACAAAAGTCTGTTGGAGGCATTTCTGTACCCAGTACAAGGCAGCCTCAGAAAGATTAATCCCACCTCAGGAAATGCCATTTTAATGGAAATTCTGTTTCTTGGTTTTGTTCTTTTTGTTTCTTTGCTCAGGCTTGTTAAAGTGATTAGAGTAATACCCAAAGTAAACTGCATCCCAAAGAATTCCCTCTGTACCCAGTGCACAAAGCACAGCACGCTCACCCGCCCCAGCTCCCTCTGTCACACAAGATAACCACACCAAGGGATCTTTAAAGCCTGTGGAACAGGAGCTGTATTAACAAAAATGGATTGCAAAGATGAGACAAAGCAAACTAACAAATAAGCAACAACCACCACCTGCTCCTCGCAGCTTTGCCAGTGTGTGCATGCTTGACATCAGAAACAGTTGGGGGGGCAGAAAAAAAGAAAAACAGAAGGTGCTGGATGTTGGGGAAAGGCTCATTTGTTCCCACCAGGTCTCATGCTGCTTCCCTACCTTTTTTCTCTCTCCATCGTTTTTTTGTGTGCATCTGCACACACACAACACTGAAACCTGGCAGCAGAAATTCATTTGGGCAACCTTTCCATCCCTCTCTTAGCCAGTTCTTAGTACAATGCCCACTACTTCTTCCCAAAAGAGGAAGATCTTTCTCCTTGCCCAGTTGATGTGACCTCTCATCCACACCCCTTGATTCAGAGAACCTTTCACCCGTGGCCTCCTGACCACCCACATTAGTCCCCTCCAGAACACTGGAGACACTCTGAGCTCTGCCTCTCCATCCCCAGTAACTCCTCCACCAGCACAACAGATTCCACATCCTTGCCCTCGGGAGCAAGGAGCAATCCCACATCACCTTCCCCACTCCACCAGCAATGCCACCTCCAACACCTGCATCAGCTGCTCCTCCCACAAAGGCTTCTACAGGGGTTTTTCTCTTCCTTCCTGAGCGGCTCCTCCACACTATCCATGCTCATTGATATTCCTCCCTATGGCCTCCTTCACCACAGCATCTACAGCAAATTAGCAGTGAGACAGGGAGGTCGTTGGAGTTTGGCTGTATCACAGACAAAAAAGCTCTAATCACCCTAATCACGCTGTTCTAACACCAGACCATATCTTTGGGTACAACATGTAACACATTTTGGACACTGCTACAATAGGAGTAATAAAATAAAATGTCTTAGCAGTGGTGCTGAAGCCCTTCAGGTACAGTTTTAAAAGGAGATCTGTTTTCTATACCTCTTTCAAACGTGTTGTTCCCTGGAGGATGCAAGACTGTAATTTGCATTGAGTGAGGCGTTCAGATGAGGTCTGGGATGCAAACAAACGTGACAAGAAGGTTAAGAGTCAGGACAGAGAGACATGGAATGGCATGAAGCCAGGATAATCTAAAAGAAAAAATGCATCCAAATGTTCACTGTCCTTTTCAATTGCTGCTCTTCCTTTTATTGAAATGGAAGAAAATCATAGTCTGCTCTAGGATGGTTTGTTACCATCTAGAGACTTGAATTCCAGGGTTTCTACACTTGTTTTTTCAAGTCAAGGATTCCTGTCTTTCCTGAGAACAAAGTCCATAAAAAGTTGCTATTATTTACAGTCTAGTAGCATGCAGAGGAGACCTGTGCTGGTTCAAAAACCTCTGATAAAGACACTGAAAATAAAAAGCACATAGGTTCTGAAAACAGCCCCAAAGAGCTTATAGTGTGAGTTATAAAAATTCTTTTTCAGAGATAAGTCTTAACTTTATATGGTGAGAAATGCTGGCTCTCACAGATCTGAATTTCAAAAAAACATTCTATCAACTTTCCCATACAAATGAAGTAACTTTGTTAGAGGATATTGTAGAGAGGTGTCAGACCAAATCTAGGTTTTCAAGAGAAGTACACGCAGTTTACAAAAAAATTTAACTATTTCTTTGCTGCTCTCTTTTTTATTCTGCAACATGCACATACAGTTACTGTTCAGTAGACCACAAAGGCAGGAGATACTTGCAGTGAAGTTTTTTGGTGTAGTATTCACTCCAATCTAGATATTCAACCACTCAAAGCTTCCCTCCTGACGAGGCTCTATAAATCTTGCTTTAATGCCTCCATAATTCTGTGTTTCCTGCTAACGCTCTACTTTGGAATTAATTCAGATGGGATTTCCAGGGGAGATCCCAGAGGAGAGAAGCAGCACAAATTGGCTGTGCTAGACCAGGACCCTCAGTATCCAGACAGGAAGGGAAGAGTCAGAATGAAGTATGACAGCAGAGGTCCCACTTTCAAGACTCTATAAAGCAGAGTGAAACCACAATGTAATAGGATTTTCCAGTTAATGGATCTCATTAGCAAAAAGCAAAACCTCTACGGGTATTTTTTTTAGATACTATCTGATATAAAAAGAAAGATGCATAATTAAAAATTATGTAAAAGCCTTCATGGAAGCATCAAAGTTCATCTGAGCATATAAAAGCCTGAAAAACAAGTGACAAGAAGAGCTGTCAATCATGATGTGTATTTGTACAGCAAACACTTGGCACAGGCTGGATGCTGAGGTCAACCACAACAGCCTTAGCAGCAATGCTGAATCTCCTACAGGCTTTAAGTGCACCAGGACATTTTGATCCTGCACTTTAATGCATATAAAAGTACTATTATATGTCCTTTCATGTCTAATTCCACCCTGGCAGGGTACAAATCCAATGTTTGATAGAATGAACGAGCACCCTCAGCCTTGGCTGCAGCCCTGAGCTAACCCACCATCATCAACAGATTCCTGCCTCGAGCTGGAAGCATTTCCACTCAAAGAGAGAGTCAAGTTCCCTTTCCCATCACACAGAAACCGTGACAGACACGAGTGCTTTGGAGGACTCCTTTCTGACAGTCTCCTCGAGCAGCTGGGCAGTGTCTGAGTGGGATTTACAGCAAATGTGTTGCAGGTTAAACAAGCTCCAGTGCAGCCTCTCCCTGCGAGGGGTTATCGCCTCCCACACGCCTTCTGCTGTGGCCAGGCAGACGGGGAAAAGGAGGAAAACAAAACATGTCCCTGCAACACACCCAGGGGAAGAGCAGCTCCAGCAGCACTGCCAGGTTTTATTCTTTTTGTCACAGTCACTTCACAGTGATGAGGTGGTTGTCTTGCCCCTGGGGAGGGCTCATCTTCCCCATTATCACCTCAATGTCCAACCAGGTACAGGAGGAAATTCCTCTAGTAATGGATAATTGGGTAGAGGGAGAAGTGAGAAAGCTTCCAACATCTCAGATAAACGTGTATCTGTGTACATACCATCCTTTTATCCATGTAGTCACATTAGTCACTATGAGGAGTCACTGCAGGTTCCCTTGGATGTGTTGAGCAGGCAGAACCCTCTTCTGTTTGCTCTGCTCTTTCTCAAGTAAGAGACCTGAGTGTCTAAAACATCCAAATATCGATTCAGATGGTACATTCTCTTCTATCTCCTCAGGGCAAATAGACAAATGTTTGGTTTTCCCTCCCTTTTCACCATTTGATCAGGTTAATTTTTTTTAATTTCAGCAAGTTGTAGGATTCCTGATGAGAAGAGTTCTTTTCCCCTTCTCCAAGAGCACGAAAAAGGTCTCCTCCATCTTCTTCTTTCTCCCCACCTTGTGATGATTGCCTTTTAGCCCCAGGTTTCCTCACCCCACTCCTTGGGGAGCAGGACTCTGCTCCCTTGGTCCCTATGCAGAAGGGCATCACTTTGTCTCCTTTTTCCTTGAATATTCAAAGTTTCTACAGACTTGGGATTAACAAACATTAGAGATGTCCCAGGCAGTGAGAACAGGGCTGTCATGGAAGAGGTTGCTGTGCATACAAAGGAACCCTCGGCTAGAAGAGTCAGCAATGCAAGGAGAATTAAAAGCACAGTTAAATAACCCCAAATCCTCATGCATATTTATAAACTACATCACATCAAAACTAAATCAATACCCTCACTAGTTACATATGGCCTGAGAAAGCAAGAGCTGGTAACTTGGGTTTGCTTTACCCATTGTACTGACGAGACCAAGAAAGTCTCCACACAGGAATAAATTCCTGGGCTGGGAAGGGGAATTTCAAGCTGTAACATCACAGGGTAAGATGAAGCAGAAGGGAGCAGCCAGCCACAGATGGCACAAGGAATCCACCTGAGCCTTGGCAATGGAGCAAAATTTCACTTTAAACCCTTCTATTCCTATGAAAAAAAGAAAAACACCTCTGGCAAGAGAACAGGTTTCACAATTTCAGCTGCAACTCTGTAGGTGACAAACTACATCCCCCAACACCTCATACCCCACTGCTGGGTGAGGCTGTTCACATGGAGACTTCCATCAGCACAACCATCTGCTTAAATGTACCTTCTTGGCTTTCCCTGGGGGAAAATACTTCTTGGTTGCCTGCAAATCTTCAATTACTATTCATGTCTTTTCAAGTAAATGCAACTTGAACCAAAGATATGGGAAAACGCTTAAAAAAGTCACACTGGGATAACCAACCCATTAGCAAAGTGTCTCTGACAAACATGCTAAACCTGACTTACATCACTTCATCCCCAACAACACATCATCCTTATTCAGGCTTAGACTGCTGCGAAGATGAGCCAAACTCAACCTGAATCTACCTTGAAATATATTTGGTAGACACAAAACTGTCCGAACAACAGTGCATGACTTAATGGTCTGAAATACAACTGTCCTGTCTCCAGTTTGATTTTATTTCACCAGTTTTACGTCACTGTGCTAATGGACTGGAGAGCAACCAGCACATTTTGCACAGAGATGAGAAGGGGCAATGATTTTAAATTTTACTGCCAGGTTTTTTCAGAATTATGACTGCCAGGTCAATCTCTAAACTGTTAAGACCCTACAAAGCCTCCTTCAAAACACAGTACTTCCTGCTGTATAAAACTCAGGCTTTGATTTTCATCATCACTTTCCTCATTGCCAACATATATCACAGCATTTTTATGAAAGAAAACGGTGAATGGGGGGAAATTCTATTTTTCTGGTGTTTCTCAGTGAGAAGCCAGCTCTCCAGCTTTCGTGTGACAATCCAGGGAGGAGAGGACAGCTCAGCCTCACACCACAGCTACCACAACATGCCCTGCACTGCAGTCGTTACTTCTTTCCCATTAAGTTTTAATTAGACAACACATGCATAACCTGGAAGCACAGCCTGGCTGCAGTTGAGAAGGCATCTTTTCAACTTTATTTGAGCAAACCTGAAAGAGAGCCTTGCTGTACTTCTCTAACCACAGATTTTCAGATGGCATCTTCCAGCACACAATCACCCTGACTTTCAGGGGTCAGACCACATCTGCTAGGGAGAATGCAATTTTCCTTTCTTGTAGCAATTACCTGGTCCTTTTCCATATTTCAGTTGCTGTTTTGTTTTTAATGCAGTTTTAATATCTTAAAATTACTGCTACTTCAGCTGCACTCTTTGGCAGTGCACAGGGTCTCCAAGGGAGCTAAAGGCACTTATTCTGAGTTATTTTCATGAGCACCACCCCAAAATTGTCTTTGGTATGGAATATACTGACAGAAACCAGGGAGTTTCTGCCTGAAACTGAGACTGAGTAGTAGGCGAGCACCTTGGAATTCATCTGACTGAACAAGCAAAAAGTGGCCTGAAGAACAACGATAAAAATCTCAGTTGCATAAATTTAGACACTTTTATCCTCCAGCAGGTCAACAGCGGAGGAAAAAAAGATCAAGAGGGGTGATAAGGGAAAAGCACATTTGATGTTAGTGATTTCAGAAAAAAATATTATTTTCTGTAATCACTGTGAAAGGAGTACAAATCTCTGCCATCATCTTGCTTAACAGAGCTCAACAATGCTTACATTTCACTTGAGAGGAAATATCCGTTCTCATTATTTCAGCCCACTCAATCACTCCTCCTCCACCTTCTTCTCCAACTTCAAACCTTGACTCGGATGCGTTCACTCACTGGAGTTTGCAAATTGCTGATCACCCATTGGCAGTATTGATCTGCACGTTTTACTGCAGTCGGAATGAGACAGCACTGGCCGCTGAATAGACTGTGAAGACTGAAAAATGAGATTAACCAGCTCGCCTCATACAGATCGAGTTATCTGCTGCCTTGTTCGCTTTTCATGAAGCTTCCAGAATGCAGCAAACTGAATCTCCTTAACTCACAAGACAGGGCTGATACATAACTCCATTAGAAGAAAAGATCAGAAAAAGCAAGTAACACAATTTCATGGAAAACAGGTCTTGTCTGACAGACTTGAAGAGATTTCAAGTCTAGTTAACTAAGATAACTGTGTTGACATAACAGAATAGGAATTCTGTAATATATTTGCCTCGGTATCAAAATCGCATTTTCTTTTAAAACCAGCATGATGCAAAATCAGACTGTGGCAGTTTTTAAATGGCCCAAAAGCTGATGAACTCATAGTGACATTTCCCTGTTACTTCCAACAAGAATTGCTTCTTTGGCCGATTGTATGCAGCACACATTCTCTAAGATACATACGAAAATAATAAAACCTTACTAAAATATGCAGATAACACAAAGGCGGAATTGTAGCAAACAATAAAGCCCACAAAGATAGCTTAGAAATCTGATTGTGCCAGGCACAATCATTCCCTATGAATTCAAATGCACCGTGAGAGATCCCAGGGAGCAGAGCAGTCTCAGGTACACAACACAGCAGGTACTTTCTGGAAGGCAGTGTCTGTGAGGAGGCCACAGCTAATAACTAAGGGTTACCTCTCATTTAATGCTGTGGGGAGAAAAAAACCACAAGGAACAGGCAGGATCTTTATGTATCATTGAGCAGGAAGGACTAAAGAAACAATATTGTCCCTGAAGGCAGCACTGATGAGACCCCTCCAGTGACAACACACCCAGGTGAGGTGTGCAGGCACGAGGGCGTTGTTGAAAATTAAGGAAAGCGGTGAGAAGATTTCCATTAATGATTCACAGTCTGTAGAAACACATCTTCCTCTAAGAAATTAATGGAAATCAAACTATTTCATTTGCTGTGGAGAAGGCAGAAGCAATTTGATCTGGGTTTTCGGTGGAAATCTGACACTAAATGGTTCTTTAATGTAGCAAACAAAAGCATAGAGAGAACCCGATAGCTTCACTTCACGGTGAAGCCAATGAAATGGAAATAATATATATTTTTAATAGGGATGGCTAACCAGGGAAACCAATACATTGTCTGTTACTTAGTGTCTTTAAATCAATATTTGATATCTTATTAAAAAGAGTCTATGGAGCAACCACAAGTCGCTGGGCAGATTTCTCTGAAAACTGTATTTTTGTGTTATATCAGACTAATGGGTATTCTTTTTGGCCATAAACCTCTTAATTCAACTCATTCCATTTCTTCCAATTCAGAAAAAGTGTTATCCAATACTTTTATCCATTCTCTCTCATATCATTAATTCCCCCTCTTACTTTATAAGCCTCCAGACAATTCTGTAACTTCAGCATTTATTCCTCTTAGACATAACAAGAACTTAGATGTTATCACTGACAGTTTAATCTTTTTCAAGGAGAGTTTTAATTTGTAGAGAAATTATATTAGAATCAATGCCTCTAAATATAAAAATACTTTCAAATCTATGTTCATTTCAATATTCCAGAGTGGCAAAGCTACTCAAATCCTCAGGTGATGGAAAATCAGAATGACACTTAAGACCCAGCCACTAAGATTGGGCTTTTTTTCCCTGAAGGAAATGTCTTTTTTCACAGTCATAACGACAACTTGAACATGCAAATGCTGATCCATACAAATGTAATCCAGCTCATTGGAAAATTACAAGGGTTATTTGGTGATTAAGACTGCAAAAAATCAGAGAATGGAAACAGATATGTCACCTGCCATCTTTCTTGATCTCTAGGCTTTATATTAGGGAGTCTCCATCCTGATTTAAAGGGAGTAAAGTCAATTTAAGAACTACTTTTCTTGGAGATGATGAAGAGAGGAACAAAGATGGACTGAGATGTGAAAGCTCTACAAGTCACAAAACACAAACACATCTCTGCCTACATCACTCCTGACCACACGTGTACACGTTCTTTGTAAAACGACCATTCTGCACACGTGTTCACCTTCATTAACGGCAAAGCTTTAACAAACTATTTCTCACATTTCCACCCAACCTCCTGCTGCCAGTCCCCCACCCATCTCCCACAGCTGCCCTCTGAGGCAGCACCTGACATCAAGTCTTGAGCACATTTGGGGAGGCACCTGCAGAGTTGCAGAGTGGAAGGGCAGCAGGGAAGCAAACACCTTGAAAAAGCACGATTTCCCCCTGTAATCCCGTATTATTTCTGCCCCAGCATGCACGTGTCACAGGAACAACAACATGACTGTGGTTCTTCACGTGCCTCAAGCACAGGCTCAGACAGATAAAAACTCACGGTTCTGCCCTCAGGAAAGATCTGGAACATCATGAGCTGCCACACTGGGACAGCCAGCTCCACCAGCCCAGCTGCACACTGATCTTCTGCAACAGAAAAAACCCAGCCCACTGCTCTCAGGCTTTGTTCCCCCCAACTACCCCCTTGCCACTGCCAGTAATTCCAACCCACATTACAAAAGCCCCACAAGAGACCATAACATGGTTGCCTCTCTATACTAATACAAAAAAAAAATCACAAGTATCTCTAATTCCTCAATACGTGCCTGGTTTCTCTGGATCCATAATAAGTTTGTCTACGTTCAACTTGAAAATACTGTTCAATTTTATGAATTCTGCCTGGATCCGTACCAACTGCAAACTCTAATTTGTTTTCTGAATGTTATCTCAACTGTAAGAACTGATCAGTGCCTTCACTTCAGCTCTGCAGCCTGTATATTAAGTTAAACCACACACAAATGTGTTTGCCTCTCTCAAAAGCTGCTAAATGAGATAGTCTCCCACGGAAAAAAAATGGAATACTACCAGGCAAAGAACCAGGAGTGCTGCTCTGCCAGGAGAGATGGTCAGCAAATTTTGGGTTACCAGGCTGGGCAGGCCATGTAACCCCTGTGAAGATCAGCCAGCTGTGCCCAAAGCAGTCCAGAGCTGCTCCAGGCAAACTTAACTGTGCCAGAAGCTGACAATGGACCAAGCCTGGTAGATTTGGACAGGTGTAATAGATGCTTAAAGGAAATCTGTTACTACAAAACCTTTTTCTTTCAGAATTGTTTCCCTCTCTCTGCGATCTCCAAACCACACTGTGCCAAGAGGGACTGCTACTGCCTGAGCACCTCCTTCACAGCACAAGGGACCACGTTTCAGGGATATTATCCACGAATTCCACGGAAGTCACTTCCTCACACTCAGTCACAGCCACAACAGAGCTGGGATTGGCATCCCCTCCTGCCTGCAGACCTGAGCACATCCCCAACTCCACTGTGGCACCACCTTCCTCTCTCTGCTGCTGAGCTTTCCCTCCTGCCTCTGCCCCTCATCAACATTTATGTGGGAGGTCTTGCTTTTCCAGACATAAGCTTAATTGACCAAATGAACAAGTGAAGAAGAGAGACTGAGTCCTGAGGTTTTTGCTTGCAACAACCTTATTGATGTGAGCTTCTGTCAGGGAGGAGTTTTGTGCTACCACAGAGACCAGACAACCTTTGCATTCAGGAGATTACAAACTTGTTCCAGTGCTCCTGACACAGGATTGGGGGTGGAAAACGACTCTGATTGTGGGTAAATCACTGTGCTGCACTGCCAGCCCTCACCTGGGCAGCTGCTGCTAGTCCAGAGCATTATCACCTCTGAAATAATAATGTGTAAACAGAGTGTAACGGGCACCCTCAAAGAACAAGGTACTTGAAGGCAGAAAATGAATTAAAATCCAGTTTTCTGTATATTACTTTCTACAAGTGAACTCTCAAGTGCTCAGTCTCTAAGCTCTTCAGAAAGAACAGTAGCTGAAAAAACACAGGGACGCAGGGGAACAACAGGGGAGGGGAGTAATGAGAGATTTGTCTGCTAGTGCCAGCATTTTAAAAGACAAATTTCACTTATTTTCAAACCAGACAAATATTTTCCAGTTCTCCTTCAGGAAATGGGAACATGCAGATTGACAGTGGACCCAAGGTTGCTTAAACCCTGATCTATAACCTGGCTGCCAGGGGATGCTGCAAGGGATTTGTAACCTTCAGCCTTGGCTGGTCTCTCAGACACGCAGCAGCCTTTGAGCAGCTGTGACAGGCATCCCAAACACCGCGGCAGGCAGGGAGCTGCTGTGGGGGAGAGGAGCTGGAGGAAGAGGATGCAGGTGGTTCCTGTGCAGAGCACAAGTGATGAGAGCTGAGAAGGCCCCTCCGTGAGACCACACTGTTCCTCTCAGCTGTAAGCAAATCCCTCCTAGGAAAACCAGCAGGAGGTAAGGTAAGATATTCCAGACTCGATTTAAACGGCTCCATCCCTTGCAGTCGCATTGACCAGAACCACCTGAAATCTCCATTTATCACCTCCCTATTTTAAAACTAATCAATACCACTGCGGGACGGCAACTTTCTGTGTAAGTAGAAAACAAGAGGGCCTTGGAGCCCTGGGAAATTCTCCCTGCTCCCCAGCAGCTCGATAGCAGCTCTGATCCCGTGTCTGCATCACGCACAGCCGGGGCTGTAACACGGCCTTAAACAATGCAGCAGCAGCAACTACTTTGCTTCCAGCAGCTCCACAAGCCTCGAGCCGTGAGTAGAGAAAGAGCCCCCTCTGCTTGCTTCTCCACAGCAGTGTGTGCACGGGACCAAGGGTTTAATCCAAGGCAAGGAGGGAGTATGTGGGATGTAGGAGCTGTAAGCTCCGTTATAAACCCGTGCGTGTGCTGGGAGAGTTTTGAAGGGGAGAGTGAATACCTGAGAAACAAAAAAAGGTGCAGTCCACAGCCACAGGCAGCACTCCAGCTGTAATTCGTGGTGCCCAGGTGGCAAAAAGCTTGTGAGAATGAGGGAATGAGTTGAGCTGTACTCTGTGGGCACAGGGAGCAAAGTGCCACCAACTGTCCCAAGAGAGTTCTTAATGTTTGTCAAGAAAAGCTGGGAAGGAAGTTAACTAACCAAGGAAGGTGGCAAAAGTGCAATAGTTGAAGGAAAAGATGGGAAAGAATTTGTGTGCCCCCTTGACCCTCCTGGGGTTTTTTCAGATGCATAATTCCTATGGGTGATGACCTGGTGGTTTGAGTGTCAGGGCCCATCTGAATCTTGTCACCACAACAGCCTATACTGATGTTACTTCCAGAGGAGATACACCCACTGGGAATTAAATATCCTGGCACAGAAAGGTTTTTAAATAACTCTTCTCCTTCCTTCATTCTGTACTCTTGCTAGTAGCCTCCACATTAAAAATAACTGAGGAACCACGCACACTAATAACACAAACCACAAGTGCTTGCATTAAGTTTTACAGACCTCGTATGTAAATCAGCCTGTAAAGCCTGGTAGCCCGTTATATACTATTCAATTACTACAGCAAGCATCTATCCTGGGCCTTTCACAGTGATCTGTAGCCTGGAACAGGTTCATAAACAGCTCCGAAAGGCGGCTGCTGTAGATTTCACTTAACTCCTTATCTATCTGCTTTAAACGGATTAAATGACTCTGTCATTAAAATGCTCGAAGTAAGCCTTTGATCATAAACTTCTCATCATTTTACAGTTATTGAATCTGATCCCTAATGAATCTTATTCTGCCATATTTCTGTCTCTGCTCCCAGCCTTGCTCCCCATTAGTCCTGGTTGCTCAGCCCTAATGCGACTGCTTTGTATGCCCGACCACTGCCTCGCACAGCCCTCGATCCTAGCTGCTGATTGCCCAGCCCAGAGGAAGGATGAAGTGCAGGAATTTCATTTGAGGTAGGGTCAGAAGGAGCAAGAAAATAATCCACAAAATACAAACCACACCAAACACTCTCTCCATATTCTCTGCACGGCTGCGTGGCTGCAATCCCTTCCCGAGCGCCCCGCACACCCAGCAGAGAGGGGGGCTCGGGCACTGTGCTCTCCAACATCTTACAGACAAAAATATGTTTTATTTACATGGTAAAGGGGTACAAGAAAAAAGAAAAGCACTACTGAGATCAAGGGATTTTCTGCCACAGCGCACTATCAGAGTTTATCAGCTGCAATGAAGGATGTGCCTGATCTCAGCAGAGGTGGGGGAAAGCTTGTGGTGTCCAGAAGTGCCCCAACACAAACACCAGGCACCAGCCCATGTCTAAGCACAGCAAGGGGAAAGCCACTGCAGATCCTGGGAGAATGGAGGGAGGCAAAACATCCAATGCCCTGGTCCATACATGAGCAGTGGGGTTGGCAGTAATCAAGGAGAACAAATGTTTACTGGTCTGCTATGATCAGTAGGGATGGGGACCCCTGAGGTCATTCTGCATTCCAAGTTTTGCTCCAAACTCAATCAGGCTACAAAAACCAGTTATTAAACGTGGTGCTAGATCTCATTTCTTGCACCAGTTTAGTTTTGGCACATCCAAGGGCCCACACCTGAGGGCTGGTAGCACTGAAGATGATAAACAGAGACAGTCTTCTGACCCTACTATAAAGTAGACTTTATAAAAGTATTTTTTTAAATATCAGTATACAATATCCTAAGTCCCTATATTTTCTCCTTGAGAAGAAGACAATCATATTCTCAAATTTCAGAGACTTTTTTCTAGGGAAGTTCATTTCCATGAGGCACAACAGGAAGAAAATACCCAGGAATTCATGTCTAGCTGTTGTTCAAAACAATGCAGAAGGATTCCATGGTGAGACTGGCTTTCATCCTTCAGGACCAATACACACAAAAACAACAAGGAAGTCCTTCTAGTAGCCTCAGGAGAGGAAAGGTACTGTACAATGCTACATGAGCACCAAATGCTCGTTTCAGCTGTGAACTCATAAAGTCACATGAAAGTGTTAAGCTGAATGCTGAAAAACTGCACGTTTGATATGGAAGAGGCCCATTATATCAACTTGCACAGCCCTTGCCAATGCAGCACACTGACTAATGTTAATCATTCTGCATTCTAATTATCTTACCATTATAGCAATTTCCCTGATGATCATCCTTTTTTTTTTTTTTTTCCCCTTTTGCTGTTGTTCAGTGGTTTTCAATGATGCAGGCTGTAGGGCTTGGACCACCTCTTGGCCATTTGAGTGTTTTCAAAGGACACACCAAAGGGTGTGTTATTATCTCTCCCCATCATTCCCTTGCCTTTCCAGGACATACTTCGCACTTCCAAACAAAAGGATGGGAGAGAGGGGGATGCTGCTTTGCTCCTGTCCCCTCAGATGCTGTGCACTGGAACAGATTGGCCGTGGAACCCTCCCAGTTGCCCCAGTGCTAACCTCTGCTAGCACTGGTCCTCTGGCAGAGTGTGCCAGTGTTGGCTACGATGGGACAGCAGGAACCAGCATCTCTGCAATTGCCCAGCTGGAGTGAGACTGCCTTGGTAATTGCAGCAGAGCAAGAATGAATTTAATTTATTTTCTGCTTTACTCCAGTAAGAGAGAGAGAGAGAGAGCAGCCAGATTTACCCAGTGGCCTCATTCCTACCCCCAGAGCACGAATTACTTGCAGATTTCACAGTGAGTAGACAGAAGCAGGGACACAGACAAATTCCTAGAACCAAGGAAGTGATCGGTCTTTTCTGCCTCATCACCCTCATGTACATATTGTGACATTTTAATTAGCTTCCCCTATGTCTGACAGACATCCTGTGTCATGAAGAGAAACCACCATTTACTTCCCATCTTCACAAAATTTGGGAGCTTTAAGAAAACCCACCAAAGACCAGAAAACCCCAACCCAGTCTCCTCTCCCTTCCTACCCAAGTATTTCAATTACAGCACTAAGAATCCATTAGAGAAGAATATATTCTGCATTTGCTGTGGAAATCTCCTGGTGATCTTATCTGTCTCTCAGTTCAAGCTCAAAGCTCAATTGTTTTTTTTCTGCCAGTGCAAGGAGACTTCAAGCAGCACTGAAATCTTTTCAGATGGGGACAGTCGTCTCATCTTCATTTCAATTTTACAAGAATAAGAGAGATTTGTGGATAAACTGAAACAGTAAGAGGAATGGCTATGGGGCAATCTATTGGATTCTGAACAGCTTTGAGTTAACTGCTCCAACCAGCGAATTCAACATTATCCTGAGCTGCCTGCCTGATGAAATAAATACTTCAGGAGCAGCCTTGCCCAGTTACAAGTTTTCAAGTTATCATTGAGTAAATCGGTAGAAGGGCATCATCATCTCTAACTTTCACACATATCTAAAGGACTCAGACTATCTTTTTGATCCCCTGGAAGCAGGAAACATCAGTAAAGAGCATTAAGTTGAATGAAATAGCCAAGGAGCTAAAATGAGAGGGATGAAAGGGTAGGCTTAGCAGGAATACACTTGGTGGATTGACCGACGGGTCTGCTTTGCAGCATGTCCAGTGGTTTTTTTTTCCTCTAGGATGCTTGAGAGAAGGGACCACACAAAAATCTCCAGATACAGACACAGATCTGTCTTCTAAGCAGTGTCAACAGAAGCATCACACTCAGAAGATGTCAGAGACCTTGAGAAAGCAGAAAAGTCAAAAAACATTGACATTCAATCCTCAAAGTGCTTGGCTGTAGAAGCTACTATGTGCCACCGTGGCACAGCCTCTTGGCAGCACTGGGGAAACCATTTCATGTCATACAACCACTGCTCCTTCCCCCCATCCACCTGAAGAGGATCCTAAGGAATGTCTCCAATACTGCCACCTCCTTCCTTTCAGCTTCTGTCAGCCTGAAGGGAACAGGCTGTCAACTGCCATGTTGCAGAATATCCCAGGAATTAGCCCCAGCCCACACCCACTGCCTGTTCTCCCTCCCGAGCAGGTACTTCCCTCCCCGTCTGGCCACCTTTGCCATCCCTCTGACCACACACCACTTGGGTTCTGTTGAGCCAATTTGGGTGATATTCCTATTTTACACCCATCTGTATTAAGTGATGTCTGCATTTAAATACATCGACATGCATTCTAATAATCGTCTTCAAACATATACACGTACATAAAAAATTAAATTCCCCAGTGTTGTATTTAAATGTTCAGGCAGCTCCACCACGTTAATATTAATCATAAGAGCTCACACACATCTAATCACACTTTTCCTTGCACAGTGAACAGACTGACCTCTGAGCAAGCCCTGACTCCTTGGGAATAACCTTAAGGTCAGCAGCTCTAGCTGTGATGGATCTAGAGGGAAAGCAGCTCCACAGCTGAGCTCCCTTGCAGACTGCTGTCAACAGCTTCTCACATCCCTCTACTCATAAAAATGAGAAAATTTCTGTAATTACTACTGATTGCAACTGTGGTAGCACTGCACAGGGAGAAAGAATGTATCCACTGGAAGACAACCAAAAATACACAAGAGGACCTCTGGAGAGCTCATCCTTGCTGCACAGCCTTCATGTTACTGGTTTTTCAAGTTTTTCATCTCACTAGAGCCAGAAGCACAATGAACCCCCTTTTCAAAAGCAGTGTCTTTGTTCTGAAAGGTCACAATCTCAACTGAACATCTTCTGTCATGTCCAACATGCACAACAGCTTTCAGGGAATTTTTATTTCGTTTTAAGTGCCCTGCCAAAAATGCAAAGAACAGGCACAGAGCTGCTGCATCATTTAGGAAACGTGGGGTTTAAATGCCAACCAGAGCAAGCAGCAGAGCTCCTGGTGATGCTGAGCCCCATTTTTGGGTCAGCAGGGCTGGGATGGATCACCTGGGAGCCCTCTCACCTGCATGGAACACGGCTGGGCTCCCCAGACACCTCCCCTCCTTCCTGCACACTGAACCCCCTCATGGGACACCGCTCATTTTTTTTAAAAGATACAAAGGAGATGCTCTGCCCACAGCACTTCACTTATCCTGCCACTCCAACTGTCCATCCTCATTTCAACAGAACAGCCTTTCTACCTAAATTAGACATCATCTTCCATTCCACTGTTATCTGTCTTTCAAATCTAGCTAGGAAAGCTGTCAAAAACAATTACTTTTTTCTGACTTCTCTGGGTCCACGTCTCTTTAAAGTCTTATCAAACATCAGCAAATGGAAATTGAGGCAAATTTGGGCTAGGAAGGGCCTGTATCATGATCTGACTGTGTTCAGGGTGTGCTGACAGAAATGCTCTGATATTGGGGTGTTACTTCTCCCCACTTACCCCCCCGGGCACACCACGAGCCTGCACTGCCACGTGAATGCTCAACGCCACACACCTGAGTGACAGAGGCATGTCGACTTTCCTTCTTACTATCTGAAGAAATTCTTCAGAGAAAACCCATTTTTTTTTAATGTAAATCTCTGCCTCCAAGTGTCAAATAGGTGGTAGGTCGGTCTGATCAAAGGGGAGAGTTCTGGGATGTGTAAGATAACCTATCAACATCTCACATGCTTGAATCCCCCTGGCAGAGGTCACACAAAAATGCATTTCTCTGATGCACACTGCCACCCCCAGCAGTGCCTCAGCTCAGAGCATCTCCCCATTTCCTCAGGTATATTGTAACATCTTTACAAACACTGCCCACTCTTCACTGTGACAAGAAACAGGCAGATTTTTCCTCTTCCCCTCTTCACACACAAAGAGAAAATATTATTAAATTCTGACTTCTTTTCCATAATCTGGGTGACACATCTTGGCCTTTTGTCTCTTAGAGATGGTGTCAAGTTTTACATATACCAAGGAGTAGAGGAAAAATTGGGCACCATAAGCAGAGTCTCTTTATCAGAAGAACAAAACTACTGAAGAATGTTACTGAAAACTTGGACTTTGCAAAGCCAGACCACAACAGAAATGCCAAAGACAAGGGCAGCATGAAACTGTGACCTATTACTTTGTTTTAATCAAAAACTCAAAAATAATTGGGTCATCAAACAAAGGCTAAAGTGGTAATGAGTAATGAAAAGCTAAAAGCCTAATGTGGAGAGAGCTGCAGCTTATGGACATGGTACTCATAAAAGTCCGGGAGGAAGCACAAAGCTTCAGTAAACAAACCCTGCGAAGCGTTATTTGCGTTATACAGGTCTAAATGACATTTTTGTTTTGTTTCTGTGACATGGAAGCAGAATTCAAAGCAGCAGAAAAATAATAGAAAATGAAGAAAGAACAATTGAAAACTAATTTGTGCCACTGAACGACTACAGAGAAAAACAAGAAAACTATAAAGGGACAGTCACTCTTATCGCTTCCTGAAACTTTGTTTTTTCTTTGTGCGATAAGTAAGATTAGAGGAGTTTAAAAGTGAAGTCTCATTTAAAAATGATTGCTTCTGTCTCCTCAGCCTTGGCTTTCACCCATAGGGTGATTCTGGGGATCAGCAAAACACACAGAAACCTTCTGGAGTTGTTACTTCACTGGCACACATTGTAAGTTTTTGGGTGGGAACTTAAATACACAACTGTGAGTTTGAATGTGCAGTTGTAGCCGGAATTACTAATTCACCGGGAAGGTTGCTCTTTTTACCATACAAGAGCACCAACAAGCGTGGTGTCTCTGTCCCTGTACTCCCATGAAGGCAGTGCACACACCCCAGATTTAGTGACCCCCTGCCATTCAACCAACCCTTGCAGGATGTTTAAAACACCACCATTCATTCTGCAACACCTGTTCAGAAAACCAAGGTTTGTTCCAAGCCAGCTTTCCTGTACCACACAAGGACTGGAACAATTTCCTGCTGCTTGGCCCTGCAGAACACACGTGCTCTAGAACAGCCTCCTGCTCAGTGGAGCACCATCCTCATCTGCATTTTGTGCTCGATTTTTCTACTCTGCCATGGATGGCACCTCCTAAAGCTTGTGCTTCCCGTGTAGTGGTACAGGGACCTTTTCCAGCAGGACATTTCCCGTGGCCCAGCTCTCCCTGCTTGCTCTGAGCTCCCCGTGCTGCTGCTCAGGTGCTGACACTCAGTGCATTGACCTTTCCTGTTTCGGAGCTGTTCAGGAAATCCAGCGCTCACCCTTCCTCCCCTCTGCTCCTCTAGTGAGCTCTGTGATGCCACACAACCGCTGATATTTTCAAGGGTAGTGGCAGGAGAACATTAATGAATTTATTCTGGATTTTCGTGTTAAATGTATTATGCAAATGTTAATCAGTTTCTGCAGAACTTTGAGAAAGGTGCTGCATGAAATAAACAACACGGTGGCAGCTCTGGCAGTAGAATTTATAGAGCTTCAGGTGTTTAATATTCAATGTGCAAATTCCTTTAAAAATTTTTTTTTAAAGGGCATGTTGGTAAAATTTCCCTGCACAAATGTGAATCTGTGCACTCGTGGTCCCTGATGTTAACAAACATTAGCAAGTCTGTTCTGTGCATGTCCTTGTTTCATTCGACATCCACTTTGCACATCACATTTATCGGGGCCACCGAGGCCATCAAACAGCTTCTCCTTTAACCACCTAATGGCAAACCTACAAGTCAATGACAGGTTTATGCTTCTCCTCTCTGCTCCTGTGGAATGTTTCTAATTTCTGCTAATTCTAATAACAGCAATGTATTCAGAATTAACACGTACAAATATTTGCATAGCCCCAGCTAATTCAGTGTCACATAATCCCCAGGGGCTGGATCACAGCAGGTTCTACTCCCCTTCCATTTCACACCAGTTCCAGGATTTCCTGCAGTACCTAATCCACATGGCACAAGATACACAATGTTTTCTCCCAAATAACACGTATAATCCTTTCAGCACAATTTATGGGCACGTTATAGGGGAAGCTCTTTTCCCTCCCATTCATTTGGGTGGCACTTTAGCACATCCCCTTAGCAGCTCCCTGTGAACACCAGGGACACCCAGCAGAGCAGTTCAGACTTAGTTTCACCTACCCAGCTCAAGAGACAATTGAAGTGGAGGTGTGGAACAGCACAGGTGTTGCTCAGGCCAACCACCAGGACATGCTGGGGGACTCCAGAGTGCCCCTCTGTCCCTGGCACCTCCTGCCTGTGCCATCCCCTCTCCAGAGCTGCTGTCACCCCCAGGACCAGACTCACTTGGTGCCTTCTCCAATCAAAGCCAGCTTCCTGTGTGAATATTCTCCAATGTTTTATGCAAGCATTCCACACTGCTAATCTGTCATAAATTAATACCCATGATGTCTGTTTATCACACGTTTTTCACTGCTGTTTCTGAGCAAAACTGTGGCGTGATCCCCAGAGTGGCCTCTGCCTATATACACTTGAGCAGACACACTTCTTTAGGTAAGTGGAGACTTGCTGCTGCCTGTGAAATTCAGAAGATAATCTTTGCCTGTAAAAGATAAATTTATTGCTGATCAAATCCAGGAGTCCGTGGAATGGATCACAAATCATTCTGCTCCCCATCCACTCCCACATGCTCCCATAACTCGATGCACTGGATGAGTGGGGCAGCACAATGTGGTACAACCTCCTGCAGTCCTGGACCTGCACTTCTCTTCCTCTTCTCTTTACAGGTCTCCTGCTGCATGCTCTCAGTTATTCTATCTCATAAGTAAGTCCCTCTGGAGTACACGCAAATTTGTTCCTACACCTTGCCAAAAGCAGTACCTGACTGAAGAGATGCCAAGTGATTTGCCCAGAACCATCTAAAGAAGCCTTTTAGAAAAAAATTTAAAAAGGCTGAACTTAGATTAGGTTTTCAATGGGGACCAGCTGTGCCACAGAGGCTAACACAGACTTCACATGAAGAAAAAAGGACAGGAAGTTTATGAAAAGGGAGGGCATGGAGATAATCCAGGAAGAAGACTTGTGAGCATTTGAGAGGCAAATTAGAGAACATTGAAAGGTTGACTATGTCCTTTTAAGTTTTATAACAGTGTAAATGATTCATTCATCATTCTTCACTGGTCACAAAATGAACAGTTAGACTGTTAAATGACCTCAGCTTTGCCTTGGGTTCTTAACTCCAAGCTAGTCACTGCCTGGCTGCCAAAGCCCTAACCATAAAATGAGTCATTATTGCTTAAAGAGGAGAAATATTCCTTTTCCACCTTCCCCTGGGGTACAGCTCCCAGATGTTTTGTTTTTCCTTCAAAATACAACACTAGAAGAAGGAGGAGACCAGCCCAGCCACAAAGGTTGCAGAGATAAGGGGAAAGAGAAACACATGAATGCTCTGGATGTTCAACACTTCTATCATCCATGGCCATCTCACTCCTGGAGAACTTCACCCAGCAGGCACTTGCCTCAAGGGCACCGTCACAGTGAATTCAGTCCCTTCTCTTCTGACAGCAAAATTTAACATAATTTCCAGCTCCTGTCTGGGGCAAGTTTTCTGATGACTGTCCTCACACTATGTAGTTAGTCAGCTCTTTCTGAGCTTTGAAATAATAGGCAAAAATCATTTCAATATTTATGAATAATAGTGCATTTTTGAGAGTGCTGTTGTCTTATTACTGACTGGCAGAAAGGCTAAACCCAACCAGTTACGACTGCGAGCAGGGACATTGCAATCAGAGCTGGGCAGTCCAGAGTTTGTGCCAAGCCATGACCCTTTCCCACAACAAACTGCCCTTCTTGGGTTTAGTCTACTCCTGAGATCCTCTCCCAGTTTTCTATCAGGTTTTCTTGACTGCCAGCATCCACAGGTGATCATTTTTACTCAGAAACAAGCCAGAAAATACAGACTCTTTCCCTTTAGCCTCATAAATACGCATGCACACGCTCAAAGGGATTAGGCTGCCAGCCTGGCTATGGGACTAAAGGTGATTTTCAAGCCCAAACACATCTCAGTGTAAAAAAATCCCATCTTCTTGCCTTTTATCCATACAGATCCACTTATCTGAACTCTAACTGGAGTTTCATTTTTCTCACCAACCAGCTGTGAACTAATTACGAGGACTTTAACTAGTCCTGCTCCCTTTCCAAGCATATGGATCCAATTAAGTCAAACTGCAGCTGATTTTAATCAATCTTCCTTGAAGCAGCCAACCTTGAAGAATCTCTTCTTCAGCTGGAAGAGTAGAGGAGAGCAGGAAAAGCAGGAGAGTAGTATTTGCATAAGGAACACTTCACATCCGCTTGGTTGCCTGTAAACAGAGGGCTCCTAGCAGTAAGAAATGCTAATTGAACACTCCTCACAACTCTTTCCTCCCACTTTATCCAAAAAAGCACTGATTTGATCAGTCTCTTTTGTTCCTGGCATCAAGCTGCACTTTTCCACCAGCACCTCTGGAAGATGGTCCAGATAATTTCAGACAACTTAAACAAACCAAGCCTTTCTCTGAAATCTCAGCCTGCCCACCACGGGCCAAGCAGTGGCAGCTCAGGTTTCCTGGAAATGTTTTTTGCTTCGTGGAAAGAAAGAAGGGTAGAAGAGATGAGATAAAACTCTGTGTTCAAACCCAATCTTTTCATATGATTTGAATCCCTCTCCTGAGTCACGGATTCAAATGTTTTCCTTAGGATAATATCCTGGGCACTGGGGAGGCAGTCTCAACCGGGTGCCATTTCTCTACAGCTCCACATCTCCTGTGTTTTTGTAATCTGAGGTTTTCATTAGCAGTAAAGACCTGGCCAGTGAGTGATATCCATGCTAAAGTCTTTATACCAGTGAAGGAAAATCAATGCAGCCTGCAGCTAGGTGTCAAGAGGCAAGGGGTTTTGGAAGATGGGGTGTGTGAAGGTGGAAAACGCCTTCAGGCATAATTCAAGCTGTCCCCACACAAGCACAGAATACAAGAAGATGTCAGATGTTATATACAGGGCTGGGGAGGGCTATCAGCACCTCAGTTCATGTGCTAATACTGAGCTCAAGGAGTGTGAGCCACACACCAAAAGCACCTTTGCAGGTACTCGCTGCCCTCTGCCCAGTCCATCAGGGTCCCCTTGCTCACAAAGGGCGCTTTCCTGCAGAAATCACCCAAATTCGGGTGCCAAGTACAAAAGCACAAAACTCAAGTACAAAAGTATGTGAGAGGAGGAGTTTCTTCAAAGAAATGGAGATTAGACCTTGGAATGGGCTGCCCGGGAAGTGGTGGATTTGCCATCCCTGGAGGTGTTAAAGGAAAGACTGGACATGACCCTCAGTGCCACAGTCTGGTTGGCAAATTGGTGTTGGGGCAGAGGTTGGAGTCAAAAGATCTGAGGTCTTTATCAACCTAAATGATTCTGTGATTTGGAGACAAACATTTTTGAAACTTTACTCCTTTCCACAGCTCAATACATTCAAACGGATGTTTTTAATTACAAATTATTACCTGTATCTCCCTAGATTTCATGCATCACACACAGCTTTGTGAACTCAGCAGATTCAGTTCAGTATAAAGCAGTCAGAGACTCAATTCTACAACCAGTCTCTTCCAAATTCACAACTTGAGTACATCCCTTCTACATACCTTTTCATTCCAAAGAGTCAGAGGTTTTATTTTAAAAGGAGTAACTGCAGATAAAGATTTGCCAGAAATCACCCTCATTCTTCCTGGTTTAATGTCGTCCCCTTCTCTTACACCTTTATATTTTTTTGTAGCTATGCTTCTCCCATATTTGTAATTTTAGTCATCTTCCTGTTCAGTAAAACTTCCTTGTGACTTCTGTATGTAGTTTGTCTTGCTTTTTTTCCCCTCCATGATACAGACTTTATTTAACCCATCATTTCCCAATGATTTCTTTCAGAGGTAGGAATAAATAACATGTCAAACTAGCAACACTTCAGTGACCTTATCTGAGTGTATAATGACATTTTCAGCATATTTGCTCAGCACTGATAGAAGAGGTGAATTTCGAAGCTTATCCTTAAATTTGTGGGTTCTCACTGTAACAAACCTTCTTTCAATGGGTTTATGGAGTCATTTTAAGCTTGGCCTGTCAAGATATTTGATTCACAAGGTGAATAAAAATCGGGAAGGCTGATGTTTTCCCCTCTGAGGAGTTCTTGGCCATTCAGGTGGGCACACATTGATCAATACTGACACTTTTGCATTCAGCTGACATATTCCTGTACTTGTGCTTTCCTCTCTACTCCTTCTCTTTCAAAAAAAAATTACTTCAGGCATCATGTTCTCTAAGACACAAGTAAAGTGAGACTTTAGGGATAGGGGGAGCTACCTCCTGTTAAATAAGGAGTTAAAGCCATGTCCTCAGCCTTGGCAAGGGAGATGGAAGAGCATCATTACCTGAATTCAGCTCACTAACTCCAAGATTTCTCTTTCCTAGACTTGCTACTCAAGACTTGGCATCTCAAGAGCAGTATGAACAAAGAAAGCAGATCTTCATGATGTCTCAAGACATCACAAAGCAAATAGGAAATTCCTCTGGTCAGGCCTTCTTGGAAAGTCAGCAACTGCTGTAAGACCACGTAGGCAAATGAGCCATGACCTGAGCTGTAATCTGCTCTGAAACCAAAGCTGCTCATGTGTTTGTTGGAGACCTAAGCATCCAAACACCAGCCCAAAGCCTTAATCTCCTTCTGATGACTGAAACCCAATTAAAGGAGAGCGGGGTGACAGGTTTCATACTAAACATGGCTCAGCAGAGATGCTCAGCAGCTCTTAGCTCCCTGCTTTATCAAAGCTGTCACTTCCCCTGTCTCCAGGAATGGCTTACAAAAATAAAAAAAAATTTGATTCATGTCTAATAGGTGTCAAGATAAAATCAGTGGTCTGGCTGAAATCTGGCTAATTTCAAACCTGCAGGTTTTCTACCATGAAGCAATTTGCAAAAAAATGGGGAAAATAAAGATAAAAAAAAAGAAAAATTAGGATAATAGAATGCTACAATGACAAATTGTTCAGCACATCAGAGAGAAAAGAAGGAAGAGATAACACTGTTCATAGAAGGATGGGCTTTGATTAAACCAACAGGTTCAGGTTCTTGTTTGCTTCAGCACCTTTCAAACAGCAGACATTACAAAAGCTTGAACAACTATCCTGCCCTTCCTCTGCACAGGAAAGCTGCTCCTAGGGTGATAACAAGCTGAGCAGCCAGTCCACTTATCTGCTACAGGTGCCCTTGCCCTCTGTCAAAGAGGGTGAGATTTCATGGATCTCTCCAGAGTTTAAAGCTGCACACCTCCTGCCATAGAGCACAGCATCAGGAACAGGCAAAACACACAGAGCAGCACAGCAAAAGGAACACACCTCCCATCCTTCTGGCTCCACAGCTTCTGCTCTCCATGTCTGTGGATGTTGCCAGTTCATCCCCTGAACAGCATGGATGACTCCTGGCTTGGCAAACTCCTGCCTGCTCAGGTGGTCTCTGCTTCCCTTGCTGACAGCAGCAGAGTGGAGACTGCAATTCAAACAAAGCTCAAAATTTCTGATCCACTCCATGCTGTTCAGCCCTCTCTATGCTCCCACTTTGTCAAGAATGAATCTGGGGACAAACAACTTCTAGAGCTGGAGTTACTTAACATGGACCAATTTTTAAGGCTCCAAGAAGAGAAGTCCTGGAGAGAATCATCCAAAAAGCCAACTGCATCTGTGTGATTGCATCTGACATCAAACCTCTCTGATGGCAGGGTCAGAAACACAGGTGTGACAAAGCACAGGCTGCCCAAAGGTGCCTGGCCCAGGTGGAGGGAAGGGAAGCTCCGTGCTGGGAGCTTCGAGCACATCTGGGAGAACAGCCACAGCTCATGGACCATGCCAGGCTCTCCAGCTGCTCTGGACCTCCACGTTCCTACCTGCAGAGTGAGCTTCTCCAGCTTCATTTCCAGAGATCTGTTCTCCTCTGCCAGCTTGCTGCGTTCAGCTTCCAGCTCCTCAATTTTCAACCTGGAGGAGAAAGGAAAATTAATAGACTTTGTGTGTCCCTGCACAGTCCCACCCTAAATAATCAAGTAAAGCATGAAATCAGAAACAGTATCAGATTATTCCTGCACTACCGAGGCAGCTAAAACATATGGTTAGAAGTGACATGTTTATATGATGAGAATATAATTTGTATATTAAAAATATACAACTTGAATGTAAAGCAAGTTCAGCTTGGATACCTTCTGAACCACAGACTGAGCCTAGACCATCATGTTTAATAACCACCAACAGCTAAAACCTCCACGAGGCATCAAATCTCTTTTTGATCTGATTTATACTTTTGGCCTTCACAACACTCCTTGGCAGTAAGTTCCACAATTTAATTACGTGCTGTATGAAAAATTAGTTCAGTTGTTTAATACTTCACATGTGATTATTTCACTGAGCACTTGTTAGTTCTGCTATGAAAAGTTGTGAATAAAAGTCCCCTCTCCACACCACAGTGCAGGCCTCCCTATTATTTCCTGAAGAATCTCAGTTTAGCCTTTCTTCACATCAGGATTTTCCATATTTGTATTGTTCTTCCTTGTTCCTTCAAGTTTTCTACAGACTTTTTGCTATGAAATAAGCTGTAACTACAAACAGCACTCAGAGATATTCAGTGGTACAATGAGAATTTCTGCTTTATTCTCAACTACCTTTGCAACAACTTCTAGTATTCTATTTGTATTTTTAACTATGGAGCACCCACCTGCTATTTTTAAAAAGCTGTTCACAATAACGTAAGATCTCTTTCCTGAGTGACAACAGCTCATTTAGAGCTCTCTGTTGTGGGAATAAAAGTAAGGGTGTTTCTTCTTACGTGCATGGGTTTGGCAATTATTGACATGCAACTTCATCTCCCATCTCAAGCAGCATCATATGATTTCTTCTGAAATTCTGAATGCTCTGATAAGCCGAATAATTTCATATTATCTCAAACTCTGCCACCTCACTACTCACATACCCCTTTTTTGTCTTGGACAACTTCCCAATTCCCAATCAAAACCATTCTAGGACTTAGTGGAAAAACCCTCGGCATTGTGAAAACATTTGTTCTTTGATTTTCCATATTTTAACGTTGTATTACATAAGCAAATTAATGGAAGAAAAATGCATGAAGTTTTAAAAAGTAAGAATATATTATCTTATCTCTGGCTCAGGAAATCCTGGAGACAAGGCACAGAGAAGCCAGGAGAGCCTCCTGGCAAGGCACCCAGCTGCCCTGTCCTGTTCACCCAGCACTGGCCACCCCCACAGACAGGACACTGGGACAGCCAGACCTCTGGGGTTTGTGCATTCTCATCAGTCCAACAAAGAATCTCCTTTTGTATCCCATCGAAGTTTCTTTGTGACCTTTGGCTCAAAGCTTTTTGAAAGGTCAAATACATTAGATCGACCACACCAGCCTTAGACAAATGACTGGTGAATCCTTCAGAGGACTCTATCAAACTTGTTAGGCAGGAGATTTATATATATATATGTATATAAAAGACTGGATATAAAATTTTTGCTTGCATTTAAGCACAGATTACAAAACCTTGATGCTCCTTCAAGACCCTCCCCTTCCACATGTTGATTTCTTGTTAACTTCTTGTACAACTAATACAGAATAACACTGATCTTTGGATTCAATTTTTTCAGGATCCCTTTTTCAGAATATTCTTTAAGAATTAATTATATTGCTTAATAATACTTTTAAATGATCAAAATTAAGAATAAAGAATGAAGCCCCCTGCAAATACCCCAAAATTATACAACAGCAATTTCAGGTAAATGGAAGAAGTCATCTCTCCTATTTATTTGGCAACAGTTCCAAACTTTTCCATAGAAGCAGGCTGAGCTACATCATGTTCAGCACAGAAATATCTCCTTTATAAATATGCAGCTTGGATTGTTTAAATTATTTGTAAGCCTGACCCCTGCTGGCAATTTTCAAATATTAGAAACTATCATCTTTTTCTGCTCTTAGAAGCTTCAAAAATGCCGAGAAGCAGTTTTAGCACTGTCCAGGCCATTAAAAAATATCATCAATAACTTTCAGAAGAGACACAAAGGTAGTAGAAATGGAGGATGCTGAAGCAGGAGACTGAAAAGGTCAGGAAAAATGGAAATTCAAAGTGGAATTAATGCTTTTAACGGTGCATTTCTAAATGGATTGCAGAACAGGCCGCGAGGAGAGCAACACCCTTCTCTGAGGAACAACAGCTCCTGAAAGGTCAGAGCCAGACACAGAACTCTCATCAGTACTTTCTCCATTCTTGACACGCTGAATTTTAATTGGGAACAAATTTCTCCCCATCCAGCTTCACAAATAATCTGATGCTGCTGCTATCTGCCTGCAGAACTTGTCTCCGTGGGGAGGTTTAAGCTCAGGCCTCTCAGTTGCCCTTTGAAAATCATTCATAGCAGTGACCAGAAAGCACTTCCCAAAGACCTGAGACACAGCTGTAATGAGGGTAGATTCAAGCCATTACATTTTTGTGCTATTTCACCTGCAATTTTAGGATTCAATAATCTGTTTGTGCCCTTTGTGCCTCGCTGCTGAGCAAGTGGTGATTTAAAGCCCGGGGCACTCCCAGTCAGGTGGGAGATACCACGGAATCCTAAAATGGTTTGGAGTGGAAGGGGCTGTAAAAATCATTTAGTTCCCCACTCTGCCATGGGCAGGGACACCTTCCACTATCCCAGGTTGCTCAGAGCTCCATCCAGCCTGGCCTTGGACACTCCCAGAGATGGGGCAGCCACAGCTTCTCTGGACACCCTGTGCCAGGGCCTCACCACCCTCACAGGGAAGGATTTCTTCCCAATATCCCATCTAACCCTGGCCTCTGGCAGTTTGAAGCCATTCTCCCTTGTGCTACCACTTCATGCCGTGGTCAAAAGTCCCTCTTTGATTCTCTTGTGGCCCCTTTAGGTACTGAAAGGCCACACTAAGGTCAATCCTACTGTGCCTTCTCTTCTCCTGCTCTGTGACCAGCAACAGGCACAGGAGCACCCGTGAGCTGAGGGTCACAGCCCCTTCCCCCTGAGCATGGCCTTGTGTCGCCCTGACTTCTGCAGTCTTTCCATGTTTTCATTCCAAATGTGGCACTTGGACATGAAAAGAAGCACGCAAGACTCAAGTTCAGTCAGGTCAAAGCCAGAGCCAGGAAAAGGGGCCCGGCTGTTTATTTTTCTCATATATTTATGTTTCTAGGAATGACCATGGATTGGAGGATGAGGTTACCACCTCTTCCAACCACACTGGTCAACTGAACAGTCCATCAAACTTTCTCTGCCTCAGGAGAAATAACGAAAACGATAGGAATGGTTAACAAAACATGACTGTGTTTACAGAAAGTGCGTGAGAAACTCTATCACAAAGTGGAAACATCGAAAGACTGCAAAAGTCAGGGCGACAGCTCCTTCCCAGTGTCCCAGCTATCAGGGCATCCTCCTTTCCTGACACAGTGTAGGGCTCCTGCCATGCTCTGGGCAAGCTCAGCCCACCGAGGCTCGGGGAACTCCCTGCTTCTCCTTCAGAGACAAAACCTGCTGCTTCCTCTGCTCTGAGGAACAAGAACATTGCTGTGACCTCTTTGTGCCAGGAGGATTTTGGGACTGGCTAGTGCTTTCAGCATTTATCCCTCTCCTAACTTATTTTTAACACTGTTAAGTGTGCTGGATCTCCAGTGGGAAAGCATTCAGAACCATTAGCAAACAGTTTGTGCTATTCCAGCTTTGCTTCCCAGCCCCCTGGGGAACGCTTCCCAATGGCAAAGAGAGAGGAGAAGGGAAATCCTATCTATATATAAACACAGCAAAGCATTTGCAGCTGGTGGTTAAGATATGGAAGTCAAATATTGAAAAATATTTACTGGCTTGGCAGTTGGATTTTTTTCATTTAGGTAAGTTCACGTATAGGGATGATTGTGTTCTGCTTTGGGATGCACCAGCACCCACAAAGGCAGCCTTGGTGCACACACCTGGTGCCTTTTCCCTCCAGGGACACCTGCACAAGAGAGGTGATGCTATTTTATCACCTATTTGCAATCCTCAGCTTGTTACACATTGGAGTTACCTTCAGGTAGGGAGAACAACCCACAACAAATCCGTGTGAGGACCACAAGAAGCAAGGTACAGAAATACCTGGGTACAGCACAATCATCTACCAGCTCAATTTTTGGCCCAGAACGGTCTGGGTTAAAAGGAACCTTAAAGATCATTCCATTCCAGCCCCCCCCCATCATAGGCAGGGACACCTTCCATTAAACAAAGTTCCTCCAAGCCCCATCCAACCTGGCCTTAAGAGCTGGTGTCTATTCTAAAAACAGCCTTGTGCCACAGGGAAGGAATAAACATCAGTTACTTTCTGAAATATCAACACCATTGTCAAGTTTTGTGATACAGGGAAAAACCATTTGAATTAATTTCTGGAGAATTCATGAACTTCTTCCATACAGGGGTTTGAAAACATGATAATATTTAACCTCTGGCAAAGATCTCTTCACATATCTGGAAGATTTTCCTGTATCAGACAGCTCAACCCAGAGTTGAAGGCTCCACAGGCATAAGGTAAATTGATGCCACCTCCACAACCTTTCACAAGATCATATTTAGTGCAAGAATACAGATTCATTGGCATTTGCTCAGCCACATGGATTTTCCCACTTTCAAAAACTAAGCTTTATATTGCCTCCACTGCATGTTTCATTATCTCAAATCAGAAGAGGGAATGAGGAAAAAAAAACCCACCTACAGCCTCAGGTCTCCTAAAATGACACTTGTGAGAATCAGGAGACATCCCACCATGTGTGTTCAGTCTGTCTAAAAACCTTAGATCGTGAGACAAGGCAGCTCCTACTTCAGAAGGAAAATAGGGGGCAATCTGTTGGATTTTCTACAGCATCCAGGCACTCCAAAAGTCTCTCTCAGTCCAGAGCTTTTCAGTGGAATTAACCAGTGAAAACTTTCCCCCCCCGGCTCCACCTCCCCGTGACCCTTTTATCTTGGTTTTATTGGTTTTTAATGTTCTCAGCTGTGTTATGTGGTTGCCTGTGGATATCACCGATGAGGACACGTCTCACAGAGGCCCCATCTGCGAAGGGGACATGGCCATGTGGAAAAGCTATTGCTGAACAGGAAACTACTGAATGGAGCAGAAAATGTATGTGTTGGGAAGATGCTATTAAGGGATCCAGATGGCACTGAGATGGTGTTAGGAGCAGAGCAGACAGAATTCCAGCAAGTGTGACTAATGGGCATTGGCAAGGACATGAATTTCTTTTGAATTACTGTAACTCTACCCAGTCACTAAATCCACAGAAAACATTTAGGATTTACTGGGGTTGAAGTTTGACAGCAGAAAGAAAAAGTTCAGATTTGTTCCAGCTGAAAAGGTCCTTCAGCTGTTGCCACTTAAGTCTTTAGTGAAGATCTTTTTAAATATATTCCTTTTATTTAGAGATTCTGAAAAACCAGTTTCTGCACATTTATCACCTTCCCTCTAAAAGGTGCTAATGCCCAAACGCTGTACCCTACAGTGCAGGAACTCAATGGGTTGACCACTGTTTCTTTTCATAGGATCTGCAGAATATAAACAAATATTATTTCAGAAGGAGCAGCAAAAAGTGTGAGAAATGACAGCATTAGCACTGCTTTTATTGTCTCTCCAGAAACGATGATGCTGGGAGAGAGTTTCACATTTAAAGTTATAAAAGGTCTGACGAAATACCACTTTGTTCTCAAGAGAAGGAGGAAAAACTGATAAAGTCTTTCAAGTTTCTGGCTGAAAATTTACTTTCCATACTAAAGAAAAATGAGACAAAAGATGTATTTTTAAAAGCTCTCATTCACTCACAGGAGGTGAATACAGATTCAAAGAATTAATATGGCTTTTTTTTTTTCTCCTTTATGTCTCCCCTGCTTTTGTTTTCAGAAGTGAGCTCCTAACCACGGGGTCTGTATGGAAATGCCTGGAGGCTCAACAGCCCATCCCTGTTCTGCACACTCCTCTTGCAGTGGTTCCCCCTATTTTTCACATTCCTTCGTGACAGCAGCTAACAGGAGAGGCTGGGCTCAGCCCAGAGGAGCAGACACATCATCCTGTAGGTTATGGGATTTTCAAAGACTACAATAAACTACAGAAATGGAAATAACTCCCTCATAAGCTGTGGCATTTCTTTCCCCTCTTTCCAATTTGGAAGTTTGGGTTCTTCCCCCTGTTTTCTCCCAGAATTAGTTTCTGGCAGTGGAGTTTGTGTTGTTCTCTTCTTAACAGCTACATAAAATTCAGTGAACTGCTGCTGTTGAGGCCCACAGGAGGAGGAGGAGCACAGCAGACCTAACCCCTTCCCATTCTGATCCCTCTTCTCCTCCAAACCCCTTCTGCTCTTTAATCACAGCCACCCAGTTCACTGCTGCTGTACAGAGAGGACACATCCAGCTGAGCCATAAGGAGTGTTCTGATGTGGATCACAGCACATTATTCCTGAACCCCAAAGGACTGGGAGAATATAGTGATTTATTCTGTGTTCCTTTGAGAAGGAGCCTCTTCTATGAAGAAAGGACTTGGCCCAGTTTCTTGAACAATGGACAGAAAATGCAAAATAAAGTCCAACCATATCCATTGACTGCTTAAGTCTAGAAACGTAAGAAAAAATCTTTATGGAGTCGATTCTGCAATGTTGTGGAGTGCTTGAGAGTGAGAGGAGATGTCTGAAGCAGTAATAGAAGCCAAGAGTAAGGAAAAAGGAGCAGGGACTGGCTTACATTGCTCCAGCAGAAAGAGAATGCCTTGCACCAAGTCATTTACTCTTAGAGCTGAGCAGTGAAAAGGGTGATCAAAATCAGACAAATCCATGCTTTGTGGAAGAGCTCTGTAGCTAAATAACCAGCACTAGGGCCTGGGATAAGTATTTAAATCAGCCATAACAGCAAAAAGTGGTTCAGTAAAAGATGACAGAAAAAAACAGCCTGGAATTAGAACCTGGGGCTGTGGCTGCTATGCACCCAGAGCTTCAGGAACAAGAAAGAAGAAAACCCAAAATATCAACATGAAACAACTGCAGAAGCTTGGCCTCTGATGAAACAGCCTTCAGAGTATGGCCCTTCACTGGAAAACAGCTCTGCACCATCAACCACCACACTGGGAACTGGCCTGGGTTTGGGACACACTTTGTGTGAAAAGTTTGACACCCATTTCATGGAAGGAGGAGAGAGATGAGATTAGTAGTCAAAGAAATTATTTAAAAACAAAGAGGAAAAAACATTATCTAGGAGCTTTAGGGCTACTGTTGAGCTGAATCAAACAAGGAGGTATTTTTGAGCTCCACTCAACCTTGCCCAGGAAATAGATTTTAGTTCAGGGCAGAGCCAGAAATCTCCATCCCCTGTCACAATATGGAGTGGTCTGGACTATGTGGCAATCCAGCTGTTTCTCCCTACACACACAGTCCCTGAAGCTGCTCAGGAATAGATGGCAAGTGCTGTTGAAGGAAGCTAAGCACCAAATAATGAATATTGGAGGGGAAAATAAAGAGCCTGAACGTCTCCCAGATGAAAGGGTGCTGCAGCAACACCAACCAGGGAGGGAGAGACCAGGGAGGCACTGAAAAAAGCTCTGCAAACCTGCAGGTCCCAGAAGACAGCAAACAGGCTGCTGGCTTTACTGATACACAGGCACGTTGTTAATCAGGAGTGGCAGGTTTAATGCTGCCAAGGAGGTGCTGAATACTCCTGCAGCAGTGTAAACCTCAGCTTTCAGAGAGTCCAGTGTGCCTTAGCAAAGGAAAAGCTTGACGGAGCTAAAAAAACCCCACAAAAGGCAGAAGTTGGTGGAGACAGGTTTATCTCCCTGAAAAAGGGAAGTCATAGCATTCTATCCTTTAGCAGAACTCAAACATATGATAGAATAAAAAAGGGAGATGTATGCCTTGGGCCTCCAGAACTATTACAGCACCTTGAGGGAACTATAGGAGCGAGTCCCCAAGATTAGGTGTACAGCCCTAAAATGTATTGGAATAGCTTAGCTGAACATGTGTTATTTTCAAACACCTCCCTCCTGCTATGGAACTGGGCTTTCAAAGCTGTAAAACAAGCTCCAGAGGCAAAGCACAAGAGCAAAGCCATAACATACAGGCCAGTAATTTCTGCTTTGTGCAGGATTCTGCTCGCTGCAAAACCTTGCCTTCAGTCCTACAAGGCACTCACACTTTATTTTGATGCAGCTGAAAATATAAAAGAATTAAGAAGTAAAATTCCAGCCAAAGTCTTCCATCAGCTGAGAATAAAATAGTCAGCTTGTCAGGACCTGATTTGCTCAACTTAAATGAAAGGAACTTTATTAAACATTCAGAAACAGACGAACTTTTCTGTGCTCAGTATTTATTGTGTCACCTGCTTTGCAATGGAATCTATAAATGCTTTAATAAATACATGGAAAGCTTGTTTAGCTTCACTGTAGCTTTTGTAAATGCTCATGTATCCTCCGCTGAAATGCTGTTTTGTAACTACTCTTTCACTGAATCACAACAGGTACCCCTCTGCCATCTCCAGCAATGCACAAGGGGAAACATCCCTCTTTTATCTCCAGTGCTACACACGCATCAGCAGTACAAAAGCTGGATTCTAAACCTCTTCACACACATGCCAACAGATCCTGTATTTACACTCAAGATTTGGTCAAAGTAAGAAATAAACAGCAATGCTGTTTCCACAGGAAAGAAAGTCAACAGGGGGAATAGTGATGCAGGAGCTGGTCTTACGAATTAACTGACAGCAAAAGACCCCAAACACTAAAAGAAGAGCCTGAAGCCTCCCAAAAGATAGTAAAGCTTATAAAGTATCTAAATGCAGGACAGATCAGGGGCTGAGTGTTTCTGTTAATGCTTCATGGGTTTCTCATGACCACAAGAGCTGGTGAGAAAGTGAAATGTGCTCAGGAGAAGAACATCCTACTTCAGGAACACAAGGAAAATATGTTCTGATCAATGGTATCACCCCATGGACACAGTCTACACACAGAGATTTCTTCATGCACTGCAGCACGGTGAGCTCCTGTACCTGCTGCTCCACCAGGAGATGACAACAACCACAGCAGGCAGTGAAACTGCCCTGGGCATTTCCCTTCTCATCAGTTCCACCAGAAACAGCAGAATCTGCTCAGCCTTCCCCTTGCTTTGCCTACCTGAGCGTGTCCACCTCCTCCTTGGTGATGACAGAGCTTTGCTCGGCCGTGCACTGCTGAGACTTCAGCACCTTCATCTCCACCTCCAGCTGCAGGACAGAAAAGGTGTTAGTTTCTCCAGCTCTGGTAAGAGGCACACACCAACAGCAAAAGGAGGAGGAAATCATGATGTTCTGCACAGATCAGACTTCTCACGATACAAACGTGAAGCACAACTTCTCATGTGTTAAATGCCAAAACCTCACTTCACCCTGCTTCCCCCCTTTGCAATTCCTTTTGCCTTTCCCAACATTTTCTCCACCGTAGATGAGGCAGAGAAAGTTGAAGCTTCTGCTTCTCTTACAGATATTTCCCCTATTTTCCCCCATGGATAATGGGATGCAGAAGACTCTGTGTGGCATTAGGAGCTCGCTGGTTCCTGGGGTTTAGTATTGACAGTTCAACCTCACTCAATTCCTCCCCCAGAAGAAATGAACCACAGGATTACATTGTCTTGACCACGACAGCTCTGAAACACATACATTGAATCCAGAAGACTGGGGAATATTTCCAGCACTCTCCAATATACACTTCTAGCTTTAGGTGCTCAGGTAGCTCTGCCTGAACAAACAAACAATTAAGAATATTTTCTGCCTCTGGCTTTGTTTGGGAAGGAACTGACAAGAAAGTATTTCAAAACTGAACAGACATGAGAACTTCTTACCCAGACTCTACAATTCCCAGGCTCCCTAACTTGTAGCAGTCTGGATCCCTAACTCAGAGAACAAGACAATGCACAGATTGATAAACTCCATATGTTACTTGTTTCTAAACCCCTCAGAAAACGATTTATTATGAAGTGTAAGCAGAGACAAACTACCTAGAGGATACTCAAACTTCTCTTCCAACACCTTCTCCCAGCTCAGACCTTCTTCACACACTCATCCTTGAGATTCTGGGCTTCCTTTTGTCATCTGTCTTTTTACCACCTGTCGACTAATTCCCCTAATAAATCTGTTGATGGAAACTGTATTTTTTCACCCAGGAGGAAAATAATAAGCAATCCAGCCTTAATTATAGATGCAAAACTCATGACCACAGAGAGTTCAGCACTCAGCATCAGGGAAATAATCCATTAATACACCATTCCCTGCAACACCATAGATTAGACTTGTAGAGCAAAATCACATTGCAAACTTCTGCAAGCTTTTTGCAGAAACTCTCCGATTTTACAAGGAAAAAGAGCATCTTGTCATGGAAAGTCATATTGCTCAGACAGAACTGAAGTTCTGACACGCTGCCTCTTCACCCTTCCGTGCTTACCAGAACAGACAGGCAGAGCATGGCAGTGCTGTTGGCAGGAAAGGGCAGAAAAGGGATGGTTGGATTATTCTCCCACCCCTTTCTGACACCAAAGGGAAGGAGCAGAAGAAAGAGAGCATCAAAAAGATGTTTTAACCTAATTCCCCCTGGCACTCCCAAAAAGCCTTGCATTCTCCCCCAGCCTGTCAAAAAACATCCAGGAATAAAAAATAAGCAAAGGCCCACCTGCATCATCAGGCTGTACAAATGTTAATGCATATTAGCTGCCTGATAAGATTATCACAGCCAGAAATGCTTCCCTCAATTTTCTGATTACTGAGCTTATCTCTCCCAGCTCAGCCCATCACAGATGGCTGGGGATAAAGCAAGCACACCAGATAATTCCAGGAATGTGAATAAAAGGTACTGGGATGAGGAGTAGGCTTCAATTCCAACCTACTTCTAGCAGGAAAACACTCATTATGCCTCCCATTTCCCGTGTCTGCTGAAGCCTGGGTGTGTTTGCTGTTAAGAGTTTGGGGATGCTTTCTGGGATGAGTGAGGACAGCATTTGAAGATGGAAGGCCTGGTGAGGTATTTATCACTGGCTAAGAGGGCTCAGCCTCAAGTCCACGTGCCACCTGCTCATCCACACCAGCAGATAAATCCCAGCCGCCTTCCCAGGGGATGAGGGTGGGTGAGGAACGTGCTGTGGTGATCTGGGGTCTCTTGTGGTGGCTGACACAAGAGGGGAAAAAACTGAGGGTGTAACAGGAAAAGGAGAAGGGAGAGAGAATGCCCATGAGCTCGAGGGAGCTTGTGAGAAGCATCTCAGTTGATACACAGCAGTGACAAATCAGTGCCAGGTAGGCTCAGCAGCAGCAGGACGAGATTCTGCTGGGTTTCCAAGAATAAGGTGCTGAAGGAGAACGAGGAGGGAAGGGCACATGGGCTGTAAGGGCATTTCATCTCGTTTTTATGTCCTCCCACTTTGCAAGCGACAGGACTCCCTGAGCTGAAAATCCAGTGTGCCCGAGGTGAGAAGGGAGAGGAGGACACAGTGGTATCACTACAGATGAGACTGGCTCGAGCAGTGAGTTGTTGACACAAATCTGCTTCCCAGAACTAGGATTAAAAAAGTTCAGGCCAAGACACAACTTTGTGCCACAGGAAATTATTGCCATTCAGCCCTCACTAATTGTTTATAAAATAAGTAAAATAATTAAGGTATTAAATACTCCATTCAAAATGTGTGTGTTGTTTCCAGGTTTCATCCCTAGCAATTGCTAGGAAAAATCCCTTATTGCCAATCTCACCAAAGATATTAACATATTAAAAATGCTATTTATTATTATGTTATTAATGTCTTTTCCAGGACAAAAATTGTTAGTTGAGATGAGATGGAGTGGCTGACTGTTGGGACCCAATTCTGCTTTTCTGAAGGCAACACAGTGCAAGCAAGACATGAAACAAGAATGAAGAGAACGGCTAAAAATACGGAATCTGTTGATAAAGCCTAAGAGGTGAGGAGGTTCCCAGACCCTTCCCTTTGACACAGCCTCAGGATAGCTCTGGAAATAGGTGATGAGCATGAAATAATTCACCACAGGGGCAGTTTGCCCCTTCCTGTCCCCTTGTCCTCTCAGTACCTGTGCCAAAGAACAGCCTCAAGAAGGGATAAGGAGAGGAAGAGCCAAACCCCTCCTGAAAACTTTCTCTACCTAATTCCCATCACATCCCTTTTCCTAAATCAATTTCCAGTCCTGGTCTCTCTTGTTCACCAGATGCCACTTTCAGCAGGCATTTTATGCTTTTTGAACCAACTCGCTATTCCTAGCTAAACTCTTCCAATTTTTATCAATAATTTTATGTGACTGGCCGAGTTAAACTTTTATTGCTTTGAATACATTAAACTAGTAGAAGTCATTACCAAGCAGGGAGGGGAAAAGAGCTGCTCAAATTACAGCTCACTGCTGTATTCCCCCATTCCATACCAAACGACCCAGGTCAGCCTTGATCTTTTCACTGGCACTGAGAGCAGCCAGGGAACATCGTGGTGAAATACAGCATTGCCTCTCTAGTCCTGGAAGCTGCACGAGAGGGACCTAAGGACCCACATCATCTGCAGGAGCTTCAGGGATTGTATCACCCAGGATCAGACCCCCAGTGATATTCCCACTGTACAGAACACATTAGGAACGTGAAAAGAAACCAAGCTGTTATTTTAATAGCTTTTAAAGTTATCTAAGGTTTTTATGATAAGGCAGAATAATGAGTAATATCAGAGCCCATGAATAAGACACATGAACAGGTACTTAATATTTTGAGGATGTGTTGTTTTCTTCTCAAAATATATTGGGGCCTCTTGTTCTTGACCTAAAATGATCCCATTTATTCTGAACCTTTTCTACCCTCTTTAACTTCTTAAGCACGAATTCCAGTCCAGCTTTATTACTCTCAATAAAAAGTGATCAGGACATATACAGAATATAGACTAATTTTAGAACATCCATTGCCACAAATATGGAAGTGCCCCAAAAGATGAAATGCAAATTATTTCAGAAAAATTAGTACTGCCATCATTATTTTCCAAAGGAGAAAGAAAGGAAGGAAGAACATGGATGGATTTTCATCTAGTACTTAATTATATGAAATATCATTCTTCTTTCAGCTTTACTTTTAAACCTGCCTGGACAAGATTCCAAGAAGGTGGTTCTCCTCCAAGTGTTAATGACATAGCAAACACCCACAGCAGGGTATGAAATATGTTCCCCACTGGCTCTCTTCTCTAGCAATTATTTAAAGACATATGAGATGACAGGAGAAACAAAATTATAAATTCATCTCCTGACAGCTAGAAGAAACAGAACTTTACTTTAGAGAGTTGATTTTCTTGGTATACTTCTGGCATTTGTCATCGCTGACCCATATTTGTCCCCTCCAAACAAGCACCCTGAGCCTCTGCAATGCCATGGACCTGTTGTTCCTCACACTCAACTCCAGCAGGGTTCAGCATTGATGGAGAAAAGCCTTTCCAGAGCATTCCACTGACCACTGCTGTCCACACTGCATGGTCAGAATGAGGCTTATCACAGGTCAGATCAGTCAGCCTTGAAAAACCACATTTGCAAACTTCTGAAAATATTAACTCACTGCCCAAAACAATGATCAAATCTCTGTTCAGGTGCCTCATTTTGGGCAATAAAGGACTGAAAATCTAAAGTATTTCAACTCCCTGCCAAAGTAGGATTTGCATGTTGAAAAAAAAAAAGAAAAAAAAGGGGCTGGTTTACTCGCCCACATCATGTACACACATTTCACAGAACACATGCTGGAGACACAGTTATTATTTGAATAATGAGTGCATTTTAGTGAGGGGCTGATACAGCAATCTTATCCTGATGAAGTGTGTCTGCACGTCATTCAGCATTTTTGGAACTGTAAAAAGCAGGAAATGCTGAATCCATTATAAATGTCTAAAGGTTTATTTAACAATGGGCTGATGCAACATCCTTTGAAAGGCCTTCCTCAGCAAAAGAGCTGATTTTGAACGGCAGCAATAAATGGGAACTGAATTGCACGGAGCTGGCATGGAAAGGTGAATTGAGAGGTTGTGTTTGACTACAGGTCTCAACACAATTCAAGGAGCTATTTCAGTACATAAATATTTAAAACGTATGAACACCAAGCAGACTTGGAAAGGAAGAATGTACACTAAAATAGACAAGAACACAGAAACAGGACCCCGAGTATGACCTGTACACTGAGGTCTGAAACAGGCAACCCTGGACCTTGATGTGACAGAGATGCCATTTGTGCTTCTCTCCAGGGATGTGGCAAAGACTAAGGAGCTTCTCTGCCTCTCTTCCCACAAGGCAGCACAGCAAGCTTGGTGTTGTCTACAAGCTGATAAATCTGGCATCAGGACAGAAATCTAACATGCATGGGACACCAGGGAGTTTAATGTGGGTGTCCAGCAATACCACAGGGTAGTAAGGCACCATGCTGAGCACTGCAGAGATCATTCTGCTTGGCAAAAGCAGCACCACCTCTTCCATGTGCTCATCCCAGTGGCATTCTGAAGGGCTGTTCCCCCAAAACATCTGCAGAAAAGCACACACAGGAAGAACTAAGCCTCACCAGATTTCCTAGTGAACTTTACTCTTCTTCAAAAAGTAGGACAGTAATTGTAAAACAAAATATTGCTTGCCATTTAGAAACAGGCTAAGCAGCCCAGGATTAGTTGGTACATTTTCTTGGGAAAGTTAATCCTCGATGCCATTGTGAAACAAGAGCAATAAAGCCAAAGAAAATCGGATATTCAATAAAAAGTGGGTTGGAACTACCCATCTCCCACTTGGCTGAAGCAAAAAAAATATGTATTTTTTTTCTCTTGAAAGCTGAAGGCTGGTTGGATCAGAGTCACCAGTCTCTAGGGGTTCCACCATCTGTAACAAACTTGCTGTGCTTTTATCATGGAGAAGTCAGGGCTAGGAGCAGCCTCTCAGCAAACACTTTCCTAAAAATGTACTCATGCATATATATTATTGTAGATACACACACACTGGGAAATGGACATATGCTGACTTCTGCTTCTCTCCAATACAGCCTGGATTGTGGCTTTTCTCCTCCTGTTGCAGTAAAAAGAGAGCAATTTTTCAAGTTTATACCAAATGTCATTCTATTTCATTTCCAAATATAATCTCCCAGAGAGAAGGTTCGCTTGCCCTATTTCCAATCTCTAAAGTTAATACACAAATTTATATTCCTTTCTCCCACTCGCTCTCCTAAATTAAGAGGTGTAATTACTAGGAACGCTTGCTACAAACGAATGGAGTGCCAAGGGAGAAGGAGCTGTCAGGGCTGGACGTCTGCAGCAGCCACCCTCCCCTCTCCCCCATCCCTGGAGGATCCTGCTTATGAGGCAGTTTCTATTTTTCCCATTAGCAGGGGTAGCTCACACACAGGAGCAGACGACAGCCTCTCCCCTTCCAGGCAGGACAATCATAAGGGACAAAATTACAAAATTAACTTCAGCCTGCCAAGGCCCACTGGTGCTTGCCAGGATGATTCCCCCCAAACCCACCTTCTGCCTCTCCCCAGCTCTGCTGACCTCTCAGGCAACATCAGGGTTCCTTAAAGACAGCAGAGAAATGCAGATCTGTGATCTAAAAATTCAGCCCCAGTCTCCTCACTCTCCCCCTTCCCCATATCCAGCACCCTCTCCAAAGGAAGATTGATTATTATAATCAGACTTAGCTCTGACACAGCATTTGCATTTTCAAAGCACAGCATAGTCATTAACTAATTCATCTACCCCAAGGGAGCCCTAATGAGCATTCACCCCTCTCCCCTCTGATTCCCAACCCGCAGGCAGCCCGCAGCTTTTCCTTCCAGCACCTCCCCTCCTCATGGTGTGGCACCAGCACAACTTGGGGAAACTCCAGACAGGCTCAGCGAGCCAAACTCAGCCCTGCTGCAAAGGAACAGGAGGGCAAATGCACAGACAGCCTATTTAAATCAGGCACCCTATGGCTTCCATACCTAATCCCAGGGGTACTGCGTATGGCAGGAAACAGTTTGTTCTGCAAAATAAGGCCACAGGGGTCCCAAAATGGCCTGAGCTGCCTGCCCAGCTGCCAGCATGTGAAGAAGGAATCACCATCACACCACAGCCCCCAAAGGCCCAGCCTCTTCTGCACAGCCCATCCAGCAAGATCTTCCCCAAACACCTACAACACACCTTTGGCTCCAAAACTCGGCCTCCTGCCCCTCCCAAGCGTCTTCTCACATCCCAACATCACCAGATGCTGATCCTCCCCACCTTCCTCGGGGCTTTATTTATTTCTTTTTAGTAATCTGGGATGGGTACAGGATGTGAGTTTGGAAATAAGCACTACCAGACATTTCAGGTGGATGGAAGCTGGCTCAGAGCTCAAAATTAACAAACCTGGAAAGTTCACAGGGAAGAAGAGCAAACATCTTGTACAAGAGACATACCGAGCAAGGAAACTGAAGATGTTAATTTAAACCCATGAGTTTATTCAAGTATAATTACACATTTCAACCCTCACTCCAAGAAAGGAGCAGACAAGGAATCTCTTCCTCTCAGCCTGTCCTGCCCACGCTCCCAGGCACTGCTGTGAGACCTCACTGCCACTGCTTGACAGCAAAACACCTTGACAGCTCCACATCCAAAACCCCACTCTCTGCTCCAACAGCTCATTCTGAAGAAGGATCACCTAATTTCCATGTTCATTCAGCTCGGAGCTCTCTGCTGTTATCAGCCTCGCTCCACCACTTCCACCAGCGTGTAGATGACTGTTTCCTTTAATTACTACCGAAAGCTCCTCCCAGCCAGGGAGAAGAAAACAGCTGGTGTCCACCGAGAGAAGGCAACTCTGGAGTAATTAGCTTTAACTGGCTGACGCCTCCTACCCATTACTCCTGGTTAGAACAGCAAAACACAGAATAAGAGCCTGTTTAGGGAACCTGTCAAGGTGCCAGACTGAATGTGCCACATCCCTGCCCAGTGTAGCCGCGGTGCTGGCACAATGGAGTTGTCTGCTCTCGAGAAGAACATCACACAGATCATTTCTTTCATGCAGGAATAGGCATTTTTGGCTAGAATCAAGTCTTCTAGCAGCTGTAATTTACAGTCAAGGCAACAAATAAATCTGCAAAGATGTCATTCCTCCTCTGTGCAGAGTTTGAATACAGTTTGTTTCCTGAAAATATAGCCTCGGGGAGTTTCCGGAGCATTCAGTCAACAATTCTCATCAAAAGGGAGCTTGTAATCCCACCTCTCACTCCCCCCATCAGTTTTCTCGTTGAAAAACCATCACATAATAAACAGTCAGAGAAGAATCTATGCAGTTACCAAGCACCTAGGAAGATCAAAGGGGAAAGAGGAATCCAACATCCATTTCTGTTCCTTTGTTTTCTAACATAAACACAGTGGAATCAATCCTGCTTAATACTGTAAAGAGAGCAAAGGAGCCTTCACTGAGTGCTTGAACTTAATCTTCTTTCCCCAACTCACATGGAACAACACACAGCCTGTGCTTTTAGGAAGAGCTCTCTCGCTCCCGCTGCAGCTCCAGCCCAATTTTGCAGCACTGTTTGCTGGCACATCTGGGCAGGGGCCAGCAGAGCTGCCTGCCCAAGCTGCTCTCTGACCTCCCAGAGCTGGGAAATGTGAGGATGGGGCAAGGGATCCAGCTATGGGAAGCAGCAGCTCTCCTGACGGGACCTCCCAGCTGCTTTAAAGGCAGCGGCAGAGCCTTGGAGGAGCCTCGTTCCCCAAACCCTGCCCAAAGAACAGGTTAAGTAGAGCAGGTTGAGTATTTTCTAGCTAAATGACCCATCCTGAGATTAGCCCGTGACAAAAAGCAGTGGGCTTTTAACGTATAAAAAAATGAGAAATCCCTCTCCTGGTGCCAAAACCCAAAGGTCACAGGGCCCTGCCAAGACTGCTCTGCCCATTTCAGCCTCTCGGGATGACGCCTGCAGGGCCCCTCAGGTGCCAGCAGCAGTCACAGAGTGAAAGGCAAACAGCAATTCCCTGCAAATGCCATATGCTCAGCTCTGGTGCCAAAGCACAAACCTGGCATTTTAACCTTTGGTGAACATGTTCTTGCTGCCACCAACAATAAACTCTGAGGTCCAGCTCAGAGGAAAGGTGTTTTGGATGTGCAGCGATGACATTAGCACTGAACACAGCATCAACAGGACAGGGCCTGGCAGGAGCTCGATTTTCTACAGCCAGTCTTTAGAGGTTAATGAAATATTCATAAATAAGTTAAAATTCTCCTGACAAGCCAGATCCTGTAATACAACAAAGAGTTGTCAGCCTCAATTAAGCGATTCCAAAGAGGCAGGGCTCTGCCATTCATTATTTACCAAGAGGTCATAGGAAAAATTCTGCTCTATGATCTCCTTGTCTCTGTGGATAAATTGGGTTTTACAGCTCCTGCTGGAGGACTCTGATGCCCTGACAGACCCCAGCCTGCCACAGCTACTACCTACCCCCAGCATCCATCAGCCAAAGGCAAGAAACACTGGGAACAAGCTCTTCTAAGGACACTGAGACACAGAAAGAGTGAAAACAAATGATGTAACAAGCTGATTAGGCTGTCAATGTAAGGACTAAGCCTTGAAATTGAAACTTTTTTTTCTAAGCCTTTATCTCCCTTTTTGTATACACAAAGCCAGCCCCAGGCAAGAAGAGAAGTATCCAGCAACCTTTGATCTGCAGGCACATCCTCTGAACATGCCCTCCCAGATCCCATAGCTGGAGAGCTTCACATCCCCCTGCATGTTCAGGACAAGCTGTGCTTACAGAATTGTATTTCTTGCATCAGATCTCTCAGGATGGTCCTCTTCTGATGCAGGCACAGCTTCCCAGGACTGTGAAAGCAGGAGGAAACTGGTCTCCATCCTTGTCTCAAGGAAGCTGTAAATTAGGTATTACTTTGTCCCATCCTAAAACAACGGTTCAACAGCCCCAAGTCCTCCTTTCCCTCTCTGGTCATGCACTGGAACTTCATGTTCCTTCTGCAGCTTCTCCAAGCTGCCTCTTAGGAAGGCAGAATAAAGAAGCAGAAATGACAGGATCCTAGATGTATCCTGGACCTCTCACCTGGTTTTCTCAAACTGCTGAACATCATGTAGAGACCCTGCATTCTCCAGGAAATTTTAGCTCAGCTAAATCAAACCAAGTGAGTCTGAGGTAGCCCATAAACTTCTTACAGGCTCTGTGGAGATGAATGAAGCCTGGAAAAGCACAATTCTTGCATGTCTATTAAATAGGCCTTTTGTGTCTCCAGGCTGTGCCTACTATAACAAAGCCTCTGATAATACCCCTATCCTGCTCTCATTTAACCAAGTAACTCAGTGTAACTCAGATTTTAGTGACAACAGTGACACTGCCAAGGACCACTCCAGCTGCAGGAGTTTCCTCTAAACAAGAAAACCATTCACTTTTCTACTCTGCTCAACAACTGAAGAGAAAAAACCCTCCCCACTTCTCCCTCTCCAGTCCTTGTTCCTGTTATAATCGTGCCTGTCAGTACAGCTCGGGTTTTAGGGGTGTACCTGTGGCATGGAGGCCACCCCAAATGATGGGCTGGGAATTAGGGCAACGTCCATGCATCCCATCTTTGCTGGAATTGCTCTCCAGATTAGGGTCAGACCATTTACCCCCAACCTGGCAGCACCTGTCCCACAGGGAAGAGCAGCAGGAAGGCAGCTCTCCACTTCAGGCAGGCACATTTCTTCCTCCTGGCAGTCCTAACCCCATGTCAGCTCTTATCCCCTTGGAAGAGCAAATGAAAACAGTCCTGCTGAAACCAAACGGTGCTGCCGTGTCCCATAAAACTTCCACGTTAATGGATCCAACAGCAGGTTCATTTGTGTAATGGGACTTTTAAGCAGACCGTTTATTTCTTTTTAATTTGAAGGGAATGTGCTATTTGATCCCATGTGCCCGGCTAGATTTTTAAAACAGAGATAAACCAGGAGAATTGACTCACTAAGTCTCTCCTTCTCACCTAATTAAAATAGCAGTGAGATAGAAACGTGCTGATCACCTCTCCAGCCCACAGGCAGTTTGTCAGCACTGATCCACCAGGATCCCAAGGCTCCCTCCACACTCCCTGCTTTGCCCACAGTCACGTGCAATAGATGCTGCTGATGGTGCCACGGTTTTGTGTGTTGAACATGAATTTTCCAAGAGGAAACATGCAGCAGGTGCAACACACCAACTGAGCCTGTTCATCACTCCCTAGGCTACGAGAGGGAGAAAAAAATAATCTTGTCTGTGTACCTCAGAGCTCACTATATTCCCACCCCGTGGGGAGTAGCAGGGACTGGTTTTAATGTAGTTGTTTACAACAGGCACTGAGAGTTCTCTGCCAGGGAAGGGGAAAGGAAAAGTGTACTCCCATCACTCTATTCTAGGCTTCACCTTCAGAGCCAAAGCTCCACAGTTAGAACAGGGGAAAGATTCAAAATTTGGTATCAATGACTCCTGCACAATCGTCCCCCTCTTCGAACAACTCATAATTCAGAATTTACAGGATCACATGATAAAGTGAAGAATAATATAAACACTGTGAAGTAAACAAGCAAAAAATGGCTCTGCTGAAGTAAAATTAAAACCACCTGATAGAGAAAAAGATGTCTCAGACACATTCAAAACAAACAAAATTCACTGAAGACCTTGGATCCAAAAATATAAATGCACAAACACGATTACTGATAGCACAGAGGCTTTATCACACAGGAGCATAAACTGATCAGAAAAAGGAAGCTATGTGAAAACTGAAGTAACAGCACAGAACTGAAATGTCATACTGCAAGTCCCAAACAGCTGGAACCCCTCCTACAAACTGAGCCTTCCTCAGCCAGAAACTCGAGAGAAGGGCAGAGTGGGGCAGATTAATTGATCCTGAGAAAGGGATGATCAATAGCTAACTCATGTAAGCACAGCTAACTATTAGGAGACAGCAAATGTTAATTCTGACAGCAAATGTTAATTACACAACCTAAGAAGCCGGATTCACCCTGATCTTGTCACGATAGAGGGGACAAGGATCATCTCAGAAACTGCTGAATCACTCTACGAAAGACCACGCACGCTCCAGAAAGAAAGGTGAAAAGTGCATTGTGAGGAAGACTACTGGCCTTCATCAGAAAGAGCCCTGAGGAAGAAGAGGAGCCTTCCTCAGTGCGACCACCAGGATACACCGCACATGCGTGACACCTATGCTAATGACATTAATGACTTCCGAGTATAACCACTCCTATCCCAAGGAATGTGATGAATATTCATGAATTTTACCCATAATATTGTGTTGTAGGAAGTGCTGGGGTGTGTGTGTGTGCTCGGAGGAGAGATCCCTGACACACTCGGCAACAAATAAAGCAAACACCCACTGCTCTGACTCTGAAGTGTCTCCTGGCCTGGTTTGGGGCAATTCAATCCCAGGATGGACATCAGCCCCCTGTGGCACTGGAAATGGGTGATGTCCTGGGCACAGCTCAGCTCTTCTACCACAGAAGTGGAAGAGGTTCCTGCCTGTACTCCATGATCCTGTGGAAGACACTATTGCAAAAGCTGCTGCTGGAACATCACCTGGAATAATGTGACCACTCTGATTACTCATCTTCAAAGGAGAAACAGAAAGAGATTTAAAGGAAGCTGCAAGATTCATGAGGAAACTGAAGAGCCTGTTTTAAGAGAAGGCTGCAAGAGCTTGATTTGTTTAACCTAGACAAATGAAAGGCTGGGAGAGAACAATTGTTCTCTATAAATATGTCACAGCATAAATATGAGGGAGGAAGAACAGTCACTGTAGTTTAAGGAGAATATTAGCACAAGAAAAAAATGGATATTAACTGCACATATATTTTCAGTTGGAACTGGGAAGATTTCAGCTATCAGAGCAGTCTTTCCATGAGAGTAATGGTACAAACAACCAAAGCAGTTTCATGACAAGCTTGATAAATTTATGAACTGAGATATATGCTGCATTTGCCTCAGTTACTGAAGGACTGGACTTTATAATCTAAAAGTCCTCTTCCAGTCTTCTGTTACTATATCATTTCATTCTGGATTAGCTTCTTTTGCTGTCTCTTTATAACCAGATTCATGCTTTTCAATCTGATTTGAAGAGTGGATATTTCTCTGAGATTGCCTTACTAAAACTATTCACCCTGCTGCTCAGTTGAGTGCCACGCTGCTCATCTGTCTTGGCTTTGCTGGCCTCACATAAGGTGTTAAGATAAAATCTGTCACATGGGAAGGAGATTTGCTGTCACCTGCTAAATCAATTCAGAAATTATGTAATACACTTTTGATAGATGGAGACTTCCTGCACCAGTCAGTTCTCTCCTGCCCCTCCCAACCTGTTGGTTCTATAGATGTTCCAGCAAAGCTTAATTTTCATTTATAACTACTGTGGTCCAGCCCTCTAATCCCACATTTAATTGCCTTCCTATTACAGATAATACAGAGAATTTACATTTCCACTAATGAACACCACTTTTGGTCTTGTTCTTGGTCTGTTGTATTTCTTGCTTTATGCTCAGTAACTCTTAAACAAGAATTAAATGAGCTCTATTGACCAGTAATCCAAGGCAGGTCTTTCTATATTAAAAGTTCACTTTTTTCCTGTTATCATTAATGTTACCTGTAAATTAAAAATATAGGTAATAACTTTTCCATGTAGCCTTCCTGTTAACAGCTAGTTCCCAACTACATCAGGCTCAGGATTCTCCGAGTTTATTTCCTTCATGCACTCTCCTTCCTGTCTCCATTTCTACTCCTGATACCCATCAGTGTAGGCAGTCACTGACATTTAAGTTAATCCTAAACATTATGATTTCATCAGACTGAACACGTGATTGGTTCTTTAACTATTGCTGACCTGCTGCTCTCAAATTAAGGTCTCCTGGTCTCTGCAAAGGGTTAACCAACAATTTTCCTCAAGGCAAGGGGTGTTCATTATATCAATGTTAAGGTGTCTTTATTAGTGTAAGGACACTCAGTTTATGCCATTCATTTGGTGATGGCTGCATTCTTGGACTTCAAACCTTCTTTACCTCCCACCCTGCTAGGCAATTCTTCTGATTCTTATATCCCTCCTTTTTAATCTGCTGGAGGGTGAAATTTAATTTGTTCCAAAGAGCAGTCTATAGATTTCAGAGCCCACATGGGCCAAGCTGTCTTTTGAAGATGAAAGCCAAAAGATACCCAGAGCACCTCAGGGTAATGAAAATACAGGTGACGCTTTTTTAATACCAAGCTGGCTTCCCTCAGGGATTAATGATGGAGAACAAAAAATCTTGACATGAATGCCCCCGCTACAGAACCAGACTGGAAGAAAGCATAAGATCAGAGCTCAGAGCTGTTGCTTGGATGGCAAGCTTGAGCCAAACAATCTCCTCGTGTCTATAAAGGGATATGAAAAAGGCAAACGAAAATTACAAAAACGAACACGTCTTCTGTTTCCCTCCCTCAGGGAGGGAAAGAAAAATAATATAACAAACAAGAAGGCATTTTCCACAAATAATGTTTTGGTGTGAGTGAAGCTGTCTCTCAGCTTTAGGCCAGTAGAGCACTAAACCAACATACCATGAGAAATAACATCCTGGGATCACAGATCAGGGAGCTGTGTGAACCCTGAGCAACCTCCTGGCACATCCTGGAAATAAAGACACTGTAGCACCAGCCCCAAGCTTCCAGCGCTGATAAAATTGTCAGAAAAGCACACATTCATACAAAAAAAATTGCAAACAACAAACATAAAAGACAGACAAACCCCATGGATCTGTGGGACAGCTCAGTGACCTGAGGCCTGTCAAGAGTGGTGACTCTTATGTGTCTTATGGACAGGCACTGTTCCCTTACAGTATGAACATGCTTAAACTGTGAATAAAGAGAAATAAATAAGTGAAGGGTTAGAGGGAGAAGAAAATCAAAGTTTCATTGTTAATTACACAGCACAATGATAAGGGTAATTTTTCTTAAATCAAAAAATAAATTCTAGGTTCAAGTTCCCTGAAGGATATAAAATATTAGAGGGTTTTTTATGGTTGTAATCACAAACTCATTTCTCCAGCCACTACTGGCCGTGTCTAATTAGGGCAAAGTATGTTAATGATACAGAGGCACAGCCCAGAGATGCCTTCAGTTGCAATATTAATTGCATTTAGGGAAAGAGGCATGAATTGTGCTTATACAAGCTAATTAGTATGGGTTTGCTAATTAATACTGGAAAGTCAAACTGCCTTTGTCTTGTCAACTGCAATTAACTGAAGACATTTAAATTCTTTTTTTTTTTGTTCCTCCAGTAGCACGCTCACTTTTAGTTGACAAGCAATGAAGCCCTGCACTGGAGCAGTCAGAACAGCCACTCCATTCCACTGGCATCCCATTTTCCTCTGGCAGGACCTTGTGCTCCAGCCTGGCACAGGGTTCCCTGTCACACACACCACCTTCATCTGCCATTGTCCCTGGGGACACAATTCCCTGCACTTGTGTCCTTGCAGGAGAGGCCCTGAGTGTGCAGCTACTGCTGTATTGAGGCCACCATCCCATCAGATTTATCCCACAAGAATTGTACTTTTAAATATTGCTACGAAAAGCATGAACCATTTACCAGGGCACCAGATCATTGATAGAAGAAGCCCCTGGGACTCCTCAGTTCCCCGGCCCCAGAGCCCATCTCTTCATTTCCAGTGCCCCAGGGAGGGTGGCAGAGCCATCAGAGCTCTTCAGGGTGGCAGCAGAGATGTCACCTGCAGAGAGTTTTATTCCAGAAGCAGCCCAAAGATTCTTCAGCTGCACGAAGGCACCTGACAGGTGTTTGTTCCATTTCACACAGAGCCATGGCCTGCTTGCAGAAGAGCTGATGAAAAGCAATATCCACATCTGTCAGCACCCAGAGCAGGACGAGCCCTTCAGCAATCCCAGCTCAACATCAAACTGGGAGTGAAGCTCACACGTGGAAGGATGGAAAAGGAGAGAGGCCAGGAATCCACACCAGGCAAATAATTTTGCTGAAGTGTCAGATTCAAAGGAGTCTGAAAATAAAGCCATCCAGGTGAGACATTTATCTGGAGAGGGGGGAAAAAACCACATAAAGAGCATTTTGCTGGATGGCAGGGAGGGGAGTGGTGCTGGTGGCACATCCACAGGAGCCCTTGGCAGGCAGCTATGGAACAGGAGCCCCATCCAGAGGGGACAGACCTCTGTCACCCCAAACACTGCAGAAGACACAAAGTGACAACAGCTTTCCCTACCAGGGAGCTTTTGACTGGGGATGCAGAAGAACCATCTACACCAGTGAAAAGAAGGAGCTATACTGTCAGGTTTTCCCTCTAAAGGGCAAAAGAGGGGGGGGAAAAATCTCTTTTCCTCTGTATGAATCAATTTTCCAGTATTTACGTAATGAATTCAATCTGCTGAATGAAGCCCACACTTCACAATCTGCAATCCGTGGTCTAAAGCACCACAGAAAACAGCCTGTTCATGAGAGGTTGATGCAAGAGTTACTGGAAGATCACAAGACCAGCAGTTTTCCTCTGAGAAACCTCTGGGAACAGGCACTGAACTCTGACTGCTGCTTTATCCTCTGCTGATGGAGGATGCACAACACCAATTAATGCTTTAACACTGGAAGTTCCAGTTTCTCCAGCCCTCTGCTAGCCTGCTTAATACAACAAATTTTTGAAGGCAAACAACTCAAAATCCACCCTTAATGAGCCCAAAAGAAAAACTTTAAAATGTTTTAAAAAACCCCCAGAACATCAGAACTTGTAAAACATAACAGCAAGTTTTTCCCCCGATACATCCAGTGAGCACAATGCAAAAATTGACTGTATAGAATTTGAAACTGGTACAAGGCAGCACGTAATGAGATCAGATGGCAAATAGGATTACTTCAGTTTTCTTTGGAAGTATCAGCTGTGGCCTGTATCACCACAGAAAGCAGCTGGGCATACGAAAATGATTGCCCACAACGTGAGACCACCCCAGAACCAGAATCAATTAACGCTGTCACGATGGAAAATCTGATGTTGAAACAGCAAGAGGCACAAATTAAAAAAAAAGATCCTAACAGACGTATGGCAACCCATTAATAGCACAGCAGGGGCACCTCATCCTGCCCTTCAGAGCCCTACCAGAGGTCAGCACAAGTCTAAAAAGACCCGTGCTGGCACTGTAGTTTATGATTTGGATTTTAGAACAGATGTCTGTTTAGCACCTACTTACTAGCCAGTGATGCAGGCCTGGTTTTTTATTAGTAATAAAATTAATCACATCTACAGAATGAGTCTCTGCATCTTGGATACTGCTCAGGTTTTCCTTGTGACTAGAAAAAGTTGCAGGAATCCCACAATTCCTCCATTAGCAAAAACATCACTTCATGAAATGGCTTAACACTGACACCTCATTTATTCCTGAGTATAAAGAATCATATTCAAGTCATGAAACTGCACATAAACCTCCCAACTACCTGGTTTTGTATCCTTTATTATTTTTGGTCCTTGAGGGAAGTGCCAATAAAATAGACGAACCCAGCAGAAAATTAACAGACATTATAAAAAAATAGTTTGTGGTAATTCTGTTGTATCTCATCTGCCTGTCCTTTGAACACTTGAGACTGAATCAAAGGCTCCCAAAGAAAGGAGTTAATTCAGTATGAAATTAAATGCTTGCTTCTGATCTAGAACTGCTAAGGAAAAATGGAATTGCCAAAAAAAGGAAGACAGACCATCACATCTCATCCAACACTTTTTCCAGGTGAGTATGGAGACAGGGAGTGCCAAGACTGGCAGCAGCAACACCAACTTTTCCAATGTTTATTTGCTGTTCATTTCTGAATATTTGGAACTGATCCACTGTTTAAATGAACTGAACTTTGCATATTACTGCTCTGTAAAGCAACTAGGAAAAGAAAAAAGGCAGGATTTGAACACTTACCATCTCTGCTCTTTGCTTGTGGTTTCCCACTTCTTCCAGAGCCTGAGACAGCTGAGCCTTCAAGACACAGAAAAAAAAAAAAGGAAATTATTTCTAGGATGTAATTTTGAAAGTTCAATAAGACTGTCATCCCCTCCTCCCCCCAAAAATTCACCAAGGGCACCCTGATTTTCATGGCATTGAGAAGGAATTATCAGTGTTTGGTCTTGTTCTGCCCTGTCAGCATCCCATGTCATGAGACAATCCCGTCCCAAAAAAACCCCAAGTTTATTGCAGAGAATGCCAGTGGATGAGCCAGCCCAAATTTCAATCCCATGGTCCAGACAGAACCGTGCCTCCACTCCATTTCCTTGGAAGCTGCAGCAAGAGTGGTCTCAAACCCACCCACTTCTGCCAAGCTCAACTTTGAAGAAGAGGAGGTTTATCTCCACAGCTCCTGAAAGTGGTGTGTGTTTCCAGTTAACTCCTAGAAAATGTTCTGCTGAAGTTCTGGGGTCCAGGGTAGGGTTTAGAAGCTTTCCAAAATGCTGTGGGGTAAAATACTAAGAAAATCTGCTCTGTAATATAAACCTCCCGAATTTCTGTGAGAAAAGATCCCAATGCAGCATTTTTACTTTTTTAAAGGAAAATTTGAAATGTAAAGAAGCTTAAAGAGTAGAAATACCTTCTGTTATCCCAGCATAATTTGGGGGGAATAAAGGTACTTGACTCAGAAGAGGATCTTTCACAGAGTTTTGTTTATGAAAAAAGATTTTAAACAAAATGGGTATTTCAGAGATGGTTAAGAGAAGCCACACATAATACATGAGTGCTATTACTTCCCACATGTTTTATTTTCTGACACTCTGCTAGGCTGCAATCAGCCTTTCTCTGCTTAGCAGAAAGCCCAAAAAACAGTCACTGATGACAGAGAAGATAATTTAAACAATGTAAACAAATAAAAGAAATAAAACCAACTTTCCTACAAACCGATTCGTGTAATTTCAAGCAAATATTCATTAAAACCCTCCAGAGTCCCTCAGCCTCTCACCACATATGAAATGGGTCTTTTGAGTGCCACATCCAAACCAGAGACAAACAGCAAGCAGTTTATTACAATGAAAAGCAAAACATTCAGCTTAGGAGGGTAACTGCACTGAAGTGCAAACAAACAAACAAACACAGCCTAAGTGTTCAGCTCAGAAGTTCCGTTTTGCAAACAAACAACCAAACAGTTCAAAATTTCCCTGGCCCCAGAGCTCAGCGGAAACCGAAAAAGTTTCAGCTTCTGGCTGTGCAGGGCCCGGGATGATGTGACATTGTTTGAGGAACAGACACTGAAATAAGATGAGAAGGGTTTTAATACAAGCCTGGGACCAGGCACAGGAGAGTGAAATAAACTCATTAAACACTGCAGGAGACACCAGCCCAACCAAAACTGGAGCGCCTGGACAAGCAAGTGAAGAGAAAAAGCGAAATGATCACCAAGTTTGATATGGAAACATCAGGGAACTGTAAATTTGCAGACACCTGGGAAAGACTTTTCCCCACTGCTACTGAAACAGGTACAAAGAGCTGGAGCCAGGAGTTGCTTGGGGAAGAATTAGACAACACGGCCTCAGAGAGGTTATTTAGGAGAGGTGCTGGCAATAAACTTTGCAAAACACCCCAAAACTGACTGAATATTTTTGAGTACCAACTACCCCAACTGTTCTGTGTATTTATTAGCCTTATCTATACGAAGATGACCTTTAGATGGAAACCACTAGCCTATTCTAAACCAGATATATGAATTACTTAATTAAAAATTCCATTAAAAATCACATATTTTGTTACAGTAGCTGAATTTGAGGGTCAAGTCTCTGTTCTCCCTCCTGTTCACACAGACCCCTACGGGATCACAGAGTAATCCACACTGGAAGAGTGTGAATCCCCTCAAGGCTCAATCCCCTGTGGTTTTGGTGGGCACCTGGCACCCAGCCTGGATCAGCCCACCACACTGTGCCAGGCTTTGGTCACCCTCACAGTGTAAATATTTTTATTTATAACACCAAGGCAACAGTATCCTAGGAGCCTGTTTAACTAGATGGGTATAAGAGCATTTTAAAGTATAATACCTCCATAAAAGTCAGAAGAAAAGGATAGCAAAGACTCCAACACATCTTACTTCAGGAAAAGGATGGAAAAACCTTTTAGGCAAGAGAGAAATAATGCAAAGAGATGGGAGAAATTGAAAATACAAGCAGGAAATATGCCATAATTTATCTTATATGTAATATGGCTTGGGGAAAATAACCATTTCAAGGTGCTATGCCAACAGAGACACAGAGAGAAACCTGGACAGCAAGTCCAAGCCAGCAGCATAACAACAGCAGATCAATATGATTTGGAGAAGCAATCACATAAGAACTAAATCACAAAGTAGGTTTTCTTCATTGCATTTATTTCTAGGCAGCTCATCTCAAAGGGAAAGAGTCAGTAACTAGTGGGAATTCAGAGAGCAGCCACTAAACTTACTAGACTGCTGGAAGAAATGATTTATGAAGATTAAAAGATTTTTAAACATATGGTTTGACTACAACTCTCACAGAAGAGCAAAAGGGACATATTTAATGCACTGAGAGCTGTTACAATGACAAAGCTGGAAACCAGGAGGCTTCCCCAGTGCTGCTGGTGCTGTTGGATGCACTCACAGTGTGGAGCAGGGACCCTCCCACGCCCTGTCCGTGCCCACCTGCTCCTCACACAGCTGGGGAAGCACAAGACAAAGCCCAAACTTTTAGCAGGATCCCCGGTGTCTGCACTTGCCAGGCTGTGATCCAGCTGATCTGGATGCTTTATCACGTCCAGTTTGTAAACATCAGCCCAATCCCAGACTTTTTATTAGCTTAAATCAAATATTGAACCTCCCTCAGCTGTTAGAGGACAGCTGCTTGCGAAGTGATTCACTGCTGTATTCCTTCCAGGCCACAAGAAAATACAAACTAATCACCGGCAGCATGACAGATGCACACATTTTTAATTATGGAGGAGAAATTAGGCTCTGAACTTATCCCCACATCTCACTTAATCAGAGTGCTGGGGAGGAGCTGCCAGCCCCCACAGCCATGGGAGGAAGGAGCTGCAGAGGACCCTGGACTGGTGCCTGGCAGCCTGCTCAGCCCCTGCTCCCATTCCCCAGGCATTTGCTGGAAAAGACCTGAAAAAACCAGCGTTGTGTTGTTTCTTGGAATGCATCTTCTCAGGAATGAGCTGTTTGGTTTCTGGGTTGAGCCATCTCTGGCCTCGTTGAGACAAGGAAAACACGAGGGTGGGAGCTGGGCCTTTCAGGAGGGGTGGGAAGGCACAGGGGGTCCATGGCTTCAAGCTCTGCAGTCCCATCTCAGAGTTCTGCTCTGGGAAGAGCCATGTGGGCAGTGACAGGACAAGGGGGAATGGCTTCAAGCAGGAGAAGAGCAGGCTTAGACTAGACATTAAAAAACCAATCTTCCCTGTGAGGGTGCTGAGGCCCTGGCACAGGGTGCCCAGAGAAGCTGTGGGTGCCCCATCCCTGGCAGTGTCCAAGGCCAGGCTGGATGGGGCTCTGAGCAGCCTGGTCTGAGGTGTCCCTGCCCACAGAAAGATGATTTTTAAGGTCCCTTCCAACCCAAACCAGTCTATGATTCTCTCTGTAGCTCAGCTCTGTGTCAGGGGCTTTTCAACTGATCACATCCACCTTGGTACCTCAGGAATCTCTCAGTTGAGTCCGTGTTGAATTTTCAGGGTACTCATAGAAGTTAACTTAAAGCTCCAAGGAAATTCTCTTTACTTAAGACACATGTTAAATTCCCACAGATCACTGAGCTCAAGCATTAAGAAACCTGATATGCAAGCAGATATTATGAATCAGATATACAAATACAGTGCAATTTACCCAACGAAGGCAGCACAACCAGGTAAAGGAAAATCAAGCAGCAAAGCAGGGGAAAAAATCCTCTCAAGTACTCAGTCAATTACTTTCAGCTTTCAAGAAAAAGGATTTGTCAATTCAAAATACTCATCTTACATGACAACATAGTCTAATCTACTGTCAGTGGATTGTCATTCTCAAAAGAGAGCAGCGGGAAGGGGAGAACCTGTGCTCCAGCCTCACTGGGAATCTGCAGCTGGGGCTGAAAGAGGAGCAGGAATGGTTTCCAAGGAGAGGAACCGATTCAGCTCCAAGGAGACATTTCTGAATTGTTTAACTTGCTTCCCTGCATCAATAATTTGTCTTCTGCACCTTCCAAAAGTCAACCCTCACTGACAGCGCTGGAGGAGGCCGGTCAGGGAGGATTTAATGAATGAAACTGAAGCAATGTGGTGGTGACAACGCAGCTTTTAAACCAACTGCATCCAGAGCCCCCCACTCCCCTCGGGGGCTGATGGGGAGCTGGCTGCCCTGAACGATGGGCAAGCAGCTCGAATGGGAGCCCCATTTGTAGGGAAAAATTAACTACTCGATCTCTAATGAACAGTCTTTCTCTACACAACAATACCCTCTGCTCTACAAGCAATTAGCAAATCGAAGCGCTCTCTTTGTGGACCTGCATTAATTTACTCCTCGGTGTGGCACATTAAATAGCTCACAGGTACAGCACAGCACAGCAGTGGCAACAGCCAGCACCATAAAATAAAAGCTTGCTTCAAAGAGTTCGGGAAGCAAAATTAGGTGTGCAGCATACAGGGAATAAATCAAAACAACCTTCATTTGGAAACATCATTTTAGTCTTATGCTTTCATCAAAAAACATGATTATTGTAACAGGCACGTTAATACAATGTCGGTGCTCTACAAGGGAGAGAAACAAGCAGCACATTCACTACCTCAAATTAAAAAGTGTGATTTTTATTCTTTCTCATCAGGGTGAAATACCTGGGAGCATACACAGCTGCCTGTTCTGGGGTTGTGCTTTCACAGCTGTAAATCCCCAGTGAGAGTCCCCAGAAGGAAGGCCACTTGTTGGAAGGGCAGCACCTCTGCAGGGGAGGAGAGGAGGAAGTGGTTTCACCTGGCAGAGCTGGCACACAGCTTCAAAAAATGGCATTTTTACAGCTCACCGAAGCCCAAGATACCCTTAGAAGTATTTTATATGCAACAGTTGTATGCAAATCCAAGTCAAGTGTGATAATTGGCAAATTTAGGTATAATGTTAATTAATAGCTATTTCAAATTAATTAACTTCTAAGATAAATTCTTGCTTCTCCTCTTTGAGAGTTAACACACAATTTAAATTTACAAGGATGTATCAGCTACCGATCACAGAAATAGGGAATCTCCTATGTTCTAACATGCCAAATCACTTCAGTTTCCTTGTGCTGGCTGCCCCCATTCCCTGGGTAATTTCACAGTTACTTATTTCTCTGCTCACTCACAAAAGAAGACAGAAGATGAAGCCTCTTGGCTCAAGCTGGATGGCCTCAGTGTGTGGCTAAAGTGTGATGTGACCTCTACAGGGTCCAAGCCAGCACATCTTCTGGGGAAGAAGTTAAAAAAACCTCACAAAATCACCTTTTTCTATCTGATTCAGGAAACACAAGGCAAATAAAGTGCATTGAAGCTGCAGCTGAAATACAGAAGGAAACTTGAAAACATGGCAGCACTCCCAGGACAGTTCTGATAAGGAAAGCACTGACTGCAACAATTAGAATTCAATCCAATGTAGAAACATAAGCACCACGCTGATGAGTTCCATGGAACAACACAGGAATAGGATGAGAACAATTTGAAGAGAACTTTGCAGTCACTAATTACCTCTCACACAAAGAATGAGGCTCTGGCTTGTGGGGAAAACAGAAGGAAAACTTTGATTTCACAAAAGCCACAGACAGATTACTTCTGGGGGTGGCAGAGACTGAGCAGAACTAACTCATCAGCCACTTGCAGTCAGACTTCACTTTATTTGCATATTGTGATCCTGCATATTAAAATACTGTGAGAACTGAAATTAAATTTTCATTATTGTTCAATCTGAAATCTCACCCGTGGGATTCAGCCTCCAACAGATCATGCATGCATTTGCTTGTTTACTTTAAAGTTACATATCCATTCATCCCATGCCAGCCAACACTTGTGGCCTTGCATTGCACACCATTATTGCCCAAGGGCAGCTGTACAGGAATTACAGAATTACTCTGAACTAACTGGCCATTTCTAATTCCACATATTTTGATGCTATGTAGTTGAAATTGCCAATCTTTAACAAAATTGCATCAGTTGAGATCCCAATCAGAAAGACAGTTTAGTACCAGCCATTGCTAAATAATTTCCTTGCTGCTTTACAGGCTCCTGTTTGCTGTTCTCAAGAAAGTTCTCCTGGTTATAAAATCAAATGCACATCCTCTATAAAGTGGGAAAGAACAGCTACAAATAAACTCTGCTGCTGTCTCAAAAGCATCCAGAACACCATGTTATCTCACAGGAGCTGGATTGGAGGTGGCAGGGGGCTCAGTCTGATGCAAAAGTGAAGAGGAAAATTCCCCAACAACTTTTGAACGTGTTTCAGAAATTGAAATTCAGTGAAACCACACTCGCTCTGACTTGCAGAAAAGCTGCAAAAGCCAAAGCAGAGACCATTACTTACTGACATAATTTATGAGGATGGGCTTGCAGCTCAATGAAAAGCATGTGTCTCAGGCCACAGCTTATGTAGTTTTCCATGGAATTTAGTCCTTAATTTTAGCCCAAGCAAGGACAGGAAACACAGGAAACAAGAATGCCTGTAAGGCAGATGTCCCACATCTCCAGGGACTCGTGCTCCTGGGCATCACAGCAAACCACAGCACCCAGGGACTGAAGGCTTTGTCCCGAGCAGTGAGAGTGTTTTCCATGAAAAAAACAAGAGCTGCTCCTTGTCTGAAAACCAGTTTTGTACTGGATTTGTGCAGGGAAATGCCGCCCCCCAGTGAGAGACAAAAAGCAGCTGGTTACCAAAATCAGGGAGAAATAAAGCAAAGCTCTTGGGTGCTAAACAAAAAAATGATCCTGCAAATTGAAAAATCGCCAAAGTCATCGCTGTGATTACTGAAGACGCAGAGAAAACATCTCCCCTAGCAAAGATACGGGCTCCTGTCAACACTGTCAAGATTTCCTGGACAAAGGGATAATAACCACACCTTTCTCTTGCTCTTAAGTCTCAAGGACAGACCAATCCCTCTCCTTCTCTTTAGGAGACACAGTCACTTAGTAATGTCAAGAATTCTTGACAGTAAGCTTATTATAATGAAATAACCCCAAACTCTCCCTGGTTAGACTATGAGGAAAGGGTGTTAACAAAGTGACTGTGGAACAACTAATAGGAGATGAGGAAGACAGGATTCCAAGCAGAATCCTTTTTCCTGGCAAACCCCCTGACCTAGCTTAAACTAAGCTGCTCAGTCCTGCAGCAGAAACCTGGCTTTTGTTCCCACTCTGCCAAACAACTGCTGAGAGACCCTGGGGCGAAGGACTAAACTCTGAAACGCCTTCTTTTCTCTCCATCTCTAACCTAAAGACAATACTGACTCTGTAAAACCCTTCCAAAACCTTGGAACAAGGATAATCTCTGAGCACAAGGTGCCACTGTTGACAAACCACACCTGATAGGCCACAGCACTCGGGCACTAAAGGGATTAAGCACCATGAGAAGTGCAAAAGTCCAAGACCAACACGTTCAGAGGTGGCAGCAACCTCGTCTCCCTGATCCTCAAAGCAAAGGTGACCTTCACAGCTGCAATAAAATGTAAAACTTGGGAGAAAGACCCTGAACTTCTCTAAATCTATTCCATCTACACTGTTCACATAATCTCCCAGGCAGATGCTGCCAGGGAAGAAAGGGAAGCAAACTGGGAGATGGAAAAATGCAGAGCCTTCTATTTGGGAAAGGATGAGTCCCTAGAGATTGGACAGCCCCATGCCAGGCTGAAACACTTAAAAATGAGGCAGGTAGGCAGGAAAATAGTGGGCTCAGGTAACAAAACCACCTTAGTTTTGCAAAAACATCTCAAAACAAGAACATTCATTTGTTGTTTTAGTCTCTGAGCTGCAGCTCAGGTTGAGATGAGGCTCAGGGGCAACACCCCAGAGACTCCTCTCTCCCCCTGCTTTCCCTTGATGTTTTTATTCAGCACCTTGCTAAGAAGGAGCACAGAGACCAAAAGATTAGCACAGCTCTGCTGGGAGCAATAAACTTTTGTAATAGGTCTCCTTCCCTCCATCCTAATCAAATGGTGCTGCAGTCCCCTGGGGAGAGAGTACAGTGCCAAACAAAAAATGTGCGTTTGCAGCTGCTTCCTCAACAGCAAAGGGCAGCCTGACTGATGAAACCCTGCCAAGCCAATTGCTTCCAGCACGATGCAGTCGGCCAGCAGAGCATCTCCAGGACACACACAAGGGACTGCAGGATGCTGATGGACTCTCCAAAGGAGTCATTCCCCATCACTGGAACACCCAACAGAGAAGCCTCTGCCACTAAAATTCTCCTTGTGGCCTCAGAAGTATTCCTGCCTCAGAGAAGCAGATGAATGTGAAGATGGAGCAGGAAGTCCTTTCTCTTTTGCTGCTCCCCAGCAAAAGTTTTAACTCAACAGCAGAAAGATAACCTGGCATAAAATCTGTGTATTGAGGGTCAGCCACGAATTTCTAGCCAGGAGTAAAAGAGATTATTAATATATTAGTGCAAGTAAAAAACATTAGGAGAGTACCAGCCCATTCCACAGGGAAACAGCAAAGAGATAAAGAAATACAAAGTATCTGGAAGACACTGAGGGGAATTAATTTCACTGTGCTGTGGTCAAATCTCTAAAGGTGAAATGAAGGGACACCAGCACCCAATCCTGAAACAGCTGTAGCACATCTGGTAATTCATCACTATCGAGGAGATCTGAAAACAGGTATTGTAAGCATTTCTGGGATCTGGTGAGCACAACGTTTTCCTCAGGTTGCATTAACCCTCCAGGAGCTGGGAAGCAGGGCTAGAGACAAACAGAAGACACAGCAGCTAATGGGAACATAAGCTGCTTGCCATTATATGTAATAACGAAGCTGGTTGAAGAAAGGGGAACAAATGTTTGTGCATTTGTTTAATTTCCTGGCAAAATTTTAAGTCCAGCTCATTTATTATTTACTTTTTTCCCCCCCCCATCCTTTAAGTTATCAGCAGAATGAGTTCAGTCTCCAAAGCCTTCTCTTGATGAAAGCAAACATTAGTACTCACCAAACCCAGAAAGAGGAAATCTCAAAAAACTAGAAGTGGTGGCAATGTGACATCCAGCATCCACCAAACTGTCAACTCCTTCCTGTGCATTTTTGCCAGAACAACCTCCCTGGATCTAAGTTCTCCCCAGCAGTTGCCTCCAACTGGGTTTGATAGCTAGAGGGCAAGAAACAGCATTTCGTTCATGAAAACTGTAAATTAGCCATCAAAAATGTTCACTCTTATCCGTTCATCAGAAAAAAAAATGGTGGAATTACATCTCTACCTAAAAAAGCCCTTCTAATTTCAGCCCGATGAGTCAGCACTGCTGCATCTCATCACCGAGAGTGATTCATTGTCACTGCACTTCTCAAAGTCAAGAATAAGGGTATTCACCCCAATTCACTGTCATCTCACAACTCCTCTGGACCCAGGCACCGTGTTTGCACACAGCACTGTTATAATGATTTATGTGAGTGTGTCACTTTTAATTTAAAGGGATAAAGAATTATTGTCAGTCTACCGACCATAAAGCAACGTTTTCTTTCCACTGAGCTGACAGTTGAATACCTGGAAAATATTCCTGTTTGCCAAGAAAGGAGAGGGCTCTACAGCCCATAGCCTTAGGGTGTCAGTGCTTCTGAAGACAGGCCAGTGTCTTTGGAAAGGAACACCAGTACTTAGGAGAGTTTTAAAAAAGCCTTACAGCAGAGTTAGAATACGAATAAAAATTCAGACAACAGCAGTATGGATGGAGAGCCTCTGTCCCAAGTGAAACAGTGAGAAAGAGGTTTGGGGTATTGCTGAGACCCCAAAAAGATGATCTGTAGCTGGATGAAACAAAGGATATCAAAGTTAATCATCAGCACAGCTATAGTTTTCTTATTCAAGTCCCCTAATATCACAGTCACTTTTGATAAATTTACCTGGTAAAACAAGGCTACTGAACAACTCACACTGACCTTACACCCCTGAGTGGGCCAGTGCCTTCCTTTAAGCTGCCCAAGGCTGTTGGCAGCTGGTGAAGTTGGTGATAGTTCAGAAAACAGGTCTTCAATGGTGCTGTGAGCTCTGTCCCTAATGATACCTCACTGTTATCCCCACAAACACACTCCCAACAGAAGCCCTCAGGCATGTGGGCACAATTCCTTGGGAAACTGCTGTGAGCCAGCCAGAAAACAATGTTGGGAAGTGAAGATCTGTGTTTAAATCAAACTTTCTTTGTTAACTTGAATGAAGTTTGGTCTCTGTTGTGGTTCTCAGCACTACTGCACAGGTTGCCCCAACTCAAATAAAGGTCAAGGAGGGGTTTCAGCCAGCACTGTTTTTGGCTTGGGAAATTACAGCCAGCGTGGTGTTGGCATCCAGCAGAGCAGTGGGGAGAGTGCCTGAGCCTCGGAGGGTCTCCAGCAAATTTCAAACGCTCTTGGAAGTTGCTGGGTAACAACATCCACCCCCAGGCCAGGATTGTGCAATGTTTGCTCTGACAAAGCCAGGCTTGCCTTGCCCTTGCTCCTGCCCTGGGAATGTGAGCGTTGAGGACCTGTCTCCTCTGCTGCCAGAGCATTTCCAGCCTCTAGCCTGGGTGCACAGTTGGATTTTGCTGAATAAAGCAAACATCCCATTTTAAACATAGCTATTATAATTAGCAGAAGCTCATTGCTCAATTCCCCTTCCAGACAGGGATTTCCAAATGTCAGTGTGCTTAGCACAGCTGATCTGTGCTGGCTGCTCTGAACACAACTGACCTAGGAGGGTCCAGAGCATAAAATCAAATCCTATCGTGGGCAGTGAGGTGGAAAAACAAACAGAATAATTGTCTTCTTCAGCCTGTACCTTCATTTTCTGTACCACCTGCACCAAGGCAAGGTTAGCAGAGACTCTTTGACACAAAAGGTATATTCATGTTTGAGGGCAAGCAGGAATTTCTTTTGGAATTTTATACCAGTTTTCTGAGTCAGCCCTCCACATGACTCTGCCTCATCCTGCTTGTCCTGCCAGGGTGTCATGGCATAAAATCAAAAGGCAGTAAGGGGAGAACAAAAAAAAGGAGGAAAACCCCAAACTAGTACAGCTACTGCTGCTAAAGCCATTTTGCAGAGGCTCTGGCAAATGCAGAGACCAGTTTCAAGCAGTGCTTGCTTTCTAAACCTGTTTTGGGAAAGCAAAACCAACCTTATTCTTTACAAGTGATTTCCAACATTAAAAGAAAATTGCCAAGCATCTTTTCCCAGCACAGACCTCCCCACACCAAAGAGCTCCTCCCCTTGAAGGAGAAGTGCAGCACTCCCATTTTTCCAGGTATTGCAGAAATCAGTGGCTCCCAGCCCTCCTGCAGACACTTCAGAAACCCTGGCTGTGCTCCACACCTCAGAATGTCCCACGGAGCTGATGCCATAATGGACCGAGGTAAAAACCCAGAAAAAAAGCAGAATTCCAGCTGGGTTTGGTAATGTTTGCCTCGTGCAACCTCTCCCCTGTGGTGTGCAGGTGTCTCACCCCCAGCCCCTGCCTCGTTGTTTGGGATATGCCAGGATAAACCCCATGGAGGGCTGAAGCAGATTAGCACCCAGCTGCTCAATACAAGGAGAAACCAAAGTTTAAAGATCATGTGTCCTTTGCAAGGCCACATGGACAGTCATAATTTACAATTACTATTTTTTACCCCATCAGGTTTGTACTACAAACAGATTAGAGGCAGATTTTACCTAAAGTTTAAGGGAAAAGACTGGAAGGAAAAAAACCCAGAGGTTAACAACCTCTCTATCCAAAGACACTCCTTACACTGAAAAAGTGAAAAATCCCCCAATAGCCCAACTGGAAGAAAAAAAAAGTGCAAAATACCCTCAAATAAAATCAAACATCCCTGCACACCATGGTCATGCTCCTGTAACTTCTTAGAAGAGGAACAAAACTCTTCTACTTTTATTTGAGAATTTATTCAAAATAAATAAATCCCAATGGAGTTTAGGCACACTGTAGAGGCTCCAGCAAAAATCATAAAAAAAGCAAGCTAACTAAAAAGATCCTTTCTTGGCATGCTCTTGAAAGAAGGATTCACCACATTTCTGATTGACTGCCACTGTGGTTTAAATGAATCAGCTATAAATAGGCAGCAAATGCAAGGCAAGCACTTGAAGGGAACAGCAAGGGGGTTTTTTTGTTTTCTCTTGTTACTGCTTAATGGTCTGTTGGGAAGGAGGTGGCTGACAAGGTAGAAGAAATGTGGTAAAAATATAAAGAAACAGAAAAAGATGGGGTGTGGGAAGGAGGGATAGGGAGACATGAAGACATTTAAATGTATGAAATACACAAATACATTTCTGGCTCTGGTTTTCCAGAGGAGTGAAGGATCAGGGGTGGGAACAGGGACACAGACTTGGAGCTGGGGATGCCCTGAGGGTCCTTCACACCCACAACTTGAAGAAGGCTTTCATGTTATCAATAACTGTAAAGTCAAGCTTCTGTGGGCCACCTTGGACTAATTTCCAGTCTTTCTTACATATCAGATTCAACATATGAAATGCAGCCATTAAAGAAAAGCACTGGAAATGTTTCTGCAGCCCTCTTGTGCCAAGAGCCATCCAAAACAGGAGTGGACTCAAAATAATTAAAGTTAAGCAGCCATCCACATCACTACAAAAGTGAAAATACTCGTGTCAATGAACACCAGAACTGGAGGAATCTGAATCACACCCAGAGAGGATCCAGTTTCTGGAAAGCATTTGCAGGGAAATTTCTAATAAACTACTTCTTAAATATTGAATAATCGCTTCTGAAAATAGCTGGAGCTTATTTCACAGCTCTTGTTCCAACTGTCTGCTCGCTCTCCTCCTCTCTCCCACAGCTAGTCTGACTGCCCACAACATCCCCAGTCTCCAGCTTTCTGGCATCCTTTTTAATTACTCCTCTTAATCTTATGCTCCTTCTTTCAAGCCTGAAGGAGGCTCTCACAGAAACCAAGGAGCAGAAAACCTTCTGGTTTCCCTTCCCAAGGAGTCTTTAGGGCTTTAAAGACCTTCTCTACTCCTGCAAAGTATTTCCTTGCAACTCCATGGCAGATCTTGCCAGTGAGCAGCCCAGGACCTCCTCAGAGCCTTCTCCTCTGTGGGGATGGAGGCTGATGCCACGTCAGCTCTGCACAGATTTACAGCTTTCTCAAAATTAATTGTTTCCTCCTGCAGGGAGAAGGAGAAAGCTATCAAAATGGCCTGAAATCCAGACCTTTAAACTTCAGCAGTTACTATCTTCCCCAGCTTAAAAATAACTAAGAAAATTTTGGAAAGGGCATTGCAAGGGGTACAAGAAAAACCCCTGCAGAGACAGGATCAGAGCAAGTAAAGAACAACCTTGCACTGCACAGGCCTGGTACATATTCTGTGTTTGCCAAACATCAGTTTAATTCTCACTGTAAGATCCTGCAGGAGAGGGCAAAGTGCAGGGTTAATCAAGCAGGGCTGCAGCCCTTTGTTGATCCACAGAGCTGAGCAGCAGGAACGAAGGGCCTGTTTCCAAATGTTGCCCTGTCAGGGCTGCTCAGTTTTGGGCTGAAAGGATTAACTCCAGAGGGAGCACTGCAATTTCATCTTAGCCATGGTCCATTTGTTTCCCTTGGCCCTTCTGCTCAGACTGCCAAAGATGCCAGACAGGATGATATTTCTGAGATGTGGGTGTTTCTCTTCTCTGAGAGAACCAAACAGCAACTCATTTCAGGAAAGCAATCCAGCAACCCACAATTGCTTCTTGCTCCAGCAAACGCAGCCTGACAAGGCAAAAGGTGAAAGTGCCTGATGGTCCCATTAAAACCTTTGAGTTTCCTCACTCCTTAGTGCCTGTTGAGCAAAACTGTGCTACAGAAACATGAGAGATCTCCATGTGGCAGGGGAAGGGAGTCAGAACACGTGCCAAGATAATCTCAGTTATTAGCTCCTGCCACACAGGTACAGGCTGTATTGAACTGCTCCTCCATGGCACAGTGGGATGCTCAGGGCTGGGAGCTCTGTTCCAGAGGCTCCTGGTGGAAAAGCACCGTGGAGCACGACAGAGCTCCCTCACGAAAATACAAGAACGAATTGCCAAGACTTGTTTTTTTAAGCTTCTTTTCACGCTTCAATTTTCTTTCTTCTTAACCAAGCAGATAAAAACTACACACATTTACCTGTGCCTAAAAGTGCCTGATCCCAGGGCAACACCAGCTTGTTTGTCCCGGGCTGATATATGGCAAAATAGTGACCCACTCTTTGTGCAAGAAGCCACAGAGGAAGGATATAGAAATGTACATTTGCTGTAGGAGTGGTTGTATTTGTGCCATGCAGCAGCCTCCAGATATTCATGAAGACTTGAGTGTGACCTTTCCTTTTCTCAGTCCCCTCTGCTGGTCAGAAAAAACGTGTAATACAAAGAGCAAGTGGAATGTAACAGAAAATAATACCCACAATAATTGCAGTAATGTGTACAGTGTCGATGGGCTGTAGGAATCAGGTGCAGTGACTGTGGGTCTCGCCTGGCCTAAATAAAAAGGTGCTCATTATCCTGAAAGGAAATGCCACTTATGAACAAGAAGGTCATGCTGCACTGGGAAGATAAATGTCATTTCTCTATACAGCTGTGATGGTCTCACCTACCATCTTCAAAAATGGACCTAAACAGCAAAGCAATAAAAAGCCTGTAGAATTAGCCTGGGACATTATTGTTTTGAGAGTGTAAAATCACTCATCTAGAGCTCTTCAGACATGCTTTCCTAGGAACACTTCTATATGTGTACACATGCATTTACACTGTGCCTTTTGGGAGTAATAATACACGGAAATAATTACCTGACACTTTCAAACAAGCTTGGATGTGTTTGGTGCCACATTTGTCGAAAGAATTTGAGACTCACCACGTATTTTATAGAGCTGTACACATTCCCAGGAATTAAATCCATCTGCATAGGTAGTTTTGCACTCACCACAGCCTCCCCCCCAGGGCAGCCTCTGCCAAGCACAATGAGCAGCTCTGAATAAATACCATCCATAATGCCAACAACTTCTCTCTTTTCAGCAGCTCTGCGGGCTGCCCTGCTGCAGCCCAGAGACAATTAAGCACACTCAGATGATCTTTAAGCACAGGGTGCAGAGCAATCCCCTCGGAGCAGGAAGGGCAGCATCCATCCCCTCCAGCAGGAGCAGGGCCAGGTGCCTCCAGCCCAGGCTCCTTGAGGAAGAGGGGTCTCATTTCAGCCCTCTAAAAGTGGGGGGCTCCTGCCCCTTCACACCCACACGTGTGCAAGGCAAATAACTGATAATATCAGCCATGTGTGTGTGTTCCAACAGGGGTTGTCACCACAGACATCACTCCTGCTGTCCCTATCACCTTCCTGCATGATATAAACACTTCAGAAACCAGCACCTTATTTTGCCAAGGTGGAACCAGACCCATGGAGGTCAAAGGAGCACAAATTTTATCTCAGTGTTTGAGGTATCAGGGGGCTGATCTATCCTAAGGCTGAATTTTCACTCATGAAATGACCTCTTGTAAAAGGGAATAAACCAGAAAGTGAAGAACTCTGCATCCGTATGTTAATAAAATTGAGAGTACTCAGAATAGGATTGCCAAGGGTAGGGCTGGTAAAAACTAGCTTAGCAATAATACCTGTCACAAAGATGGTTTAGGGTCTCTACCACCAGGTCAGTTCCCAACTGCACTGCACAGCCTAGATTTTATGAAAAATTCAGAGTTTGTGGGCTCTCAAGAAATATTTCAATAATTAATACAGATACAGGGACTCATCATTTCTTTGTGTATATAAATAATGTACAGTGGTAACCTTTATACAAAGAAGTCTCAAGCCCTCTCCCATTACACATGATATTCCACTTAAAATAACCTCTACAAAGTAATTACTCTGTTCACGTTCATGGTTACTGAATATCTCACTGGGCTTTTATACACCATTAATACCATAACATGTAATCTTTCAAGCTGATTTCCTTTAAAAATCGAAAATATTTAGGTTTAGCAACTCTTCCAAGAACCAGCTTTCCAATGATAATGAACTGTTTCTACAATTTTCCGGAAAGAAGTGAAGTTGATGCCACAAAAACTCAGAGTCTGACGTGTGGAACGCAGGCACGGGAACACAGAACAGATAAAAATCAATGTCTTAAGCCAGGAATCAGTTCTGTTTTTAATGTGGGCTTGAACAGAACTAGAAATCTCAGCGTACATCTGTCAAAGCTGCAGCCATTAGAGCCGTTTAAACAAATTGAAAACATAAATCACATCAATATGTCAAATCGATGTGCCATGCATTTCATAGCCATGATAGTGTCCCCACAGCTGGATTCATGGCACGTGTGTTCTACAGCACTGCCTGTTTTATTAAACAGCATAAATAAAATTCAAAAGAAAAACGTTACAACTTGCATTACAGGGAGATTGTGGCTTTCTCCACAACTTTGGACTTTCAGTTTGTTTGGCTGAAAAGCTTTTAGCACAATCAAAGCACATTTGACATTAACACTGATTAAAGCAAATAGATAAATTGCAAAGCCTCTGAGAAAGCAGAATTGTTCCTTACAATTTAGCTGGACCACCCCTGAACAGAGGAGATCTATATCAACAGCTTAGCTTTTATTCACAGCATGGTGAGAACTGCTATCAGCTGGGTTTTTCACTTACTCTGCTCCCAGCCTTATCCAAATATTAGTAGGCTGATCACATTGAAGTGCAAAGGAGAAAAATAAAGAGAGAAATCCGGGCACCTTCCTTTGAATTCTGTTCGCTGTTTGGACTGGCAATGGTGCCATGCTCCAATTCCTGACTTTGACACAAACCAGGCTGAGGAAATGGAGGTGCTGCAGCCTCTGGCCAGCCCGGGCCATGGTGAAAGGCTGGGTGGTGACCAGATGGAGCAAACACAGCTCACAAGGTCGAGAAGGGCTAAGGGTGAGCAATTATGGATGTTCTGGAACAAAACAACTGCAATTGGCACTTGCATTTAGGCCCCATTCGACAAACTGCTCAGGCACTGTGCTGAACCAGGCTTTTTAGAGTAATTAGTTCCCTGAAGAAACACCTCTTCTACTACTTGTAATTAAGGCCAAAACAAAGAATCAATGGGCTTCAAAAAGAAAACCAAGACGGCAACTACTGTTGTTCTAATTGCCACAATAACCAAAGTATTAAGTGCATTAAAATGGATCTTATTATCCTTGCAAACTGCAAAGAGCAGGAGTGTTGGGATCCACAAGAGCATGGGAACAAGCTTGTTTTGGTGTTGTTTTCTCAAAGTATTTTTTCTGTTTGTATGTTATAACTATTTGGTAACAGGATTTCAGCAAAACTCTGTGGCTGGACCCCACAGAAACACAGTGGGCACAACTGTGCTGAGCCTATGTGGAGGCCCCACAGGAAACCCTTGAAATCTTTACAGGATGTTTTTAAACAGAAAATAATCTGTAAAAATATAATTCACTCTTACAGGTCACCATCATCATGAATTAAAAGATTACACAAAAACACTTATATATACTTTAAATCTTAAATTATGCAGAGATTATGCAACTACTCTGAAATGAAGCACTACAAATCACAGAATTCAAATCCAATGATTATAAAAATCAACAAATCTCAACAAGTTCAGAACATCTCAAGACTCCCAGACAAGAGCTATTTAATGTCATTAATACAACTCAAAGTTAGGGAACAGGTAAAATTTCCATGTAAAACATTATCCTGATGTGTAATCTTAGCTTTTAGGTTTTGTCAGGAGATATTTATTTCCTTTCTGCCCAGAACTGCTTGGTTTCCATGGGCTGTTAAAGCTTTCATTGATGTGAGGAGGTGCCTAAGTAGCAGTTCTAACAAACAGGAGGCATTATTGGCCTGAGCTTGATTGATTCACCGATAGAGCTCAAAAGAGATGAGAAGCATCTCTGGGAAACATAACCTAAACAAGCCCAGCTTCTAATTTGGAGAAAACACATCAATCCTGGCCAATTCTCCCATTTTCCCCAATTTTTCCCATTCCTAAAGAGCCAGGCACCAATATATTTATCTGGTGGTTGAACACATACCACACACTTCAGGGAACTCTGGGTTGGAAGTGCCCTGGAGAATGTGACACTGCATCCAAAGAGATCCCATCACCTCATTCCAGAAAGGGACCTTGGAAGTTTTGGGAAACTTTGACCATTCCTGCCCAAGGCAAACCAGATGTGTGGCACAGCCGTGACATGGGCTGTACCTGCACAACCCACATGGATCAGACCAGTGCTAATTCAAATCACCACACTTTTCAGCCTGGAAGAGATTCATAGAGGTTAAATCTCCAAATAAAACACAGAAAGCAGTTTGTCCTAATGTTGAATGTTTCTCTAACACTGCAGAAAACCAAACAGTTCTGCAGCTGTGGAAAGCAACACTGGAAAATGGTGTAAGATCTAGAGGAACTTGCCCAACAACCTCTCTACTGCCTCCCACCCATCCCTCCACGCTGCCTGCAGCACCAAGTGATGGAGACCAGCATAAAAACATGCTTCTACTCATTCAAAGCCTTCCCTTTGAAAAGCTGGGAGCTATCTGTTCCTAATCCATTCCCCAAAGAGAAGCATTTTGCCTTTTTCTGTCTTCTGCCTGAGAGGGAAGAGACATGGCATCGCTGCTCTGCCTGTGCCCCAGTTCAGGCCCTGCTCCCCAGCTGCAGGAGGGGATTTGCACCACATTGCACAGAAGGAGCTCTTTTTATGAGATGCCTTTGTTGTGTATGGGGCCACTGCTCCCACTCCAAATGTATTCCTGCTTCCTCCTCCTCCACCTAAAGACATCTAATTGCAGAGCCTGTATCTCTCAGCACAGGCATGCAGGCTCGCCAGTGTAAAGCATTTTGAAGCTCTCAGCGTCGCATGAAACGCTCTCCCCTGCTCTATTGTGGTGATTGTGACTCATAACTGCACCTCAGTTATTGGCTCTTTCCAATACATCACTATGAAAGAACCCAATTTTAAATCTTCTGTAGGAATTTAGACACAGTTCATCTGTTTCTCGTGTCTCCTATAGCCAGGGATATCTGAAGCTAATCCAAACTCCTTAGGTCAAGCCTCTTTTGTGCTTGGTTATTCATAACATCACCAGAAGAGGCTACGGGAGGATTTGTTCATACCAAGAGTATTTTAAGTGGTGCATTGATGGGAAGAAGGGAGGATCTTTCTGTGGCTGGCATCTGTCAGTCTGCCAGGGCTGAAGTGAGTACTTAGAGCCTGAGTACTTAGAGCATTCCCACATCCTCTGAGCATCAAACCTGGGCAGCAGGATGGTGATACCAGCACAGCCTCACCTAGGCTGGGTGTGCTTGAAGCATTCAGCCACCCTGAGCTCCCTGCACTGCTAACACAGGCAATTCTTTACCTTTATCATTTCTGCACACCTTTACATGAGAGTCAGGATGAGACCCAGCTAGAGAACAAGGGGCAGAGTGTCACTGACTGCACCTGCACCAGGAGTGTGACTTTCTGCAAGAGGTGACAGCAATGACAATTGTCTACCCCTGTCCTTAGTGCACTCAAAGTACCTGAGAGCAGCAGAGCTGGAAAATGCTTTTCTGTCCACACACTTCAATATGCAGCCAAGAAGTACAAGTGTCCTTGAGGCTGCTGGTTGGATTGCAGCTGGGGGTATTTTTCTGGGGGCTTGTCCATAAGGCAGCTTTTCACAGGCTACAGAAGTTGTGTTAGTTAATGATTCACCCTGTGCAAGTTGGTGACAGGACATTCTCGTTCCTGAGAATGATGGAGGTTACTTCCAGTTAGCTGTGGTCCCTGGGAACTGCTGACTTAAAGCCATTCTTAAACTGTCAGAGCATCCACACACTAAAAATAGCTGCAAAAATCTCCCTGTAGTGAAAACAATGCTGGCTTGTGCAGAATATCTCCAGTGTAAGGAAGTGCCATGGTCTGCTTCTCTTGATCCATTACTGACTTTCAGGACAGATCCAAAATGAGGAATCTCCTCAAAAAAATAAGAGCAACTGAGTTTTAAAATCTAGTTTGATCGAACAAAAAGTCTCAGATACACAGAGACAGAATCTGCTGCAACATCAATTAGTTTTAAGAGTCACTGTCCTTCCACAGGGCAGGGACTATCACCTTTAACAAATCATTAAACCTCTTGGTGACTTGACTTCCTCATTTATAGGATGATTATTTGCCAGGTGTCCTCCCAAAACACAGCCACTGGCAGGTGTAAAAGGGAGGGGAGGAAACCAATGACTCACTGCCTCCATAAGGTCACTGGGGTCTGAAGGAAGATGAAACACGTGAAATAACACAGAACCCAAGATAATCCGTTTTGCAGGACTGCCAGAGAACACAGGCCTGACCTGCTCTCCTTTAGCAAAGGAAAAACAAATGCAAAGCACCTCAGTGGTTCCTGGGAAGGCTCGAGTCTGCCAAGAGATGCCAAAGTGCTATTTCGACAAGGTGTTTGCTTTGTCAGAAGATGATGTTCAACCCTGTGACTGCTTCAGCAATCAGTGGGAGCTGATGCGTGGAGCATCTCAGCACCATCTCCAGAGAGAACCTGTTTTATCCCACGAGCCACAGATAAGATGCTACAGTGACAGCAGAAGTCTGGGCAAGTGAAACATATGCCATTCTGGAGTGGCAGGAAAGCTCTAGTGATTCCAATTTGCTCCTTATGGACATCCAAAGTGAGCAGAGTGATCATCTCACTGCTTCTTGAAGTTGTCACTGAGCAGAATAAGGTTGGATGGCAGCAGAGAGGTAAAGAAAGTAGGCAGGAGAAACCTGAAAATTAAAACAAACTCCTCTCTGCCTTGCACACATGGGAGGAAACGTCTCTGTAAAGTTCCCATCACCACAGAAGCCCCTTCTGCTGTGTAAAGGAGCAATCAACCTTTGAGGGGGAGAGGAAATATGGCAAAGGAGCAAGATAAACACAAAGTGTGGATCAAAGGGAAGAAAAAAAAAAAAGAAGGCAAAAAAAGTGAAAAAGTGCTGATGGGGGAAGCTGGGTGAAAGACAAGGAAGAACTGTTAGCTGCTCAAATTAACATTCTAATGCATTCACCGTAAAATTTAAGCACTTTAAGCACTGGGGTGGCTGCTGAGTAAACCCCCTTTGCAAGGAGCAGATTGGTGACTTAACACCACAAAATCAGCAAGGTCCAGGTCTCAGCATCAGCAGATGCAGTGCAGTTATCAGGGGCAGATAATGTGACAGTATTTGGTCAATGCATTTTGAGGTCACCAGTAATGCCCGTGATGGAACAAAAACACTGAACATATGGCATTTCATGTGCTGAAACTGTCAGACTCACAATTAACTGATTAGAGTACATATGGTGCTCACAGACAGGGGAAATCTCTCAATGTAAAAGATGCTGGAGACCATTGAAGGTGTCAGCATGAGTCTGCCGTGCAAATCTCTCTTCATTAAAGTTTCGTATGGAGCCAGGAGTGTTGCAATAAAATCACTATTAATGCAGTTATATTTATGATTATCTCCCTTTTGTGCAGCTGGATTTAACTTTTCAAACACTAAACTCCACATCAAAGCTTTTTCACAGGAGCTGTTGCATGCACAGAAGCTTCTTGTTTTGTCATATTTACCTCAAAATTAGAAGTAATGAGAGCCAAGGTGGTAAAACTTAACCAAGAGTGGCAAGAAAACTATTAATGTGACCAATATCAAAACAAAAATGCACTGTGCCATAGAAATACAGTTACAATTCTATTAAAGTATTTATAACAGGCTGGCCAGGGACAAACTCATTCCCTCTGCAGTTCCAAAACACACTTTTAAAAAAGATGGTGAGTGACACTTCATTAACCACGTGAAATGGGCTGACACAGCCTGCTTGCTTTTCCAGCCACCATTTCAGAGGACACTTTTCTTTGCATCTCTCCATGCTTTACATTCAACACTTCGTAAAATGCTCCTTTGAACCCCTCCAGCCACACAGCCCTGTGGAGTGGGGGGCTGGGCTGGGGGCAGGCAGTTTTGGGGAGCAGAAAGCAGCTGCTTGTCCGTGTGTTTGCATGCCCATGCATTACAGATCCAGCTTTTCTCATCCAGCATCAGTGAGGGGGATTTAAAAACTTCCCCATCAGCCCTTCTTTGCCTTCCAGTCCTCTGCCCCATCAGGCTCTGTCTGGCAGGAGTGGTTCTTCTGCAGCATCACCTCTGAAATGATCTGGGCTCAGAGCATCCTGCTGGACCCCAGTTTCTGGAAGGTGCCTGTAATGCAGGAGATGGCTGATGCAGACAGTGCAGTGCTCCCAGCAGCTCTCCTGCCCAGCAAGGGCTGGGGCACAGCTCCCTCTGTCCCCTAACTCCCTCCTCCCAGCAGAGATTTACCCTCACACACAGCCCCCTCCAGAGCTTACACACTCCTCTCACATTCCCTGTGCTCTTTTAAGCAGCTTCTCACTTCTATTTGCACACCCAGCAAAGGACCTGCTCTCAAAGAGACCTCCTCTCCCTAATGAGTTAAAAGCTGTTGTCTCAGCCCAAAATCTTCCCAGTCCCACACAGCCTCCTCCTCTCTCAGTGTATTATCTCTATCACTCCATCTTCACCAGTGCTTCCTGACTGCTGCTGAAATGGATGGGGAAATCTCCCTTTCCAGAGTAAGGAAAAACCCCCATTAAGAACATCCCTCTTTCCACTCTTTGTTATGTCAGAGGTGGGGTTTCTGGTAATGGATTTGGGTAGCCAGAGGAAACAAGAAAAGAAGAAACTATTAAGGGGTTCTCTTCTCACAGAAAGAGATTTTTTTAAGTTAAGTACTCTGTAGCAAAAATTTAAAAAAAGAAAAGAGGGGAAAAAACTGTGATAAAGAGTCAGAGAGGACAGACATGGCTCATGGTGCAAATGCTAAGATTTATGAACAAAGCTGAAGGGCAGAACCCACAAAATGTAATGCTGGAGGATGATTTACCTTAGAGCCTTCAAGGGCCTTTTTAAACTCTGGAAGCTCCTGGACCTCAGCGATGCCTGGAGCCTCCCCAGCAGAGATGGAGCACACAGGGGCTGTGTCCCACTCTCTGCTGGGTGCCAGAGGCTCCTCTGTGGCCATCCCTGTGGCCATCCACATCCCCTGCTAACCAGTGATCTTCCTTGTTTTCCACACTCCAACCATCCCAGCCTTCCAAAAAGTGCCAGCCAGGCCTTTTCAGCTCAGATCCATGAGCTCTCCTGGTTCTCCCGTGCTCCTCTCCAGCTGCCTGTGTGCTGCCCTCCCCAGCCCACCCACGCCAGAGGCTCCAACCCTTCTGCCACACCGATTTAAACGTGAAGTTCCCTTTTCCTTCCTTCCTCACCCCCCTGCAGAGGCTGCTTCTGCCACATCTCAAACAGCTCCAAGGTGCCTCATCCCAGCAGTCTCCTGTTTGTGAGCTGAGTCATGCAGGTGTCAACATTTCCAAACCTCATGGGGAGGCTCAGCAGAGCTGGGAGGGTGCAGAGCATTAAGTCAGAAGTTATTAATAGCTGCCATCGACCATCTCAGCAGCTTTGATCTGCTGGCAGCTGATTACAGCTGCTGCTCCTGATGATGAAGCACCAGGGGTCCTGCCTGTACCTCAATTTCCCTTTCCAGTTTTCCAGTTTTTACTGGAACAAAACACTTTCCCCCAAAATTTCAAAACAGATGGGATTCAGCAGCCAACACTGCAGTCGGAAAGGCAAACACAATCAAGCTGAAGCGTAAAATTTTACTCTGCAAGGAAAATATCAGGTCTTTGAATCCTGCTTCTAGCAAAGTCTTTGAAAGGCTTAGAGGTTGACATCACACACAACAAACCTCCAGAGAACAGAGCTCCTTTCTGAAATTTTCCATGTAGCCCTTAATCCATATCCATGAAAATAAACTTAGAATTTGTTCCCTATAAATAATTAAAGAGGTATAACCAAATGGTTCCCACACTCTTCCATGCTTTCATCTGAAGAAGAAAAGATAATTTGCTATTGTCTGAAGACAACACAGCACACCTGACATATTCAAGGAAACAATTCAGAAAATGTCCCTGCAACAACCTAGAGCCACTGTTGGGAGCAGCTAAGGAAGCAGGATAAAATAGCCACCTATCCCTTTATGTCAGCATCATTTAATCCTGCTCTGTCTGCTGGGAGGCAATACAGTATTCAAGACAAAATAGAGAAACATTCTGAGGCAGACGAATTCAGGCAAATTTCATTTTTATCTGGTGTTACCAGCTAACTTCTCTACCAGCTTGCCCAAAACTTTGCAGAATTCATTTTCTGAGAAACAGCAATGAAATGGATCAACACCAGGACACTGATCTACACCACACTGTGCTGTTCTAAGGGTTTAAAGACCACTGGAGCCAGTACTGCCTGAAAAAAAGTCCCCATCTCCCAACACAAGGGAAGAGCCTTTTTAAAGATGCCAGAAACAGCAGAGTTTTGTGCAGAGTGAGACAGTTAATTCCAAGGCTTGAGCATGAACCCAAGGAGCAATTTCTACCAGTCTACTCCATTTCAGTTATAGCATCTAAATCTACATGATGATGGAATTAGACATGAAGAAAATCTCACATACTTATGACTATTGTAAAGCCTAATGTAATAAAACTGCCAAGCTTTAAGAACACAGACATATTCCAAATATTTCCACTCATCACCACAAAGCCCATTCCACTAAGCACAACAGAAGAGAGGAACAATTTGGCCAATGCAGGTTAACATTTAGCTCACCACAGTCACATTTCAGACAAATTTTCAAAAAGAGAACTGAAGAGAATATAAGAATGCCTTTAAGAAATACTTCTATCCTTGGTCAGATTGTTTTATTTCTTAGAGCAAAGCTTGTAAAAAGCATTTAATAGTGACCAGAAATCTGGGGTTTTCAGGCCCAACGTCAGGAAGCGAAGAATTTACAGCAGACACATACTTTACTTCCTCAACCCTAAAGTAAAGCTGTTGTAAAGATAAGTTGCTCTCACTGTGTAGAGGAGAGCCTTGATTACACGTGATAGAGTGAATCGCTTTGACTACACCACCGAGAAGACCCCGCACCTGCTACCCCTTCACCACAACCCTTTCACCACAAGGAATGGTTGTCCCTCCAGCCACGCAGTGCAGCACAGCACACTCATCCCACCCAAACATGATTCCCCTTGGTTCCTGCCAGCTTCAGCTGCAGAACAACAACTCGTGGCTCTGATCGCTCCTGGAATTTCGAAGCGCGAACATCGCAAATCTGGCTTCTGCCAGAGCAGATCCCGCCACCAGGCAATTCAACCTTGGAGGTCTCAACTCCTCCACCCCTGGGCTTAGAGCAGGGTGCTGCTTTATTACCTCCAGCTCGGTGTTGTGAGCGTGCAGCTTCTGCACCATGTCCTCGGCCTCCCGCATGCGGCGGCTCAGCTGCGGCGAGTGCTCGGCCGGGGTCAGCTCGCTGTCGTACGACTCCAGGATCGCCCGCATCCCGTCGCGCTCCTGCCAGCAACAACAGCAAAACGTTCAGGGGTAGAGCCTCTAAATGCACTCCCTGCCAGGAACAACAGCAACAATTTTTAGGGGTGAAGCGCCTGACCACGCTCCGAGGAGAACCTTCTGCGTTTTTGCCCGCTCTTCTTTTAGGCAAATCAACTCTGATGGATGTACACTTATTGTTTTCACATCAGCATCAAGGCACGCACAGATGAACACACAGTTCCAATAAAATAAATGTTGCTGCTGTGAAGACTGAAAAATTAGACTGTCTCGTGTCTATAAAACCCCACATCCTTTGCAGGAAAGCAACATGCAGACACTCTAACAAGCAGATGGCAACGGAAAACAGAGCCTGCCTTCTTCCTGGAGACACTCTTCTAATTCAACATGGCTGAATGGGTTTCCTCAGCAAAATATTTAATGTTGCACTTGACATTTTTTCCTGCCAGAGTCTCAGCAAAGAAAGAACAGAATTGTCACAACAGAAATGAAACAGATTTGACATCGAACAAAGTGGCTGAGAGCAAATATCCTCAAAATGGTATGTGACTTATCACTTGTTAGATGCTGCAACACTCAGTGCTTGTAACAAACATTTTTTCAGAGGTTAATGTCTGGCAGACTGTGTTTGGCTCACTTCTCTATCTGCTGGCAATTATAACCAGGCATTTGCAGAGAAAGACAAACAGAAGGATCCTTCTCCCCTCCCTGAGAGCAACTTCCCAAGGCTTGGGCTCGGAGTGAAACGTAAAACTTTTTGTGTGGGCTCCTGGCTGAAGTATTCCTAATGCATTCCCAGCTTCAGACAGCACCTAATGCCTCCCTCCAAGGCACTGATGGAGAAGAAGAATGGGGACAAAAGGAAAATTTCAAGAAGTCAGGTGTGTTTAAGGGGGTTACTGGCGACACTGCACTACGCACACGGGGTACAAAGGTTATCACCTCCTTCCAAACCTAAAGGTCAAAGACTGAATGTGGACGGCAAGTGTCCATGTGGGAAGGGAAGGAACATCCAAATTCAAGGTGTGACAGCAAGACTGGGGGCACTGCCAGAGGTACAGTGTGTTCAGAGCACGTCATGGACTGAAAGGTCAGCCAAGATGGTTGGGTTGGTCAGCAGGTAAAAGGACCCCGAGACCAAAGGACAGCCTGGGGCTACAGGAACTGGGTTAACAAAATTACAAAGAAAAACAGGTTTTAACATAAATAGTACTGGCAGCTATTACTAGCTCCTAGCCCAGATTTGATGGAAGATAAATATTTTTCCAGGGAAACAGTTTTGCTATAGTTTAGAATTATTCATCTGACAGACATGTGAAAGGAAATACTTCCACGTTACTGAAAAAGCAGAAAACCCAAATGCAGCCACACCTGCCTTGTAATGACCTTGTTTAGCAGAGAGGCAGCAGGACAGGATCTCTCCATCCTCCTCTTGCCCCTCCAGCACCCACAGACATCACCCAGTCTGCCCAGTGCAGTCTCCATAAGGCAAACTGCTTTTGCTCAGGAGATTAATTCCATTCCCCATTTACAGCCGAATCACTTTCTAGAGCACAGAAGAGAACATAATGACGGCATTTAGTGAAGGTATTGGTTTGAGCTTTGCATGTTGTTGCAATTAGATTTGCAATTACAGCATCCTCTCTCCTTCTCTGCTCTGCTGTCCTAATTTTCTCCTAAGCATCTTTCATCCATGTGATAATTTACCACTGCTATGTTCTCTCTGTTACAGCAGGGGCAGTCCCAAAATCCTTGGTGTTTTTTCAAAAGCAATCAGGACCTCTGGCAACTCCCATCACACTTGGCTTCCAATTAACTGCTGAATGTGAGGTCATTTGAGTCATCCCCATCAAGATCCCAGCAGCTCCCTGGGCTGTCGAGCTGCAAGGAGGACAAATTCCAGCTTTCATGGGAGCACGACCAACCCTACAGGCTGTGTTTCCCCTAAAATCAACTGCAGCCCTTGCCCTTCAAAGCATCTCTCTGAAATGAAGAGCAAACTTCTCAAGAAAAAAAATCACACATGGTAAACATTGCAGAAGCTGTATTAAAAAAAAAAAAAAAGGTGCTGAAAAGCTGAACTAAAGGGTGGCACAATCAAACACCTGATTCTGAAGTTTACTTATCCTCTTTAATTACTTCTAAATATTAATACTGTTAGTGAAATCAATTCTCAGCTTCCAACAAGTGGTTCCCAGCTCCATTTTTTAAATTTCTCCCCATCAAGAGCACTTATTGAAAGCTTTTCCCTCGCTCCTAAAGATCTTGTTAGTTTGGCAGGAAACAGAAGTTCTTGTTAAGAAGTCCTCTGTCTAAAAAGATTCTCTAAAATGTAATCCTAATTTAGTAATTGCTGCAGTATTTCCTCATTCTTCACAACCCATCAAAATCCTCCCCAGACACTTTCAGATGCCCTTTCTAACCTTATTCTAATACAGCTGCTTTGCTGCTTCCTATCTGGAGAGTATTCATCAGAATTACTAAAAAGCAGTTCCTCTGGGAATTTCCAAAATTCACCCAGCACAGGGTGAGTCTCTGCTAACTCACCATGGCCCTACCCTGGCACAATTCCAGGTGCTCTTCACCTTAACCAGTTTTAAATCAACACCCAAAACGAAATGCAGCTCAATCCAAACATGCCCTAAATGCAGAGTAATAGTTTTGATGTTCATTATAAACCTAGGAAATTATTGCCCTACAGCAAACCCTGGTGCTGCAGCTTGCAGCTGTTTGAGGAGATGTAAGTTTGAAAAAGAGGAAGGATAGTGATTTTTTTCAAAGGTTGAACAGTTTCCCTTCCTTCTGCCAGCACCAGCCCATTCATCAAATAAATATTCCTCCTACTATTGCATAAGGAACTAAGAAGAAAACACATTTTATAATTTTAACCAGAAACTAGAGCTAATCCCTTGAAAATGTGCTATGGGAAAGAACAGGATGGCACCTCTGCAAAATGCCACCCCTAAGATGAAGCTTCTCCCCAGTCCTCCCACCAGCTCCTCTACTCCCTCTGTGTAAAACCAAAATTTGACCTGGCTGACAAGTAGCTTGACGCTCAGAGAAAGTCCCTTTCTGCAGCATTCACACCCCAGACTGGTTTAGAAACAGCAGGAATATAAGTGGGCTCCTCCAGGACTTTTGGGTTAATTTTAGGGAAAGACCTAAGCAGGGGTCACATAAGCACCATCATCACTGCAACCATCACCCCCAAGTCACTGCACCTCACAAGGGCAGCCCACAGACACCTGCACACTGAGGAGCACCAGAGCCACTCCAGCCTGGCTGTGGGAAGCAACTCAACAGTAAAACATAGCCAAAAAACCATAAAAAGGTGTCTGACCTTATATACATACACATAAGTTCAGGCCCTTCTCCTGCTGCTGCTCGTTAGCCCCTCTTCAAACACACACACCCACCCCATTCGCCACCGACTTTCTAATTAGTTGAAGGAAAGAAAAATCAATAAGAAAGAAATTAAAGTTACAAATCTAACTGAAGTCAGTCACACACCCAGGGAAAATGTGTTCCTGGGGTAAAGTTTATCTAGTGTCATAATTTTATTGAAATCCTATATCTTCCTATTGACTTTTATCGTTTCAAGCTGGATGCCAGAGTTATCATTATTAGAGTCTCAGTGTTGCTCGCAGGCCTGAGGTTTGAGGGGGCTTTTTTATTTTTTTCCTTTTATAAACAAGCTGTAATTGTCTGGTTTATTGATCAATAAATCTTTCATCTGCCTCTCTTCACCCCGCTTCTGTTCTGGTGGGTCTCCTGCACTGTTCTCTGCAAGAAAATATAGGGTTGTTGTTTTTTAAAGAACAGATTGTTTTGTCATTAGCAATGAGAGAGCAGGAATTGTGCCGGTCAGTTCCAATAATGGATTTTTAATGACAGATTCTAGTCAGAGTAAAATCTGCTTTATTTCCACACGAGTGAACTCTGACTATTAATCCACAGCCCAATGGCACAGCTCACTTGCTCTCCCACTTCAGCACAGGTTAGAGCCTGGCAGAGGATTCAGACTCTGTACAGTGGAATCAGAATGATATTTCCTACTTGGTGCTTTTTTGGTGGCACAGAAATATTCCAAGTATTACATCAGCTTTTTGTTTAATTAATGATAATTTTTGGGGAATGTTAATATGCTGCTTCATTATCAGAAATCAGTGGCAAGGTTTCTTCCCCCTCCTCTTCATCTCCAGACTCCTAAATCCAAATTAGTTGTAATAAGGGAAAATCTCAAGACTGAAGAAAGATATGGAGCTTCAACATCAAATAAATGCTATTTGCAGTCAGGTATAATTTAGCTAACTATTTCTTGTAAAAACACAAATAAAAGGCAGAGATGACTGTGTAACAGAGCTCTGGGCTTTCTTGCTTTAAGCTCATATATAGAAAAAGGGAGATGGTAAGTGGGGCTTGACCAGATGTTTAACATCAGTAAAATTAGTGGGAGGCATAGAAATACAAGCCAAAATATTGTTAGAAATAACTGAAGAGTACTTAAATATATTAGACTGTGTCAGAACCTATTGACAAAATATATTCTTCGGTTACTTAATAAAATTAATCACATTAATCTCTGGTCCATGAGCAACTATCTTTGAGGAACTCACAAATGGCAAGACAGCAACTGAAAATAGGACAGAGGAACAGACCCAACCTTTTAAAAGAAGGATGGAGGAGAAGATACAGACTCTGGCAGTTATAAATCACTTCAATATTTTGGTATCTCATAAAATACTTGAAAAAAACATTAACAATCAAATTGCAAGCAGCTAGAGAAGAATTAGGGACAAGAAACAATCAACTGAGCCTTAATATGAATAATATCAAAACAGTCTAATTTCCTTCTTTGACAGGTAAATTGTCTACTGAATAAAGGCAAATAATAAATGTGATAAATCTTAACTCCAGTGATGTGTTTATCAAAGAGGAGCATTACAATCCAACAACATCTCTGTAATTTGGAGGAATGAGTTTGTACCAGGGTGATGAAACTCAGGGAAACAAAGCCCAGAGCCCTGAGTGCTGGGTGGCAGCAGAGCCACATGAACAGGCTGCAGCACCAGGGGGAATCTGCCTCTTCCCAGAGCTCCTTCCTCATGGGGAACACGTGCAGCCCTCTCCAGGCTCACCAGGATGCAGGGAGATGCCCTGAACCCCACAGAAAAACATTAACCAGGGAATGTCAACAGGGATGCTGACAATTAACAGGTTCTGCCCCAATCTGAGGGCTGGGGGGATTGAGAAGGGACTGATAAACTGTTGAGCCTTACTTTGGAAGTAAAGCTATGATCAAATCCCATTGATTTATGGAAGGTGTAGGGGAAAAAGCAACAACCAAGAGACAGCAAGACCCAGGAAGCAGCAGGGCTGCAGGGAGAGCTGGGGCTGAAGGCACATTGGGTCAGACTTTGCTCTTATGGGAGCCACGTCCCTCAGCTCCCTCCTGGAGCACTGCTAATTAGCACAGGAGCTGATGGACTCTTGCAGACCAAAATCCCCAAGAGTTCTCAGCCAAACAAAACCAGCAAAAGTTAAATTACCAGAAATTTCTCAACCCCTCCTTGCCTTCAGCAGCATCTATGATCACCAGAAGGTAAATGGTTCCCCCTTTCCTCTTACCACCCTCACCTTCTCTACAAATCATCTTTAAACCAAAATTTTCTACTCCCAAGCCTACAAATAGCTTCCTTCTCAGCTGCAGCCATTTCCCAGTGTTTCTCTCCGTGGCTGACCTATTTTCACATTACTTTGCAAATCAGAACTGACTGCAGACACATATGTATACACACACCATTGACTTTCTACTCAAGACCTCAATTAAAACACCATTTACAAAAAAAAAAAAGCCTGTTAACTTCATAAAAATAAAAACATCCAGCAGATTTCACTATCCTTGCACTGGCGAGACCATTAGGAAACATTTTTTAAACATCTTTAATTCTCGAATTTGACTGTCTATATATCAACCCTCTGCTCACGTTTTTGCCCCTCGAGCCAATAAAAGCTACTGCAGGAATCTAAAGATGGATTTAACCTATAAAGAAGCCTTTCAGATGTGCTGTGCCCTACAAGTAAGGCTTCTCCAAGAAAAATTAAATATTCTTTCTTTTGAAGTCCAAGTAGCTCCATCCATGCCTAGCAGGAACAGGTGGGGAGAGGTCAGAAAGGCTGAAGGACATAACCACAGGCACAGAGCAAACCAGGAACCCCTGTCTGTCCCATCATCCCTCTGCAAGGCATGGTGTTCATCTGTTTTCTAACACTCTCATAACAGAGCCATTTTCTTGCTAGAAAAGTCAGGTTATCACTCAGGTTGAACAACAACTTTCCTCCCGAGGCTGGAAGTCTGGAGAAAGAGGCAGAGAGCATGAGGGAGATAATCAAATACTCATTTTATGTGCCAGAACAAGGCATTCAGAGACACTCCCAGCTTCTCAGCCGTCCATTCTTAAATTTTGGAGAAGCTCTGCAATCCCATTGCTCTCTTGGCCAACGTTCAGCTGGCAGCTTTAAATGTACTCCTGAAAAAACCTGTGTATATCTTACATGCTCTTGTATTCCGTAGGTTTTCCCCCTGATTTACAGTCCTCCCTTTTCAGCTCTTGTCCCTCTCCTCCAACACTTCTCTGCAGAGAGCTCAGCTTGCCTTATATCCTGGCAATGGACCAGAGCAAATAAATCCACTGTAACTCTTTTAATCCTTCTCTGATAAATCTCCTGCTTACTATCTTCTGGAAAATTGTGCATGGTCTCTGAAAGGCCCGTTTTGCTTATAGCACATCCATATGCCAGCTGACAAGCAATCATACAACTGACACTGCAGCAAATTAAATATTATCTGACTAAAATACCCCTGGGGTCCTCTTGCTTCACAGTGAGTTTAACATGTTTAGTTTTGTTTCTTAGCCTCCTGCTGCTGTGAAATAATTGTATGATTTTTATTTCGTTTAGCTCCCCTCTGCCGGAACGCTCACTGCTGCTGTCTCCAGAGTGAGCCTGCTTCTCTGTCTCGGTGTGTTTGTCATCTCTTCATTCCAAAAAACCCTCTTTTTCCTACCATTTCTCACAGTCCCACTGCTCAGGCAGTGGCAATCTTGTGTGTGAAGCTGCCTTATTCACCTGCCTCAGCTCAGGGTCACTCACCATCTGACACCGGTATCTGACACCATGTGCACGGTTCACATGTCAAAAACAGTAATTTCTTTTTAAAAAACACCCAAAAAACCCCCAACAAACCTTCTTCAACCTAGCCACTAGATTACCATCACTGCCAGAGGGAAAGCATACAGCTGACAAGGGAATGGATTCAGCCTTCCTTACTGGCAATACAAAACTGATGTGTTACTCACTTATTAAAAAAAAAAAAAAGAGAGAATTAAATATAAGAAAAGAAAAGTTTTTGTGATAGTACATGAGATTCTTTTATGCTGCCAGTGTCTGCAGTGCATAAAAATTCACCCCTATGTTCATTCCTTACCCTCAGATTTCTTTTTCCTCCTAAGTAACCCAGATATTGGCCTCTAAAGCTCTTAACAGCCAATTTCCTGCAGTTTTAACTGCTTAAATATCATTAACTTGGGAGAAAAGTAAACTGAACTGTGCTCAAAGCCTGTGCAGTTATCTCTGCAAGAATGAAGGAGGAGGAATGGCCCCACCACATGGGCTCTGCTCCTGGGGTATTCGGGCTAAGACAGAACTGAAACGGGGGCAAAGCTCCCACATCACATTTTGAGGGGATAAAAACCAAAAAAAATCAGACATGAGTTCATCCAACACAGCACATTCCACTGAACTCAAAAGTCATTCCTTGATCCCCTCATGATGTGTCAACAACTCCAGAAATATACCAGCTGTGTCTTTGTGAAGAAGGCAAAGAAAAAGGGATTTTAGGTGATGCTTCAGAATATACATCACCTGACTGCTTTATTGGAAAATATTAATAATTTCCCATACTTTACTTAATTCATAAAACATTCACTCTACTGCCTGCAGGGTATAAAAGATCAGTGATTCCAATCAGAGTTTCCCAAATTATACATCAAGTTATCTGCCAGGTCACCTATAGCATATCTGCATTATCTTTATCAAGGATTCTCATGGCAGAGGGGATGCAGATCTTGGCCCTGGCAGCCCAGCAGCTCCTCCTTCAGAGAGGACACCAGGCAGAGAAGACTGAACTGAGACTGAAAGGTGGCCCAGTGTGCACCTTCCATACTCCATGAACCACCTCTAAAGCAAAAGAATACCCAAGTATATTCTTCTTGAAACAATAATAACCATAAAGAGTCATTTCACACCCAAATCATGCTCCAACAATAAGAGTGGGCCAGATTATTTAATCACACCCAGTGATTTACCCAGGGTAAAGAAATTATAAGCCTTCACTTTGAACTAAAATTCTATGCTTTCCTTGCATGAGGTCAAAATACTAATTTTACATCATGTAGGTTTCCCATTACCTACATGATGAGGGTTTCATGTTTTAACTTGTATCCTTTGAAAATATGGAAGATTATTTTAACACTTCTGTCCTATAAAAGATGGAAACTGCACCAAGCAACACCTCCTTGGCTGTTTTTAGGATCAGTTTATTCTCTCACCCAGAGCACGGCTCAGCCAACACCCACAGAACATCTCATTAGCTTAATCAGGAGTCATCTCCAGAGTTTGCTCCCAGGCAGCACCATGAAGCTGGGCTGATCTTTAACCCTGTGACCTGCACTTCTGAAAGAGTTTTCTGCATTTGAAAAGGAAAATGTGCCACCTCAGTGCTCGGGACTGCAGCTTTGAGCAGAGGGTGGCCCTGTGCTGGCTCCTGAATCCCATTTAAACCTCGGGGCAGGCTGGCAGAGGAGCCCTAACCCAGCCCTCTGTGCCTGGGATCCTGCTCCTCTTGAGACCCTGACATGGTCAAGAACAAAACAGGATCTTTAAGAAGCAATTACAGAGACCACTTCAGGCAGGTACTTTACCAAAACTCCAGCTGCACCTTCATCTTGGGTTTCCCAATTCCAGGAAAATGTATCTAACAAATACAGTTGATAAACAAGCTCTCATTGACAACTCCTGTGGATACTTTTATTGATCATATAAATAGCCAGTCTTCCTGAACCCTGAGAAATTCCTGACCTTGCCAGTTTTCTGGTGGAAATCAATCCCATAACTTTTTCATTGCTTGAAAATGCATTTTCTTTTATCAGGTTTTAATTTGCCACCTTTCAGCTCCATTGAACATCTTTGTTGTTGCCTTGCACAGGCAGGGAAAACAACTCCCAAACAACTTCTCTAAACCACTCATTCATTCGACTCTGTGCTTTCAAATTGTCACCTCTTCTTCAACTGCTCTGTAAGGTGAACAAGTCCAACCATCAGTTTTGCAGCTCAGCTGCTTTCCCAGTCTTTCACACTCCCATCACCCATGTCTGACTGCTGCTCTCATTCTGCAGCATCTTTGGCTGAACTGGGTTGATGAGGAGTAAGTGAAGAGAAGCAGTGAAGATACAAAGTCCTGGGTCTTTTTCCCACCTCTCTGTCAGTAAAATCCTCACCCACTCCTGCCCTGGTCAGAGCAACAGGACAAAATGTTCTTCCAAAAGCTGCTGAGCCAGGGAATGATAAAAACACCAGCAAATAACCTCCTCAATAACTCCCCCTCAACCACAGCAGCAGAGAACACCAGAGAAGAGGATGCATCTCTACACCTGAGACAGAATCTCCAGTTCTTGTGATAACAGCCCACATGTTCAAATTTCCTCAAATTTAAACATTTTAGAACTGAAGTTTTTACTTTTAAATAGCCCACTAGTTAGTGGAGCTAATTTTAACACTAGCTGCCACTCAGTGAACACCTTCCCTTTAGTATCACCAGGCACTGTAAAATTAATTCACAGACAAAATGACATTGCTTTCTTTTCTCTCTCCACTGTCTCTGCAATATTAAGTCAACAAAATCTTTCCTCAAAACTGCATTGACATCAAGAATGTTATGCTCGAACCATTAGACAAAATGTGCAGCACTGAAGTCGTGCTTCATTAAAAACAAGTGGAAAAATCAGTTTACCAGAAGAAAAACATTATTTAGGAAAGATATTCATTACACACATCTGAAAAACAATTATGATTAAGTGTATGAGACTAAAACATTCATCAGCTTTTAATTAATATTTGACCACAATATTTGCATTTTCAACAAAACCACTTTTCAGTAAGGAACAGAGACACACTATCAAAACATCTCCTTTGTCGCAAACGAAACCCTTTGGTTTGTTTTTGTAGTAATGAAATGCCACATTTTGGAGAGTGAAACAGACCATCAGCTTTTCTACTTCTGGGCACAACTTCAAAGTGTACAGAATATGGTATAATCACAGAAATAACTGGCAAAAAAAAGAGGGAACAGAGGGGCAAAATCCCTCTCTGCCACGTAACACCACAGAAAAGCTGGGTTAATGATGATTATCCTACTTCCATACAGCAACACACCCACACACAACTTTCTGGATAATTTTGAGAGACTTTAGTTGAGTTTTCACCTTTGCTGTGTTCCACCTACCAGAAAGACAACCCAAAGGACACCCAACTTACCACAGGCAGAATTACAGAATTTTGAGTTTGCAATCAAGTCCTCAAGAAAACAAAAAGGTGAGAACAGACCCTTTTGCACAGCAATATTTAAGCACACAACACTCATTGCTAAATTTGTCCCATCTCTGGAAAAAAGTCCATTGTGATGTGCCAGGAAATACTATCAGAACTATTTTTCTTATTCTAAAGTAAGCTAAAAGTTTAAAGCCACATATCTGCTGCTATATTTGGTTTTTCTGCTTCCACTTGGAAAATACCATTATATTATTTAATAAAGTGCCTTTCAATAAACCTGGCACACTCCTGACTTAGTACAATCTTTCTCAAATACACCTTTATCTTACCAGCCAGTGCTGTAAGAGATGATGCCATTTTCAGGGGAGTCTATTATCAGCACTAGGCAGACTCAGACTTGCACAACAGTTGAGGTCTGAAAGCTGCTCAAGATACTGTTCCTCCCCCTCAGCCTCCCCAACTCTCCTGCTTTCCCCTTTTCTCCAGGAGCATTTTCCATGGAATTCTTCCAGGCAGCTTCAGGAACAGATCAGACTCTCCTCTCCGTAAGACCAGGGCTGTGATCCTGCTTTTGGCCTTGTTTCCTTCTCTCAGGAGTCCTTCTCAATTATTAAACACCATCCTTAACATCCACCTTAAGGCTGTTTAAGAACCTTCCCAATCAACATAAAATCACTTGAATCCACAAGCACAAAAAAAGGGTTGGTTTGGTGATGAAGGGAAGACAAAAGGTAACAGGAACAAATCACACAGCTGGAATTTCTGACCACCTGGCAATCCCTCTCCCTCAACTTATTCCAAAAAGCTGCTCCTATTTCACTTGCAACTATTACTTTTTAGACTTGTCCTTATTATTTCACCTCCAATAACAATATTTGTGAGCTTTACCATGTTCAAAGACAGCAGGACAACTGCATTATTATTGTCAGTGCAGTCTCAGAGATGCTACCCATGGTTACTAATTCTCTTCTGCTTTCTGAGGGTAAAGAAGCATCCAAAAAGCAGCAAGTGATAAGTTTCTGCCTGCCTCCCTGTGCACATCAAGGATGCTAAATGCACACACAAACAAAATCAACAAGCAAGGTTATGCAAAAGAAGCCCTGTGCAAAATACCTGCCTCAAGTCCATGGGAGAAGTAGTACAAATTTTACAGCAGATGTCAAATCTTTTCAAATTTTTCTCTGAATCAAATTAGTTACTAATGAAACAGTTTATGATTAATACTCACTTAAGTCAAGAAGAAAATTAGGGGAAAAGCTATCAGTTGAACACGAGCAAATCACATCACCTCCAGATATAGATAATGAAAGGAGTATATGCAAAGAAAATACTGTTGCTGTATCTTTAGAAATCTTCAGTTTCTGAACAGGCTGTTAAAACAGTGTGATCACCACATGAGATCCTCTAGTGGCATTTCTGTCACATGGTGAAGGAGGTACAAGCAGTTGATGCACCTGTGAAATACAGATTTACCTTCTGATGATGGATCTTCTGATGGTCTCAACTCCAGAAGCCTCACCAAGGTTTGTATCTCACTGAGCACCTCCCCAGAGCTCCATTCAGGGAAATATTGATCCCATCCACCTCAGCTGCTTGCCAAGACCAGGCTCTGTCATTTGGATTCCCCCTCAGCCCAAGGAGCAGGACACTGAGGTCAGGGAGGGAGGAGAGGGCAAAGCACAGCCCATCCATCCTGCCTGTGCTCAGAGCTGCTGGGGCAGCACCTGGGAAGCACCAACAGAACACAAAATACCTGCTAGAAATGATCTCCACGCCCATAAGCACAATTCTTGGCAAAAATTTATCACCTCTTCCTCCAGAGCAGTCTTGTACATATTTGAAGATATGTTTCTCTGCAGTATTCACCAGTGTAATTCTTCACTTTTTGCTCTTACTTTTTACCATTTCGGTAGATGGTTAATAAATATCCATTTCTCTCCAATAACTGAGAGGAACCACTCTAGCATCTCTCTCAGTTATCCAGAGCTGACTAGAAGGAGAGCCAGGAATAAACGAGATGGGGAATAAGGACAAGAAATCACTTTGTAATTGAAAACCCAGGGCCAGCCACCAAGCAAAATGCAGAAGACTCACAGAGCCACACTAAAAATCAAAGCAGAGAAGAAATGTCTGTGGTCTTTGATTAATATTCTGTATTTGCACATCCAACAGGTTACCCCATATACCTAATTTTAACAGCAATCCCTAAAAGCTTTGAATTTAAAAAAAAATGTGGTACTAATCAAAAACCCTTCCTCAAGCCTGTGGCATAGCTTGTACAAAGACCTGCTCCTCCAGAGGGCACAGAATGGAAACTGTAATTGTATTTAGGTTTTGGATGTGTGAGAAGGGAAGGAAAAAATACTGTCACTTCAATGTGTATGAAGGAGGATGACACGAAAAGAATAAATAGGTTGAAAAGTAGAGAGCTCTGAAGTTTTCATCTCAAAAGAAAAAAAAACAACTTTACGCAAAATTTAAAAAAACTTCTGAGGAACACAAGCAAATGAAGGAATTAATCTCCAGCTGAAGTCTGCGTGCTTCTAAAAGAAGGTACCTATTCAATCATCTTTTTCTTAATCAACAGTTTAATACTATAAACAGAAAACCAGCAGCATGACAAATGAAGTTTTTAGAGAGAGCTTCTCCCTGCCTCCTCCTGTGGCACCAAAAGGCAAACAGCTGCTCGCTCTGCCTCGCATGCCCCATCCTCACACTGGCACACTAATGGGTTTTCTGACAAGGCAAACTCTAATATTAGACACTGCTCCTATTAGCTCAGATCAGAGGGTGCTGTTAAACCCTGCAGGTACCACTCTGCCGAGGTTGCTCTCTTTATTTCACAAATCATGTGTAATTGCCTCTCTAATATCACCCACTGAATTGAGTTGAACACAATCATTCTTCTCTAAATTCAACATTCATGCACTTCAAACATACATATTTCATTCTTAAAGAATACTTTTTACAATACAAATACTTCGAAAGCTTAGAATTGAAGTTATTAGACAATTTACCCCACTGATACCGACAGCAAAGAGACACGCAGAGGCAACTCCTCCCCTGCTCCAAACAGCAATTGCTTTTTCACTCGCCACATGAAGAAACAGGGGGTCTCTGAAGTGGTTTTAAATCCTTATGTTTCAATGAACAGCGTGTGATGGATATGGCTGTTATTTGCAACGCCGTAGAAGCGTGTTATAAATGCGCCGGTGTTATTTGTGAGCAGCGTGTTGTTCTGCACACCAGAGCAGCCCCGAGGCACAGCATCCCACGGCAAGCTGCCCGGGAGGAGAGGTTTTCTGGAATGTCTGCCCAGGCTGGAGCACACGGGTGATCTCTGTCAGGGGCTGCTGGAGCCTGGCAGGAGCTGTGGATGCCTGGGAGGGCATCGTGCAAACAGCAGGACCCTCACAGGGGCAGGGAAGGAGATGGGAAACAAGCAGGAGCTGGGCTGAATTCTGCATTCAGCACCGAGGAGATGTCTGTGGTCTCTGCTGTGTCTGACAGCAGAACATCCCAAACAGAGCCAGAAACGACAGCCTGTCTGTGCTGGGGGTGGGTAACGCCGGCGTGAAGCGCTTGCTCAGTGTGGACTGAGAGGGGAGGACAGCTCCCCATCACTACTCCTTACTTACACACCACTCTCCCACCGAGCTTGCTAACAGTCTGGCATGCTAATGGATAGTAAGGAAATATTTTTTTCTCCTTCTTCTCATCTTCAGTCTTACCCACTATGTTGGAACCAATTTAATTACTGCTAAATCATCTCCAACAACGCACAGCAAGCCTGGCCCTGTATTTCTTCAAGAGGTGTGATTTTATCCCTTAGTTTCTCCTGCTTTTTCGCTTATTTGCTTTTTAAACAGAAGAGATTACTGCCAAGATGTGTGAGTTTCGTATTTCCCTGCCATTTACAGATGACATTAGTCTCTTCCTTGCTCATTCCTACTGAAACAATGCTGTCTCCTGGCACGTCAACTTTAAAAAGCAAATGCAATTGAAGTTATCACCATGCAGCTCACAAAGAGAGATACCTGCATGATATAATTGATTCCTCTTCTGATCTCACCGGTTAACAAAAATAATTGAATTTGCTACCCTTTTTAACACACTCACATATTCTTTTACAGCTCTGAGTTGAACATCCTCCCTGCTTTTGTCCTTGGTCTCATTTTCAAAAACTTTTATCTTTAGTTCGCCAATCTAGCACAAGCAAGAGACTCTCCAGTCTGGGGAAAACTGGAGCACAGACAATTAAGGCAGGAGAGAAGCAGAAGGAAAAAGCAGTATAATATATGCAAATGCAGATGTCTTACAGGGACACTGTTATAAGTAACTTGTTCATGAAACTCTTCCACTTAGTGCAGAAGTGCAAAGCTACCTTTAGGTTTTTATGCTGCACTTTTTAGCAGTTAATCCTAAAGCAGTCTCTTAGGGGAGTTCAGCATCTCCATCTCCTAGGAGGGGAAACTGGCCCCCAAGATAAAGTGGGTCATTCACCAGTTTAGAACTGGGCTAAAACACAGACCTCTGAAGTCTCTCTGCAGATCTTCTCAGGGATTAGGTCATTCTTACCAAAACAAAACAACCAAACGTGCACCAGCTCTGTGTAGGAAAGGATCACTGGCACTGTGCAGCCACTTCAGAGGTGCTGCATCTTCTAAAGTCACACAGAGAAGGGCAAAACCAGAAGGAAACAGTAAAAAGATGCAGAGGTAGTAACAAGTATGAACATTCCCAGAGTATTCCTGTTGCATGGGCTCCAAATTCTTGATGTTCAAAAGTCAGGAAAGACATCAGGAGATCTAATTCCTGCCCAGTTTTGCAGAAGAAATGATCAATACCTACCAGAATCAACCAAAATGTGGCTTTGAATTCTAGGAGTAAAAGAGGAAATCCACAGGTCCTGCTTTATCCCACCATGAGGAGATCATCCCATCATCTCCATCCCTCTGGAGATGAAAATTAACAGTTCTACCTGTAGCCACTGATACTTCATCCTGTCTCTCATGAGAGCAAAGGAACTCAGAAGAAAAGCTTCTCATTTTCTTCTCAAGTCAGCTTTCTGCTGATGGAGCTTCAGAAACATTTTCCAACCAGTTCCAAGCAAAGAAAACCAGAGCATTTCGTTTGGGAAGGGGGAAAGCACAAGTCACAAACCCAGCAATGAGTTCCAGCAGCACAAAGCCAAAAGCTTCCCTGTGTGTCCATTTCACACACGGGTGAGGAGAGAAGCCACTCCTGATGTCACAGCCACAACACAGCCCCATCCTTCAGCAAAACCAGGGCTGCACTCACAGGCTAGCTTCACTGAGCTGCTGAATTTATATGCAGCAACAGAACCATGGAAGGATCAAATAAAATTAATTCTGTCTAATAACAAATTAATTGTCCATGCCAACCCCTAATGTCTCCATCATCAAATGAATTTCCATGTTATTTACCCACCACAACTTCCCACGGGGAAGGAGGAAGACAGCTGCTTAGATTAAAGAGTGAAACAGAAGAGTCTCCTAGACAAAGAATCTTTTCATTTTCTAAATGATTGCTCTACTCCAAAACGTCTTAGGAGAAATAATGTTATTTTTTTTTATTCTTTTCACAAAACCAAGATGCAAACGGCCTGATTTGATGCTGCTATTTCATTGTCTCAGAACTGCACACACCAGCTTCTAGTGGCAAGGAGAGAGAGGCTCATGCAGAAATAACATTCCCATTACAAGAAAAATAAATTGTCAATAGACCTAAGGAAGTTATTTTTCTCATTGTATATTTTTTGAGGCATGGATCACTGTAGCCCTCACCTTATTTATCAACAACAGGAACACCTTTAAAAGGCAACAAACAAAACCCACTTTATGGGTAAAACTAGGCTATAAATTCTTCCAAAAGACCAAGAAGGCCACATATGCTGTTAGATCCCCATTGCTCTTATTTTACAATCTTATTTTAGTGCCTCCAAAACACCAAAATTGTCCAGTTTGACCATGCCACAGAGTACCTCTCAAAATCCTCATCTAACAAACAAGTTTTTCTGGGAAATAAAAGTAAGCTTTCCCTAACAGCAATATCAGTGTTCCATCCACTTAAACAATCTACTGTGATGCCTGAGCTTAGGAAAGCAGCTCTTAGAAAAAGCTGATCATTTTAATCCTGGAGAAGTCCCGGGAAGAGAAAGGCAAAAGGGGAGAAGACAGATTTGGAATAATTCAGGTCTGTGACCTGGTAACTCCAACAATTCACTACTTTTGATCAGGTAAGCAGTGACAAAAGACATAACAGACGTTTTAGACAGAAGCCAAAGTGCTTTGTCACCCAACACACAATTCTTATTTGAATGAGGGTTTAAAAGGTTGTTACTCACAGGGTTGTCATGGGATAACCACCCGGTAACATTTTTCTTACTGTATATTTGTATTTGTGCTGGGAAATCTTTGCTACAGAGCCAACAGAAGGACTGTGGTCAGACTTACAAAAGTTCCCTAGATTACAGAGTGGTCCTACCAAAACTCTGCCCTGACTGTCCCTGCAGCCACAGAGGAAAGCAAAAATCCATGCACAGCAAAACTACAGGGCACGACCTGTAAGAAATCTTTCAAAAACGAGCACAATCTATCAAAAGGATGTAATTTATCCTGGCTGCAATGGTTTTTCTACACAGAGGAGATTAGGAGCAACAGAATCACTCTTCCAAGGCAGAAACAAAACAACTTTTAGTTAAGAAATGAAGCAGATGGCCTGTGTAGATTAAAGAGAAGGTAGAGAGCAATGCACGAGCAAACCGCTGCGCCCAAATCCCACAGTAATTACTGCGGCGGCGGCGCCTCACTAATGATGCTGAGCCTCTGAACTGGGACAAATTAACACAAAGACACACATGCTGGTGACTTGCAGCCCAAGGGAAGGTGAATATTATGGAGACACAGACATTTGAGGCAGTCACAACAGATTAAATGCTGCAAGGTAGAGGCAAGCGACATGCGGTCCCAAGAGGAAAGGGATACGGGAAGGAATGTGTTCCTCTCTGTCCCAGAAAACGAAATGGAAATGAAAACTGATGTTCTACATACATCCATTGTACCAGCTCTTTCTCATCCCACTTGTTTTTCAGTCACTTTACTGTTATTTCCATCGAACTCCTGTAAAGGCTGGAGATCAGAATCGCTGCCACTGGGATCGATGCTCAGCCAGGATAAACCAGCACTACCTGGCCCAGGGGTTGTGTTGGTTCAACTGAGAACTTCCATAAAGCAAAACTGCTTGAAACTACATCCCCTGCATTGACTTTTCACTCCCAAACATTGTGAGCTGCCAGAGCAGTACATCTGGAGTAGATGCCTAATGAACACTGCAGTTTTCCCCCTGAGAGGAATGGCAGCTAACATCCCATTCCAATGAGTTCAGGCTGCTTAGCCTGTGGTAGAAGCTCATTTTCTTGGACCTCTGGGAATAGAGGTGCAGTTTCCAGCGTGGCTTTTTGGATATTATTGATGCTGATTATTTCTGGGCTTCAAGATCTGGCAGGCAGTAAGAGTTGTCCTGGCCTGGACCAGTGGAGAGCAATTCAATATTATTTTGTACTTCGGATGATTTTAAGCTAATGAAGGTCCTATTCTTTTTTATAACTCCCCATGCAAATGTTAATTTTTAATAAACTTTGCCCAAGTAGGATTTAAAGCTTATCTCACAAGACATATTTAGAGCAGTGCCATGGTGAAGTAATTCTGGGAAAAAAATATGTACAGCTGAAAATAGGATATTTCTGCATGCTTGCTTCAAAGGCTACAAAGAGTTTTTTTGCAGAGACTTGTCATCAGACTAGTCATTGTGCAGGACTGGAATCATTAATTAACAGCCCAAACCTGTGCCTCTCACGTGCTACAGAGGAACACCATCATCACCATGAGCTCTGTGCTGCACATCAGGGGCAAAGACACCCCCAGTGACATCCCTGGAAGTGCTCAAGGCCAGGTTGGATGGGGCATTGAGCAGCCTGGTCTGCTGGAAGGTGTCCCTGCCATGGAAGGGGGTTGGAATGAGGTGAGCTTTAAGGTTTCTTCCAACCCAAACCATTCTGTGATTCTGTGATGTGGGAAGGCTGGTGGTAATGGAGAGGGTGGGAAGAGCAGGCAGATTTTGTTTCAACTTGACAGGGTTGGAAAGGTTGAGCTGATGCCAAGAGCAGGATGTGGACTGAGCAAGAAGCTTGAATGTCATCAGCCTTCCTCTGGTGATAGGATGGGAGCTGCTCTGGTGGAAACCTTGCAGAGGCTCTTAGCACAAGCCAGGCTGGCAAATCAGCAGGAAAGAGGAATTCTGTGCTTGGCTGGGATCCGACTGAAGAGGGCTCTGAAAAGGTCCTGTTGCTGAGGGACAACAAACAGCTTGTTACATATCCGTGCTCGAGACCCTATAATCAATTCAAAATAATTAAGCTTAATCATGTAAATGGCAGAAGGACTTCTACACATCGTTTTCAAAACCTGTTGAGCATTCTCTCTTTAAGTCTCTAACCCCCACAGCCTTGTTTCAGTCCATCAGAAGTTAATTATGGGAGAGAGTTTCAAAATGTGTTAAGAGCTATCACATATCTGGGGGTCATTTGTGCTGAAGACAGGAAAATGCATTAATGGAAATGGTGCTGTGAGCATCTGAGCTTTCTCTGCAATGTTCCCAGATTCAAGGACACAGCTTATGACCTCTCTTTTCCATCATCAGAACCATTGAAAAAGCCAAAGCTCAAAAAACACAGTGTTAACAAACCAGACCTCTTTAGTTCTTTCATTTGCTAGTTTTTATTAATAATATATTTTTGTATATGTATATAGGACTGTGAGTATTGTGCATCACTTCTTCCCCAATAATACTCTTGTCAGCAACTTCATTCAACCAGTCCATAGACGTTTCCAAGAGGGAAGAAAAATAATGCTGGAGAGCTCTCTCAAGCATCAGGATTTACTTTGTATTTCACAGCTTTCTTGGGACATCTCACTGGGAAATGAAACCTTTGACTTTGGGAAATGAACCCTTTCCTGTGCATAGGTCATCAACAGATAGCAGCATATAGAAAAGATGCTGCTTCTAAAATATTCATGTTGTTTGCTGCTCTAAGTTGCTACTTTACTTTGTATCTGGAGGGATGACACCCAAAAATTAAACCCAAAATCTAATTTTGGTTTTAGGATCCTTGCCGTGCTCTATTTAAGCTCCAGAAGTCAAAATAACATAAAATTTTGATTAAAAAAAAAGCCACGGTACTGACATCAAATTCGTACCTCATTATTTGAAACTCTTTTCATCTGTATCTTTAAAATTACCTTCTGCTCCCAATATCCACATCCATCACCAAGAATCACAAAGTCTGAAGGTGAGGATACAGAATGAAGGGCCTGTGACCCACAAATCAGACATACATGGGCACTGGAATTTTAGTTCCCAAAAAAGATTCATGTTCTCTTTCCAGCAGCAAGGAACTGTTGCATTGAGCTAAATATCTTAGAAAGCCATATATTTACAAGTGCCAGAAAGGGTGTATGTCATAAAGTAGCAAAATCCACATGTAATGCCTGAAAAACTGAAAGAGACTTTTTTTTCCCCCTCAATCCTTTCCTAGTAAAATGCAAAAGTGTGGAAAAAAATGTTCAGCCTTAATTGTCACCACAGAAAATATCCCTATTCTCAGCACATGGAACCCATTAAACCAATGCCCTTTATGGCTGAAGTGCTTCTGCACGATGTGGCTCCACTACAGTCCCAAAGCAGACCAACTGTTCTGACTGATAGAGACCATTTGTTAGACAGCAAAAGAAGTGTGGATCTCTTTAAAACAGTGTAACAGAAATAAAAATTTCCTTTGAGCATGTGGCAAGATAAAATTGAAGGTTCCACTTGATATACAAAATAAAAACCTCCCTCACACAAAGTACAACATAGATGAATGGCAAAAAAAGTGCCTACACATATCACTGATAGGAAAAGCTTGAGAGTAGTTCTCTCTTTTTCTTAAATGTTTTCAGATTTGCCCAAAACCAACATTGAACACATAAAAATCAGGAGTCTTACCATTTGTCTAACAGAGATGAGCATTACAAATTAAAATACTTTATGTTTTAAGCATTTGGTTTCATTTCCATTTGCCAGAGCTCCTGCAAACAACGTTGTGTTGGCCCTGCCAGGGACAGGCAGCCCAGTAAGGGACAAGGCACCTGCTCCATGTGTTCTGTTCCATTTATCTTCAATAAATTCTGGGTGCTCACTTTTCTGAGCACCCATCTCACATTCTCCTGACCACACAGCAACAGGATTTAGTCAGCAGAGATTCTGAAACAACGCTGGCTTCCTCTGGGATGGGGAATCAAGGGCAGCAACAAGTTATTCTCTGAATTATTCTGACCTGCACAGGCCTGGGTAACAGCACCTACACCAGGGACAGCTTTTCCCTGGTGAGCTCAGCTGACACTCACAGAACACAACAGGGAGAAATTCAGCCTGAGGCTCAGTGCACAGCAGCATTTCATCCTGGTCACCCAGCAGCCCGGCTAAAGAGAGGATTTGGGATATCAGCTACAAGAGAAAACCTCAAACACCCAAATCCCAGGGTATCTCTGGCCTAATACCCCTTTCAGAGCATCTTTTGAGGAAGCTGAGCTATGAAGGCAGGAGCAAGCAGGGGATCAGTCGTGACTTTTCAGTGTGGGTGACCTTCTCCCCCCGCCTGCCCCCAAACGAGTCTCCAAAAAAGGTTTTTTCCCCCTTTCCCTCATCTTTTAACTCTTTCACAAAATGTCACATTGATTTTCAAGGCCAAGGAGCAGCCACCTGACATCTGAGAGTAAGACCATCGTGTTTTCCACTAGGAGAACCACAAAAGGCTAAAATGAAGAGAAAGGCTAATGCCAAAGAGCTGTTTCACAAAGGTCACGAGGAACACAGGGAACTCCAGCCTCAACTGCAGCCCGTGGGAAGGGCACTCTGGGTTTGCTAAACCACTCACTTTGTATGTCACCTGCACACTGGGGAACAAAAAACTACAGAAAACAAATCTCTGACTGCCCTTGGTCCTTAGAAGGTTAATTACCTTCAGCACCCTCAAACATTCTGGACTACCCCCAGCAGCTGCCAAAACTCTTTACCTAGACTCAACAATACAGATGGTTTTGATAAGTTTTGTTTAAAAATGCAGACAGTGAGGTTTCTCATTTTCCTAAAGCATTAAACTCCCTCTTGAAGTGTAACCTGAGATCAATTTTATTTCATCTGTTATGTAGCAGTTTTAATAAAGTGTTAAAATGAAAGATATTGAAAAATTACAGGAGAAAATAATCCTCTGAAATAATGTGAAAATGGAATGGGCAAGTAATAACTCAACTGGAGCAGAAAACTATTACATCCACTCTCAGTTTGCTTCCATGCTGAGCATCTTCTCTGCTTAATCTTTCCAAGAGAAGGCAACAGTAGATGCCAGTCCCCACCAAAGTCTCTGCTCCCAGGTTTGTACTCCTAGTAAAACTACTCACTACTTCTGCAGGAAAGAACTTTCCTCTTTAGAAAAAGATAGACACAAAAAAACCTCCACGTTAAATCTGCCTGTTTATAAAACTCCTTATGTAAAGATACTATAGTGAATGAAGTATTAAATTATGCAGCGTGAGATGTAATGGAGTGAATTATATTCAGTAAGATCACACATTACTGAAAATATGCAAAAAGCTGTGCTGCTGGTTTTCAGTTGTCAAGCTACACACACGTACATACATATTTTATATATATATATATTTTGCTCATCTCATTATTTTCTACTGTCTCCATGTGTGATAACATGCCCAATGCTGACACTTGTCCTATTCTCCCTGGAAGACCCTACATTAGCATGTAAATAGCTGGCAGATACGAGGAAATGAAAGCAAGGAATAGCTCTTTAATTAACTTTAATCCTCTGAAAACCCATACAGCAATCTGTTCTGACAGTTTTCTACACGAGATCTTCTTAGGAGGTCCCTGAGTGCTGCCTGCGGATCACTGCCAGGCTGGAAGGAGGAGAAAGAACGAACAAACCAGTTTTGGAGACAATATTTAGGCATTTTTCTGCTATTAAATGATGACTGGTGACTGCCATCTGGCATTATCAGAGCTGTCATTAGCCTGGCTCTGGCTGGGAAACAAAGAGATGCCATAAGCAAGGCTCAGCACACTTCCCACCCGTCTGAGAGCCAGATCCATCAACACACACCCGGAGCAGCCTCCTCCAGCTCCTCACACCCTCTGGCACACCCTTTCCCAGCCCACAATAAACACAAAACCCTCAAGGTTGAAGGGCAAAGAAGTTTTCTTGTTGGAAGACTCGATGAAACAGCTCTAGAGCAGTAACCCAGCCCTTCAAATCTTGAGCTGCAAAAAGGCTGGCAGACTGTGAAGGAGTGAGCTGAAATCGTTCCTCAATGGTTTACAACTTCCAAATGCAACAAGTGTTATTCATATTATTGACACATAATAACAAGTGTTATTCATAATCCTCCATTACAAGGAAATTTCAAACAAATTTTGGTGTGGGGGAAAAAAAAATCTAAGGATAAATGGAAGGAGATGCAGTGCCAGAGCTTTTGGCAACGCAAGATTGTCAAAGAACTCCTACCTGCAGGTTAAGTTTAGCTCTGGAAGTGGTCTCCTGCTGATGGGAGCAGGTACAAATCTCCCAGGAAGGCCACTGGCTCCAGCTGTGCCATGGAGTGACCACTCTGAGGCCACTTGGAGCTCAGAGCTGACCTGCAGGACTCTCCAAAGGGATGGACAAAAATTGATCCCAGACACAGCACTGAGCAAAGCAGATCTGTCACAGAGCATCAGCCCACAGCTGCCTACAGACCTGCTTCCCCCAAACCCAACAGTCCCATCCCTACACTTTCATATTCTCCTGCCACTTGAACCACACTAAGTATAAAGACTGCATGTCATCCCAGTTCTCCCTCTCAGTGTTATTAATGCTGTACTATCATGAGCAGCCATCTCATTTAATTCATCACATCAGATTCCAGGGCTAAAACACACAGAAAAGACCCAGCATGGCAACTTCAAAAACTTGGTGACTGATAATGCTCAGAAGAATGCATCCTTTTATGAATATGTGAGCACGAATTTCAATAAAATGACCTTTAACATGACAGATTCCAGCTGAAGAAAGAAGGAAATCTCTACTGGCACATAAATTACTTAAGATGAAGGTGCTGCTAAGATTTAACTTACACAGACTAGTCCTTATACACACTGATCACTAATCCTCTTTAAACTATGCCCTACTTCCTGCAGCTCTGAGAAGTTATGTTCTAATCTGATCTAAATTTTCCAGACTAAAGAAACACCATAAAAAGTGCCCTTAACACCTGTGAAGATAAATAAAAGGTAAAATTGGAGTAAGTTCATAAAAACATCATCATCACATCCACGACTAGTTAGAAGATTGCTCTTTGGCCATCTGGCAGCAGTACCTGGCACGGATAATTCCTGAACTTTGGCCTCTCAGCTTATCTGGCAGCTGATTGCCTCCCTTTAAATAAATATGCAGCCACCAACCAGGCCAGTTCATAAAACAAAATAATAAAATTAAATAAATAAATAATATTTAATTATAAATTTTAAAGCAGCAAGAAAGGGGGAAAAAAATCCATGAGGTAACACCCCAAATGAGGTATAACAGATTTGAAATCTCCATCTGATCCTAGAGAACAGGACCACCCAGCTCCATGTACTGCCCACAGCTGCACATTTCAGAGGCTGATTCATCTTCCAGACAGACAGGAGTGACAGCAGCTGTGATCCAGTCACACTTCTCTGGGAATGCAGTGATTTGTTTACTCAGTGCAGCGCTGTGAAATCTCATGGGATATTCAGACACTTGTACAGGGAGAAGAGAATGAGCAGCTCAGAAATTGCTACTTGCAATACGTGAACTTGCAAGAGTATCTCATATCTTTAACAAAATTTGAAAGAAAATAAACCTAGCATAGATCTTTGTAGATTTTTTTTAACATTACCAGTTTCATAAAGATGAAAACAAATACAAATATCAAAACACTGAAAGTCACGATGCTTGCAAGAAGCAAGAAAAGGTCATGTAAATGTAAAACATAATGGAGAATTTCAAGTAAATAAAAGCCAGTGCAATAATATTAATTTGTATTTTAACAGCAGACAAATTTCAACACTATGAAAACATAAAACCCCAAACAAAGCTGAGATGGGCAGTTCCACGTACAGGGCAATCCTTTGAGTCTATCAGAGGCACAAGTGACTGTAGCTGCACACTCTGACCCAGCAAAGATACAGGCTCCAAAAAGAACCATCACAGCTCCTCTGCTCTATTTTAACCAGAGAACTGTGATAAAGGCAGCTAAATGCTTCAAGAAATTAAACTGCACTAAGAAGATATAATAATAATCTCAAAGCTGGATATTCACCCAAGACCAAAAAATAACAAAGGTGTTAACAGACAAAAGGAATAAAATGATTTATCACTAAAAATGGCTATCCTATTGGAGATACCAGACAGCAGACATCCTCCTCTGTTTTGAAAGCAGAGATAAGGTTGTTCTGGGAAATTAGAGTCATTGGCAAGGAAGTTTCACCTGAACATTAGGAAAATTAGTTAAGAAGGTTCAGAATTCAAAGCATCTCTTTGAGTTGAGTGTAACAAGATAAAATAGAGATAGATAAGCACAAGCTTTTGTGGAAGTAATTTAGAGTGAACCAGTTAACAATTCTTTGAGAGAACTCACAGGAGAGAGAACCAGTGAACACAGGGTTTGAAAGTCTGTTTAAAGGACCGAGCATCCCTGGGTTTTTATCATTCTGTGAGAGTCAGATACCTGCTGGTAGGAGCTGGCTGCTGGAGGAGCACACCACCCCTCCCTGCCATGGAAAGCAATTAGCAGGAGGCTGCACTGGGGATTAGAGCCAGAAGTTTCCTTCAGGATCATTATTAGCCTAGTGGAACAGGGGCAACCAGCAAGATGTGAGCTGACAACATAAAATATTAATGCCAGCAGAGTCTAGAGACAAGGGTGAGGCATTCTGGAGCACCTAAAAATATCAATAATGACGGGCGAGCAAAGGGTGATGAACAGACTGAGCAAAATCACACACGAATGCAAGTTAATGCAGAGGGGAAGGAAAAAACATTAGATTACACACAGTGTGCACAAGCAGCTTTTACACCACAACTTCCCAGGGATTTGATTTGGACACCCCTGGAAGCTATGACATCCCTAGGGACATGCCAGCCAGACCCAGCCTGCAGAGAGGAGGGAAGGGACTTCAGCCAACCTCCACAAACAAAACCACTTCAGCAACACAGCTCCAGAAAAAAAAAAATCAGATCCTCGTGCTAACACAGGGTCACCAAAACAATACCAGATGCTTCCAGGATATGACAAGACTCAAAAGATGTAGAAAATCAGTGAAATGCTGATACTGACACAGTGGAGCAGGCAGCACCAGGGAATACATGAACACGTGCTGCAGCAAAGGATTTGCCACCTGAAGGAAGGTCATTGTCACATAGGTAAGGCACAGAAAACTGCAGTCTGCGCTGGGGGACTTCATAAAAAAACAAATATTCTCAGAAGGAGATACAATAAAGATTTAACAGCTCTTCCACAGCACTCCTGTTTGACTTGGGCTCGGGTCTTCAGTTATTTCACCCAAGCATCTCTGTTCCCCATCCTCTTTTATAACTGAGATAAGAGTGCTTCTCCACCTCGCAGGAATGACAGAAGGAAAAAAGCAGCTCTAGACACTGAGTACTGCTAAAATGCGAGTGGCAGTGTCATTCGGGTTCCCAAAATAGACAGCATTTAACCTTCATTAGTTGTTAACAGCTCTCATAAGTCTACCAAGCATTGATACTCGGATATTTATAACACGTTTAACTCCAGACCAAGTCCCAGAACAAAAAAGAGGAAGGACAGGCAATGTATCAAGAAGGTTCCTCCCCCCTCAGAGTTTCTTATCACTACTTCTTGGGGGAAAGAACTGCCAGGAAAAAGAACTCATTGGTCTGGATGAATAAACCTTGTAAGTCCCAAAGCTGTCCCCGGGGAGAGCAGCAATTGCGCTTGTTACATCTGAACAATGCAGCAAAATGAGAAGAAACCATTTTTCTTAAGTTCTATTTGCATGAAGAATGTGAACTCTGTAATTTGCATTTAATTTTATTAGCCATCCTTTTAGCATATTGGAAGTTAATTACAAATCAAAACTTTGGATGCAGATCGTTAGGCGCCCATTCATCCGAGCTCAGAGCTGAGGAGGAGCAGCTCGCAGGTTCTGTCAGCTGAAGAGCATCCAAAACACAGGGAATTCTCCATAAAACCAAAGTATGACCCCCTGCCCACCAGTCAGGCTCGGCAGGAAGTTCTTTATCCGTTCTTATTACTAATTCAACTGGATATGCCTACGTGGATGTTCTGGCTGCAGTTGAGACCCAGTTCCTTCAGTGGAGAAGTTTGGCATTAAAAATAAGCCTGTGTAACTGCTGGCTGATGAGGGGCAACGATTTCACATCCCTGCTCCTTCTTCTTAAAGGAAAACCAAGCAGAAAAAAATACCTCTGCAGAGGGAGAAGTAGTGAGAAGATAAATACTGACAAAAGAACACCCCAAACTCAGCCTAGCTAGGTGAAGTTTAACAAGACCTCACAAAGCCACAGCATTTTGGTAGGAGACAGATTTAGATGAATCAGCTTGAGCTGATTGCTTGGAGGGATCAAAAAATTCCTGATGTTAGGGAGTGAATCCCACCAGAGGACACAGCTCGATGCAGAAAATGCACCAACAGCTGCAGCAGAAGGAGCTTCAGAACCTCAGAAGTCACTGATCCACGTGCAGGCAGAGAGGAAAGCAAGGCAGGGAAGGTGTGCACATTTAATCACCTCTGTATTTCTGCTTTCCTTGTGTTATCTGAAGGAAAACATCCAATCCAGAAGACATGTTTCACACCCTTCAGCTTGCACATGCCCCTAGAGAGTTAAACCATAAACCTGGCTATTATTTACAGCTCCCCAGCATCCCATTTAGGATGTTTTCAAGGAATTCAGCAGGGCTTTTTTTCTTCTCTTTTATGCAAGTAAAAAGCCAATATTGGAATGCAAGGGCTACAAACATAGCCTCAGGTTAACACCACACACGACAAATTCATGTGCATAGATATTATTACATAAGAAACACACTGCCTCACATAAAAGGAGGGGGTGGGTTAAAAAGCTTTCTGGGGCTTTTTTAATAACTTCTTTGGAGAAAAAGATTTCATTTAAAGCTTCTAAAAGGTGATGACCGTGCTCCATTATGAACCACTCGCTGAGCTACCCCTGACCTGCACCTCTGTGACAGTTCCAGCACAGGGAGAGAGCAGAGGGATGAGCAGAATGAGACACTCAGCACGTCCTGCTGTACCCCACATGCCCAAAGATGAAATGGCCACTAAGCTGAGTGGTACTTTCTGCACAGGATTGTTCAGAGGCACATGAAAGCAGGCAGCTCCTAGCAGAAGGCAATCACCTGGGCTTTCAGCAGGGCTGTGCCTGGATGGCACACTGAGGCAGAGCAGGAAGGTGCTGCTGTTCCCCAGTGCTCAGGGAGAACAAGGAATGGCTCTGAGAAAACTAACAGCTCTCTTGGTTTTAAACTGGGAGGGAAAGGAGAAAACAAACAGATTATTTGCTTGGCATTTTGCTAGGAGCAAACAGAAGAGCTGAGATTTACTTAGAGGACTGGCAGAGTGAACCAGAGATGGGAAAGAAAATTATTCCAGGGTGAGCTCTCCAAGCACTGGGGTGACAAAGGTCCCTTGGGTGGGGGCTTTGGTCGATGCAGGCTGAGCCCCTTTGGCCTCACGTGCAGAATGAACAAGAGGGAAAAAGGGTAATGGACAGGGACAGGTAGTGAAAACAGGGAGAAACAGAGTGGGAGAGATGTCACTGGAGTAAGCATTGCCTCTTGTTCATGTTCACTTCATGCAAAAGGTCAAGAATTCTCTTGTATGGTGATTTTAATTTTTAAAAAACAACCCCGAATGGTTCACAAGCACTTTTTTCCCCCAGCACCAAACTCTTACATACGCTATCTTAATAAATATCGTCACGTTGGAGAGGAATAAAAGGCAGCATTTTGTTTTGATTTCATTATATCTCCTGAAATTGCTTTTTACTTTCTGCGTTTTTTTCTTGTCATTCAGTTGCGGTGGCCCTCACTGAGGGATAATGCAATAACACTTCTGACAAGGTCAGCTTTCCAATAACTTTGCAAATGGCATTTCCCAATGACAAAACAAGCACAGCTTCTCCTCTCTTTGTAATTAATATAATAGAAATGTCAACCTGAAAAGTTGGTCTCCAAAGGTAGTATGTTATCAAGAGAAAATTAATTTATTAAAGCCAGAAAGTGTTTCCTTATCTGCAAAGCTGAAAATACTATTTACAGAGCAGAATTCCTGTTACAAGCATAAAACATAAAACTTCTGCAGCTTATATATGTGCCTGAAAAAGCAGCAACTGAGGAGAGGAGTTAAATTGCTTAAATTTCTAATTCAGACACTAGATCATTTTGGGAGCTGCACATTCCTTTTGCAAATGCCCTGTAGAAGCCCATGGCTCTACGCTGTGTGCACATCCTGAAAGAGACATTACTCCACATCCACGTTTATCTTTAATTTAATCACAAGTTCAATGCACAGAATGAGCCTCCCCAGCTACTCTCCCATCCACAGAGCAATAACAAGGAGCTGTTGGTCCTGGACCTGCCCATAACCCATCTACCACAGACAGCAGAGAAAAATGGGTGTGGGAGCAGGGACTCCTCAGCTGCTCCTGCCAGTGGAGAGAAGACTGAGAAGTCTCTGAGAAGACTCAAAGGGAGGAAGAGCATCTCCTCTCCCTGAAGAGGGAATGAGTTCTTGGCTCTGTCCCGTGGAGAGTGAGCCCAGGTGGCTGCAGGCACACCCCACTCCAAACCTATGTGCTCTACAGCCAAGCAGGTCAAAGCTCTCCCTAGGAGCTGCTGCAAGTCGTGGTCTGAATCTCTCCTTCAGCTGCTCCCAAGCACAGGGAGCCCCGAGTCCTGACATCCATTTCTTTCTATATTTAGATTTTACAGCTCCTTCCAGGCAGGCAGGACAAGCAGACACGAGCTCCAGAGTGCCACGGGCACGGCGCAATAACCCACCAGGGGAAGTGTGTTCACATTTCATTTTAACCACTTGGCCTCAATTCCTAGCACACAGACTTGTGGCACCCAAAATAATATTGGCTGAAAGCCCAGGTCGGGTGGAGTCTCCATTTTCCCCAGTGCTGCTCCAGGAGCAGGTACCTGGGGTGATACAACACTGGAATAAGCTCATGGCACTCTGTACACACCCAACACCCTGTCAGGTAAAGGAACACATCTGCTGGAGTCCTTGCACTTCACTACCCAAGGAAAGTAAGGAGATGCAGACATAGACAAACATATTTAAACATCACTCTGCTCATGCTTCCCTGCACTTAAAAAACAGCTTGGATGCCCTGCAAGGTTATAGGACCTTCCTAATACAACCTCTACAAATCAGAAGACTCTCATGAGAAGAGATTTCCTCCTCCTCCTCCTGACAGAAAGCAAGTACAACATCATCTTGATGTAAAAACCTTATCTTCTTTTCCTGCCTCATGCTTACACTTTACCTGTTGATCCCTTTCCAAATTCTCGACTTCAAAAAGGCAGTGATCTTTCTAGGGAAATCCTGAAGCTCTGGATTCATGCAGGCAGAAAACTAAGCCTCAACTCCCTTGCTGTCCCAAACTGGTTCCACCTGAACAGGCAAGTTTACAGTTAATTATTCTTCACAGGTCCTGCCCCACGTAACACTAAAAAAACCCAGCAGCTGTTCTGTATACTGAGAAACTTGCAACACAATAATCTCGTGACATCAATCAAAATTAATTAACTGAAACTACACCAATTCTTCAAACTTTCTAAAGCTTCTATTAAACAGTTGTTGACTCTGTATGAAATACTTCCTAAACAAATGTGCTCATAAAAGAGTGAACAGTACATTTCTCCTCCATGCAACAAATCATGGGTCAGAGACCATTTCCAAGATGCTTTGTAAAACCTCATTTGACTTCTAATATATTCATCAATTTAAGCAATGCTTGACCTGAGATGTTGTGAACACACATTGAACAACATAGCCAGTACTGCATGATACTGTGCCAGGAGCAATCCAAACTCCTCAATTCTCCAGACAGTCCTTCAGTTTTCTAAAGATTTTGGGTCTTCATTTGAAAGGACGCTCTGACTGGTGTCTGAGTAGTGCAGCTGTTCTTACCAGAGGCTCACATCACATGTTGAAATAAGCTACTGTGCAATTACTTAATTATCTCTCTCTCCTATATCCTTAAAAAAAGAAAAAAAAATCCACTGCAATTCAACTTGAAGCAAACCCAGTTAATCCAGTTTTATGGCTGGGAATTAAAACAGAGAGAAGTCAGAGATTCAAAGCTGCAGCTCCTGTGGCAACACCACCACTCTAAGAGGCAGAGAGATTAATGCCTTCAAACCGTGAGTATCTGAGGAACAAAGAAATGAAAAAAATAAAAAACCAACCTTTTTGTGCAGCTTAGCCTAGCTGGTATTTCAGAGCCTGCTGCTCAGAAATCCCAAGCCCCTTCCCCATCCCTGGATGCTGCCCAAGCCCCTGCCCAGCAGTCAGGTTTGTTCTGCCCGACTTCCCCCAACAATCACTCCCTCCTTCCACCCATCCATCCCCCGCCTGCTTCCCTGCCAGACCTGCTCAACCATCCTTCATAATTCAGAGCTGAGGAGCTGAGGAATAAATGTTACAGCACACGCATCAAGGGAACTATAACTTTGAATTACCTGACCTGGGTGAGTTTAAATTCTCAGCCATAACATTGGATTAACCTAATTTCTTTTTATTGAATATTTTACCTTTAGAAGTCCTAAAGCCCTTTCTCTCAGAGAAATATGAGAGCTGAAGGTCATATAAATTCTTTTATGGGTATATTTCTAATTTTCATAATCTAACCTCTTAGCAGTGAGCATTAATATCTAGTGGGGGTAGAACAAAGCAGAATCCAGCCAGTATTCTGGGAAAAAAAGACCACATTTCTATTGTTCTTCACAAATACCTCATAAAATAACATATAACTTTCAACTTTGCTGCATACTCTGAATTGTTATAAAATTTTAAAAAACCCTTTAAACTCACTGCTTAAATAGAAATTATGTCAGAGATAACATCAATAAGAATACAGAGGCTGTCCTTGTGCCTCCACCTCAAAAACATCAGATATAAAGATAGTAATGAACTCCATATTTTTATCATTGCAAGGTTTTACCAGATACATAATAAGGCAAGAGAAAGAATGACACAGAACCGATTCCCAGAAAATTGCTAAGATAATTTTTATGAGCTCTTTTATGCTTTTAAAAGGGAAAGGGAAGCAAGGCCCAGGAGCCAATTCATCTTCTGCCTCCAGGCTGGCCATTTGAACTCACACTCACCATTTCAGGTGAGAGAAGCTCAGCTCTGACAGAGCACATCACCTTCCTGCCTCCCTGGACAAACTCCTCCAGCCACCACAGGGCTACACAGAGTACAGCACCCAGAGTCAGGGAAAAGGCCATTTTATCCACTAGCTACCAGGAATTAGGACAACAGCTCAAGAGCAAAAGATCTCACTGGAGAGGGTGCAGTGGAAAGCAAGAAGGGCAGAGCGGCTCCCAAAGGTGTGCAGTGCCCACGGCCTGGGAACAGCTCCTGCATCTCCGAGCCAGAGGTACCTTTGAGAAATGCAGATTGATGAGCCAAACTAAGGGAACTCTCAGGCTTTGAAAAGTCATTTTGGAGAAGGATAAGGAAGTGAGAAGTCAACAACTCTGCTACTTTCTTCGTTGAGTCAAAGCCGAGTAGGAAACCTATGACCAAGTCAGGCAAAGTAAGGAAAAACAGCAAAAAAAGGAAACCAAGCAGGCACTGCTCTGGGAGCCCACACCAGCAAAAACAAATTCTTCTGACTTTAAGAAATCTGTGTATCTCACTTGAGAAACAGTAACATTTTCTGGTTTAAAGATACTTCCTGCTCCCAAATGGTCTTTGTGCACTGCTTCAACACTGCTGCAGCCAGTCCCTTCTACAAACACATCGATCTCAGCTTTCCTTATTCATTCTTTATAGACAGATTCTGCAATTGTATTGGTAAATGATATTAGCAAGCCTCGTGAAACAACCTGTTTCAAAGGAAAATGGCTTGTACTCATCTCATTCTGGAAGACAATTGCCATTTGCTTAATATAGCCATGATATTTTACTGAGGTAATTATACTCTTAGCTATCAGTAACAATTAAACCCTTAGATTGAGGTTGCTTAATAAAGGTCTCAAAATAAATAACACATTCCAAACACAGTATTTTAAAATGTCAAGCATGCAAATAGGATCTTGTAATGAATATAACGAAGCATCAAGTATAAATCAGCACGGAGTTAGTTTGTCACTGTACAAGTGTCTGCAAAAATTGCCACTGGAGTATTGTGGGATTGTGCTCAGAAAGCTACAGAAAGGGCAGTGCTGCCGATGAAACCATTTCAATAAATACTGTGGCTGGTTCATGACAAGGCCAGGGTGAAGCCATCAACACTGCTGTGCTTCTCCAGGGGCAGGGCTGAGTGACTTGGGGAACAGCTGAGGCTGATAAAAATTTGTGTTTGTTCTTTTGTATTCCCTGTAGCAACTTCTTTGAAAACTGGAGTTAGCCCATTCCATTAAAAGCTAAATAAAACTCAGCAGCAGACAAATTAGAGGGTACAGAGGGAGGAGGAAAAGCACTCTCAGACTCTGAGATCTAGAGATATTTGAAATCAGGTCAGCAGATCCTAGCAGGCTGTTAGGTATGGAAGGTGAGAGCATGGTTTAAAGGTCCTCATAATGCAGATTGCAAGATGATTAAGAAAAGTGAAGCAGACCAGTGATAGACATTAAAAAAAAAAAAATTAGACAGGAAAAGTGTTGTCAGAACACACATATGTGGAGTTATTTTGCAGGGCATCTACTGCAAGCAAAGAGTAGTATCAGCAAATTACTTCCAATACTGCTGCATGTGGAGGCAGCTGCCTGAGCTCCACGAAGTGGTTAAATGGATTAGGACTAAAACATGACACAGCAAGTAACTAGAAGTCACTCAAAAAAAAAAAAAAAAAAGGCAAAAAAAATTTGGTTTATACAGGGAAAAAACCCAAAAAACCAAAAAAACCGTCTAAAAAATAACTCCTCACAGAGCTCCATTTCCCTGGAGCACTTTTCGCCTCATAGAAGGCTGTCAGAGGCCAACAAAAGCAAAGTGTGATATTTCCTTAACTCCAACAAAAAATTCCTATGGAAGCAGTCATCAAACTCCCAAATCCTGCTTTATCCTCATAAAACTCAGCACCCTTTATCCAGTAACCCAGACACTCCTGTGGAAACCACAAACACAAAGCTCTACAACTACCCTGCATGAGACTGAACTCAGGAGCATTTTAACACCAGCTCACAAGGTAGAAAATTATTCATAATGGCCCCTACCTCATCTCTGACCTGTTGGTCTTCCCTCTTTAAAAAAGGCACCCTACAAGAAGAGTCTGGGAATTAAAATTGATGATGCCACTGGTTACTAAAAATTAAAATTCAGCAGTGACCTGTTCTGAGCCCCTGCACTCCACAGGCAGCAATTGTCCCTTTGTCTCTTTGCCTCTTTCCCACACCTGTTAATCATCTGCTGTCTCCTTCTGCTATTACCCTCCTCCACCCCTAACTGCCAACCACCTTTTCTCTCAAATTGTTTAACTGATTAATATAATCAAGCTGAAATTAGAGAGACCTGTGCTCAATCTAAAAGGCTGCTGAGTCTCCTTCAAACACAGAGTGCCTCGTCTCCCTCTTCACAAGGATGGTCTAAGGAAGCACTCCCAAAACTTGCCTTGCTGAATCACTGAAGAGGGAGAAGTGGAATTGCCTTAAAATGCATTTATTTGCAGGCATAAAAAGGAAGGTTTATAAAAAAGTTTTATGAAAACTTTTAATAAATTTTTATAAAAATAAATATAATATAATAAATATAATAAATAAATAAATATTATTTAGAATAATATAATAAAGTTTTATTAAAACTTTTAATAAAAAAGGTTTTATAAAAACCTCCAAAAGGGAGATGCAGCGAGCAGGGGGAAAGGTCTGGTGAGGGTCAGGCTGGCAGCAGTTAACAACCAAGTGTGGAGCAGCAGCACAGCTGGAGATGCACCAGCAACAGCACTGCTGAAATGACATCCACAGAATCACGACACGGATTGAAGGAAGGAAGGAGTGTCACAACATCCAGGGAAAGCACTGGATACTGCTCACAGCCCAGAGGAGAGGCTCAGAGCTGCCCCAGGCTGACTGTGCTGTCTGGATGGAGAGCACAGCTCAGGGCATGATGCCCAAAAGGTCTTTCACAAGGATCTGCCTGCCAAAGTGCCTGGTTTTAGTGCTACTGAGTGCAACACTGACTGTATTTACAGCTAATTTTCTACATATCCCAGGAAAAGGGTTAATTCACCTTCTTTGCTGCACACCCAGAACTTTAAGATCGTTCCTTGTGCTTTAAAATCATATTTCTGCCTCCTCAGAAAAAACATAACGCAGGACCCAATATGACAGAGAAGCCATCAGCATTATTTTAAATCTTTACTGATTACAAAACAAAGCAGATGGCAAATCAAGTCATGAACTCTGCATCTGCCATGCTTAATGAACAGTTTAATTACCTAGTCCCATTTCTGATGCATCTTTGCCATTCTCAGCTCTGGGAGTCACTAATATACTTCACACTGACTGGTATCTCCAGGAACATGTGCTATCAGCAGTCAGCTGGAGTTGGTTAATCAATACTTGTTTAATCTCTAACTTTTATGGTGATGTCCTAAATTATGTCTCAATAGAAACAGATTTCCTATCATATCACATGATCTGGTTGAGAGCTCAGGAAACAAAAGGGAATTTTTCAGTCTCTTCTCCGGGCAGCAGAGTACCCAGAGGCAGACAAGTGCACAGACAGGAAATAAACACAGTGAAACAACAACATCCAACACAAGCAGATTAGTTCAGTCGTTGTGTTATGCCTTACACAGGAGCAAGGGCTGCAATTATGGCAGTGTGCATTCATAAAGCCTAGAATTTTGGGAGCAAATTGGCCTCGTTTGGAATAAGTTACAAAAACTAACGGAAATTGGGCTTCCCATTTTGAGTTTTGAGCTTCCTGCGAAGCATCACGCCCTGGCTGCAAAAATCAGGGTATTTAGTCTGTGCTCAAACCTGCAGCAGGTGGTATGGGCTGGTCCCACTCCCTCTGCAGCTTCCTCAGGCACCTCCAGCAGCTCTGGGCACAGAAGGAATCGCTGCTTTTGGGAGTCCCTGAGCTGAGCCTGGCAGGGGAACCCTGGCAGCAGCCAAGTGAGGAACACAGTAAGGGCTGATCCCTGCCAGGAGGAGGAGAGGAGCAGATGATGGCCAGCTTTTGGCCCCCCCACATCAGAGGTCTTTGGGAGCTTTTCAGTGTGCCTTTATTGCTGTTCTCCAGCCTCACTTCTGCTGCACAAGGCCCAGTTGTGCCCTCTGGAAGCTGCCCTCCTGAAATAAATAACCAGAGCTGTATTTCCATGAAATACTCAATCAGCTGCTTGCACTCAGATAAGGATTTTCAGAAAGGGTTTTTCATTTTTTATATAAAATTTCCTAAGAGATTCAAATTTTAGCTATTCAGTAGCAGAATTGACTGTTTTTAACAAGCCCACTTCATAAACAAAGACCAGGAGTTGTGTGCAAAGCTCTCAGAAAAAGAGAAACACTCACAAGCTTAAGGACAACACAAAAGTCAAATACAAAACTGTGTGAGTAAACATGGCATTCAAAGCAAATACAGCAGTAAATCAAACAGGCAAAGGGGGCAGAGGTGGACTAAGTGTTTCCCCAGCCTTTCAGGTATCTCCCAGTACTCCTGTATCACAACCTCAGGTACTAAAGCAAAGATGAAAGATTTTCCCAAAACTCTGAGCTAAGAGAAAGCAAAAACCATGACTGACAGCACACCCAGCCAGGCAGATCTCTGAGAGAGAGAGTGAATCCATCCCTTCAAACATCAATTTCTGTTTCATCACCTTAAGTGAAGGGAGTGACACTCCAGGAGAAACCTTCCAGCCGTCAATGTCTGAAAGCCTCAGTGGTGCCCAAATCTCGTCTTATGTTTCATTGAAAACATGTAAATCAGAAAACTTAAATACTGCCCTGATTTACAAGGACATACGGGACAAAATCATCAACCAACATGTTCCAAACAGCAGTTTGTGAGCAGGAATAATCAGGATGCAGCTCCTACACCAGCCCACACTCAGCAGTGGAGTCGATGGGGCTGGACCACTGCAGTAACACGTCAGAGGCTGGAGAAAGCTCTTCTTCCAGGGAAGAGAGGTTTGTAGTGATGCACTCAAGTATCCCAGACTGACAACTGTGCCACTTCCACGCAGGAAACCAACTGGAAAGGCCCAAGTAGGATCAAGAGAGCCCAAAAGAAGCAAATGAGGCGAGGAAGGAAGCAATGGACAGAGACATGAAATGCACTGAAATGGAAATATGAGAGCAACCAAGACAGACAGAGACTGTGGTGAGCAGCAACTGAGCACGACTGGCAAGTGAGACAGGCAGTCTGTAAGAGCCACAAAGTATTGCTTCAGTCTTGAGGAAAAAAATCCACAGAAGTGAGAAGGAGTCAGGCTGGCAAAGCAAGTACCCCCTGAAGAGAGCACATTTACTGCTGAAATGTTTGGTACTGCTGTTACCAAATGAAGAACAACTTACTGTTTTCTATTCATACTTTAAAACATATTCTAGGAGTGGGACTTCCAGGTTCCAATTTGAGCCCAAAGAAAGGAAAATTGTTACAGCATTAAACTTGCACTGTTGAACACCTCTGATGCCTTTCAGGCCTTGTTTGCTCAGCACACAGGAACTGATTCACTGCCCTAGCAGAGGGTCAAACACACACAAATGCAGAAGTCATACTATCAAAAGCAATAGCAATTCAATCATATATATAATACTATCCCCCAAATTAGATTTTCACAGTCCTATTTAACAAGACAAAGATTGAATAGAGAGAACTCATCTTTTCCATTCTCAAATTACATAGAAGCTGGCTATAGTACTGATGCCACTAATTAGATGATTAAATACCATTCTAGGTGATATGCTTTCAATGTAAAATAATTATTTTTGACAGGAAATATATTTGCTCAATCTCATTTTAAATCACAATATTACACTTTTTTAAATTAAATGAAATTCTTTCTTCTGATTTTGCATGAGAAGAGCAACCAGCAGAAGAAACAGTGCCAAGGATAGATTGTCCAAGTACCATAATGCATGTACTTCTTCACAAAGGACCCCAGCGTTCTCTGGATGGAATATAAATTTTCAGAGAACAGCAAAGTCTTTATTCCTTCAAAACAGGTCAGTTGAGGATTCACTGAGCACACTGACAACCTCCCCTGTCAAAACACAAGTTTATTTGTGATGGTCTGATGAAGAACACTTCCAACTTTTCCTATACTCCTCTTCAGGGGGAGCACAGCAAACAGAGCAAATGTTTGTCTTTCCATATAAATCAGGGTACAATCCCTCACACGCCGAAGTACTGTTGTGGTTCTGTCCCGTACTTAAAGAAAAGTAATGATTTTTTTGAGTTCTATGACAAAAAGAGTTTCTGCTAAGCGTTAGAAATAAGCTAACAGAGGGAATATTTTAGAAACTATCTGAGAAACTTCCTTCAGGGCTGAGCAGTCCAGCACAACGTTAGACAGCTGAGAAGGTTATAAAGACAGGTTTTTTACTGGGCTCAGTATCCACCTGTGTCTTACCCAGCCATGGCAGTCCCAACTAGAACACTGTGGAGAGCTGTCTGCTGCTGGAGCAGGAGAAAGGCTGAGGGGGAGATGCCTTTTCTGTTTCCATGGAGAGAGTTTGGTCCATCCACCCTGACTGCAGTGCCTGCCTCCGTGTGAAGCTGAAAGAACTGCTGTCATTTTTCTCTTTGCACTCTGTGACTCTCCATGGCATCAAACTCTGCAGTCAGAAGATCTGATGGAATATCCTCTTGTAAAGTGGCTGCTTCATGCTTCAAGAGCCCTACTTACTGCACCATACATCACAGCTTCTTTGGCTCAACAATGACATGGGAATTATACAAAATTGGGTGCAGCGCAATTAAAATCGATCAAAACGCTTTAGTTGACACTGAAAATCAAAGCCTAAAGCTCAGGCAGCAGAGCTGTTCTTTCCCCTCCTGCCTCCCCTCGCAGGGATGTGCCTGGCTCCCTCTCATGAGCTCTGACTACTGGAGTCTGACCTTCTGCAAACACATAAGCTCATTTACATGAGCAGCTTTATAACACCAGGGAGATTGCTCAGATGAGGGAAGTTTTGTAAGGAGTATTCTTGGAATGGGAAGTAACTCTTATTCTGGCTACAGTGAATTATTATTCCCTTTGTGGAAAGAGAGCTCTCAGAATTTAATATAAAATTTTCAATGCTCTGCAGACTTCAGAATTATTGTATAGAATTTCATCATGAGAGTACACCTGATATAGGATGATGCAGACCCCTTTGATATATTCTATAGAAAGAATCTTAAAACGTATTTTCAATTTACTGGTCTAGTGCTTGCCATTACATTTGAACAGACTTCCAGCGTAAGAGGAAGGCAAATCTCTTACTCTCTGTAAATTGTTTTTCCACAGGAACAGTTGACAAGGTGCCGCCACTTCGTTCTCTTTAGGAAAGGAAGCAATGCAGCCAAAGCCATTATAAATTCCCTTCAGTGGCTCAAAACACTCCAGCAACAACATGATTCAATTCTCTGCCCTCACATCGATGCCAAGCCTCAGACCAAGTCACGTATCCTCAGCACAGCATGAGCCCAGCTGGGGGGAACATCAGCAATGCTTTAGGAGGCACTGGTACTTCCATTCCAACCAAGTCCTAAAGACAGGTTCCACCTCTCCCATGGCACCCGTTATGCAAAGACCCCAGAACAGTTTTGTAGCACCAGTTAGAGAGGTGAAAAAAGAAGAAATACGAAGGACTGGCCCTGGCAGAAAGAAATAAGGATGTGGGATTTTCCCAGCATGGTCTAGGAACCCACCTTGGTGAGGAGCACCACGCGTTTCTGCAGCCGCCGGACCAGCGCTTCCTGGTGCTCCCGTTTCTTCTTCTCATCCAGGAGCTGGCTCTGAACCCGCAGGATTTCCTCCTGTAGCTGCTGCCGGGCCTTCTCCAGCATTCGGGCACTAAGAAAGACCAGACAGACCCGTGAGTGCTGCCTCTCCATCATCAGAGAGATCAGGAAAGCCTCAGAGCAGAAGTGTCCCCATGACAGGGGACCCAGTGACACTCTCACCTTGCCACTGGAATCTGGGTGGCTGCAGTCTCATTATCAGCTGTTGTCAGAAAAAGGTGTGAGAGCACAACCACCCCAGGGACAGCCTTTTTGTGCAGCTCAAGACAATTACTGGAACCTCATACGTATGAAGCATTTAAATAATTGCATATCTGTTCCTAAAATCAATCCATTTGCCTTTGAGAACGTGCCTTGTTTTCAACAAGCAACGCACGATCTTGGGCTCTACTGGATCTTTCCATTTTTTTCTAACAAAGTAGAAGAAAAAGTAGGTTTAATACGATCTGTTTTGACTGACAGATAGTACTCAGCAAGTAATTACAGCCACCACCTGCACATTGCTCTTGCCAGCAACCTATGTTGGAAGAGAAATGCCTTCTGAGGGCAGGTGATCAGCACTTCTTTTTAGATGTGGCCATGATTCGCAATTAAACCAGAACAGCCTGGGCCCTCTTAGTTCTCAGTGCAGCACGCCGTGGTTATCAGTCATCCCCTGGTTATCAGAGTTATCCCCGTGCTCCTGGAGAACCTCTCACGTGTGCCCTGCAGCCCCTCATTCTGCTGGGACACGGATGGGCAGCTCCTCACACATCAACTGCTGGCAAAGCACTTGATCAATAACAAAATAAAAGTGAAATCACTCCTGTGATTGTTAAGAGTCAGTTCATGATTTAAATATGATGAGTTTATCCAAGACTGCACTAAGTATTTAATGAGTGAGCAGGACGTGAAATAAAAGTATTGCACACAAGTCAAAAACCCTCAAGCAAGCGAGAAAGATCAAACCCAACATCTCCAGCTTAGTCAGGAACAGAAGAACTTTTGTTTCTCTAATGCTAGAAGCAACACTGGAAAATTTATGAGTGCTTCTGAGGGGTCTTATTCATCATTAGAATTGAAAGAAAATAAATAAAAAGGCTTTTAAATAAAATAGCACTATTGTTAAGGTACTGTTTAGATAGATCCAAAAGGGAATACTTAAAGAACACTTCGAGCATAAATCAAGTACAACCTGCGCTGCCAGGTCACCAAATTGTATTTCTTGGGAAATGTATGTAGAAATTCACAAGAATTCCAAAGCAGTTGCCTCCCTACCTCAAAATCCTTCTCTTTGAAAAAGTATTTCTTTTAAAGCACTGGGTGAATTAGAAACCTGTTAAAAGCTCCAGTTCAATTTGGAGCCATTCACAGACCAATTTAATAATTGGGAACTGTGAAATAGTCTCTTCATTGCTGTATTCAGGTGGGAAGGTTCATCACGAGGGCTTCACATCTTCATTTGAAACTGGATAATTGCATTACCAGGGCACCACTGCTTCCTTGGACCTGTTTTAATTAATCAGTTAAGAAGGGCACCAGTGCCCAGAGTAACATCTCTGCTGCTGGAACATGCCTGTGGGTCAGCCTATAGAGCTTGCAGCAGGTCAGTCCTCAAAACAGGGCAGAAAGGATGGGTAAGACCTGGTCACCTCAATTTCTGCCTTAAGATTCATTTACAGCTTGTTCAACAATATTCCTTTTCATGCATAGGGTAAATATAAGTACAAAATCCTCGTTAACTGTGATATATGTGTTGTAACAATTAAAATCACACTACAGAAACCTTACTGCAAATATTTTTTGTTTTATCAAAGAACCTTTGTCCTGATGAGAGTCAGAACAAAAGAAAAAAACCACAAACATAAGATTAATTACTATGAAACAGCCAAAATCTCACATTTGATTATTGCAAAACATTTTGATAAGGCAATCTCCCAATATTGTGACTTATTTCTATAAATGTTGAGTGGACCAACAAATGATGATTGATTTGACATTCACCAAGAAAAATGAGATATGTGCTAGGTTCCCTTCCCAAAATAATGAATAATATTTGAGATTCACATCTCATGGAGAGCACAGACATTCAGCCACACACAAAACTCTCAAACTAGGTTGGAAAACAACTGTTTTAAAACATGAGAGAAGTTGAGCAAAGAGAGACAAATGGGCAATTTTGTCAGCCACTGCATGGAAATAACACCTTCATCTGTTTATATTTCAGCCTCAGTACAAATGTGATGTTTACGTACCTAAAATTCAAATGTCAGAGACGCCTCTGAAAACAGGGACAATCCTCAAACTCCCTGAACTGACTGTTACCAGAGGTTTCCTTCCTATGGGAGGCGTGAAATTCAACTTCTTCACAACTCTCCACACCATGCCAAAGTACATTATTGAGATCCTTTCTTCCTCTCTTAGGACAGATTGATAATTCTTCCAGAAACTGCACCAAATACAACATGAACTGCCTTTACAAGGAAAAATCTGAACAGAAAGTTCTATTTCTTATTGACACAAAACAGGATTTGAAAGTAGGTGCTCAGAAGCAAAAGCCTTTAAAGCCAGACTTGTGCACTCTTCTTCCACCCTGACGACACCTATGGCTTTTCAGAAGTAATTGCTCACTCAATATGAGCATTAAAAAATAAAATAAAAGAGGCACGAAGTTCTCCATTCAACATAAGCTTGGAGAAGTGGCATTTTGAAAAATCTTTGCAAGTTCAAAGTAAACCTTTTAAGCCTTAAAGGGAAAAAGTCATTTCTGTTTATCAGCCTATTAATGTTCCTTGTTCCACATCCCAGTGAATGAGATGCCAACATCCTTCTGTTCTGAGCTGTTGAGACTCTTCGTATTTTGCTCTTCCCTTCTGTAATCCACTTTAATGCAATCTTAATGATAAAACTTCATTTTCCAGAATATTCTTTGAAAGACTGAGAACAATGAGGGCACAGAGTGAATACTGAAGCTGTAAGATACATTTTAATAATCTCCTTCAAAAATGACAAAAGCAGCCGACAGCTTTCCACCCCCCCACAGTGATCCATAAAACATTATTTTAATCATTCCATCCTTTCAATAGCCAAGCTACCACCTCAGAGTTACTAAAAAAAAAATAAAACAGGGAAAGCAAACAGGATGCCAGAACCAGTCTGTGTATGAACCTGGGAGGAAAACAAGGGGTCCACAACGACAATTAGAGGAGCAGCACTGTCTGGGTCATGTTGTAGCTCGGGAGGAGATGAGACACGTGTACCTACCAGGGCCAAGTGTCAGGAGGGAAATCACATCGAAGAAAAAAGCAGATTGTGATGGGAAGAACACCAGAACACAGAGGGAGCACAGAGGGAAAACACGGTGACAGTGCCATCACACAGAAAAGAGAAACGCGCTGCAGCCATCAACATCCAGAGCCCCAAAAAAAGGGTTAATGCAGGAGCTAATGAGGCAAAAAGGAGCAAGGGAAATTGTTTTGTAGCAAGACATTTGGATGAAGGAACACCCGTTCCTGAAACTTGACAACTCGCAGGCATCTCAATGAATCCACACGCACACATATAAACCACGCTGGAAACTGATTAACAGAGGGCTGAACAAAAATGGTATTTTTCATTCCAGTTCCTCCCCCACGGGTTTTCTGAGCAAACACAAAGGCACCAGCAAAAACAGGGTAACTCCAGCACGTCTTTTATTTTCCAGTGGATAGCAGCAGGACATCCCTGCCTGTGCCCTCCCTCACGGATCCTTCCAACCTCCAATTTCTGACACAGACAACTTCCCCCCTCAGCCTCTGCCCAACCTGCCTTGGCACCAGCCAGGATGGGAATTAAAAAGGACAAACAGAAGGGAGAAGATTAAAACAGTCTGCCTTAAATAGGGACAGGACACAAGAAAGAAAAGGTGAGGCTTGGCAAAACAGAAAAATATCCATTCAACGTTAAAAAGGGGAAAAAACATCTATTACAAAATGCTGCTGAAAAGACTGATTGGAGCTCTGAGAACACAGCTGCAGAATGGAGCTGCCTAAACTGGTTTAACATTTAAGGCAGGTAAACTAGAAAAACAAACATCAGGAAGGAGGAGAGGACTTTAGTGCTACAAGTATTTCAGCTCGAAAGTCAGAGGTTTGGGTACTAACTTTTACTACAACGAGATTGCCCACCTATTCTGCTTCCTTTCATCTTCACAGACAGAATTGTGGATCTAGGGAAGCAGTAGCACCCACCCTGCCCAAAATCCTGCCCTGCTGCCGGGGCTGTGGGAGCTGTGGGGGCCAACAGGTCTGTGTTATCTATTTGCTCACTGCATTCAGAAAGAGAAATAATACAAAATACGAACATCTTTAGTAGAAGTTATCACAGGGGCTATATTTTATTTAAAGCTTTAACTGTGCCTCGCAGAGAGCCATATGAAATACTGCTACACAAAATACTACATGAAACGGTCTACAGGTGGGAAAACAAGCTTTCTTCTTGCTATTTATTTCTCCCAAGTCTTCAGCAAACTTTCTCTTGGTTCATACCTTGTATTTTCTCAAACATCTTTTGTATAACTCATCAGCATCAGCCTTCCATAAATCAAAAATCATTCAAAAGTAAACAGATCATACATCACATTGCTGCCCGACATACAAGGAAGACTGGAATCATACTGAATTTATAATGAGGGAACAACATAAAGAGAATTATTTTGCTAGTGCAGCCAGATTAAATGGGTAAGAAGCAGACAGACATTTGGAGCTTTATTGGTACACTGACAATGTTTTATCTGTGAGACAGTATTTAATTTTACTCCCTAACCAGAAGCGTAACTATCGGGCTCAGAAACGCAGTTCCACCAAAGTGAACAGTTAGAGGAAAGAAATAACACACATTTGCTGCCCCAGCCCCAAACAATGGCCATAATTGACTGGCAGGAGTTGAGATTTACTAAAAGAAATGCACATCAGGCACCCTGTGCTTCCTTTCATTACAGGGTCAGCACACGGGAGGAGGAGCCCAGCCCAGGAACTCTGCCAAAATGCACAGGCCAGGGTGGCTCTACCTGAACAGACACTTCATCAGCCCCTCGGTGTGAAAATCACTGTCACAGCTCTAAACATGCCTCCCACATCCCCAGCAAGATGAGAATGAAAGCAGTGTCTCAACAAATGAGGAGCGTCCATGGTTTGTTTTGGTTTTGTGTGGAAACATCGATAGTTTCAGCATCCATCACTGAATTCTGGAACATAAAATATTTCAAGGGGGAGATAACTACAGGCATAAATGTCCTTTTTCTAAGCCTCTAAACCTGAAGTGTTCATAAGGCCAAAGCTTCTACTAAAGGCGTTTATTTGGCGAATAAAACTTTTACTGGTGTTTAAAAACCACTGAGCCCACAGTGTTGGCTGTGCACTTACTACACTTGAAAATGCTGCTGCCTTCAGTACAACTGGCTACAGGAGCAATTAAGCTGCTGGTTGAATAAACGAAGGGATTAATATTAGCTTATGTAGACAAATCTTTAAGGGCCTGTGGTATGTGCAGATGCTCATGGCTCTTGTTCTGAATCAACAAGAAGTCAGACATCAGTTACACCCTGAGCAAATGGATTCCCTTTGCAGTGCTTGGAGAGAAGCAAATACTAAATATTCTTAATAAAATGCAAGTAATTAAAAAGCAGGTGTTAAAACCAAGAGTCTTCTATGATGATTAACACAGCATATAGCCAGTACAGCATGTGTCATCTCTCCCTGCATCATCTTTTGCATGTGGCTTTTGGCAATTATGAAGGACGGACTATTTTAAAAGGACATTCACTGAAAAGGATTTCCCACTCCCATTCTGAGACAAGAACAAGTTTGAAGTGTCTTTCCTGCACTGCAGAGAACAGGATGCCCATTAAGGCGATGCCCTCTGACCACAGACTGAGCCACCAAACCAAGCCAAGGTGTTCACTGAACTGCTCCGAAGGTATTACAGGGAGCTGGGAAGGGAACATCTCCACTCCATTATTTCATTAGGAGTTGTGCTCATTCGGTCCCCTTGCAGCTCCTGGTTTGGGTTCTCCTAACACCCCTGGCTAGTGAGGATGGGCAGCCTGTGGATGATGCTGTCAGTGAGGGAACGGATGGAGCACCAAAAGATGCCAAATGTCTGCTCCCTTCCCCATCACCCCTCACCCAGTTCTGAACATCCAGCACAAGGGAGAAAAATACTGGAGAAAAGGAACTGTCACAGGAGAGAGAAAACCAAAAAACAAGCCCCCAAAAAACAATCCCAAGGAAGAATTTTGAAAGGAAACCTTTTCTCCAGCCAGGATCCAAGCACCGTCTCTGCAGCTGGCTTAATTTACATTGTCTAATTCAAATTCTAAATGCTTCAAAGTGTTATTACTTTTTTCTTTGAAAACAAAAATGACAACAACTGAAACAAAACTCGGAATGAGAAAACCCAAAGACTGAAATAATTACTAATCAAAACAGAGGCCTGTACATGGGCTGGTGAAGTCACTGGCCAGCTCTACCCAGTAATTTCTCTTCATGTCGGCTCTGATGAGTTTTATATTTCTAACATTTCATCAATTTGAATCACTAAATTCAATTTGCATTCACAGATAAACAGAGAAGGAATAATAAATACTCTCATCTGACCTTGAAGTGTGACACAGAAAATTGCCCTCGATGATTTCATTTCAGTCTGAACCAGAATGAATAATGCAGTTGGCCCCACCAGTTACCAATCTCTAATCACACTGGAGGGCTGGAGGAACTCATGGCTGTGCCTAAATGTGATGAAGAAAGACAAAACTTCTCTTTTTTTTTTTTTTTGTACTAGTCTGTTTTCTGCTGCTCCCTCACTAGAGGGATTAAGCCTCTACCTCTGTCCTTCCCCACCACTCAGCCCCAAATATACATCCCAAGGATTTCAGTTTGTGGCACAGTCACAACTGAAGGCATTGCACAGTTTTCTCAACCCAATCCAGTATTATTTTCATTAGAAAGTTCACATAATAACTCTTCTCCCTCCCAGGAAGCTGTCAAGCCACTGGGCCAACTCTCCAGCACAGCCACACCACGCAGGCAACTGGTACCATGAACATCATGAGTGCCTGAGAATATTTCCAATTTCTGTTATACATTCCAACCTACACTTATCAAGAGAGCAGGGAAGTCATCTGGGAATAGCATGAGAGCTGAGGAGCTCTAAAGAATAAAGAACTGATAAAGATGAGTGAAAAAAGGGAAAATTTGCTTTAAGTGGTGAAAGAAACGAGTAGGAGAATGGTTGTGCTGAACCAACTTGTCAGCAAACAAATCTGATGAAATTCTAGGCTCTTGACAGTTAGATAATGGCTTATCTTAATAAAATAAGAAGGGTCAAAGTGTTTGGATGAGAAAAACAACACATTAAACCCTCCACTGCAATATAGCAAGTGAGTCCTCGCAGACTGGTGACTCATTACAGCTTTGTGAAGGTTCTGCAGATCTGTTTCAAATTACCTTTTCCAATGAGACCTCATTTCCAGTGAGCATTACAGTACCCCACAGTGAAATGAGGATTGAAATGAGGATTGTATATTACTGCTCAGTCACTTTTTTTTTTTAATATCTGAATCTAAGACTACCTGAACAGATTTACAGAAACACAATTGTCTAAAATATCTTTTGCAGAACAATTCAGTGATGGACCCCCACCATAACTCTCACTAAAATCCAAGGCCATGGCTCAGCATTTCAGCATCAGGCTTTTGTCAGTGAAAATCCCTCCAGGTTGTGCGATGAAAACTTGTCTCAGTTTTCACTAGAGACTCAGAACAGAATTTGCACTGTTACTTGTTGACAAGAAATAAACCCAAACAATTAAGTGCTACCCCCCAGCATTTACCCATGGGACTCTGGCACAGATAAAAGCAAAGGAATGACTGCAGAGTCACTCAGCTGTCTGTGACAAGCACTCTCCCAGACTGCTGCTCTTGGCTTTTCTTTCTCACAAGCACCAAATTAACTCCATTTCATATCTGCTTCCCACCTGCTTTGACTCAGCTTGTGTCAAAGCAGTCTACCAGGATCCAAGCCACATTAAGCACAGAGTTGTAACAGACCTGCTAATCCTTAAATCCACAATATGGATGCATGTTAAGTCTGCAAAGATCTTTAAAAAATTCCATGACCAAGTAACCTGACCTGTAACCATGGATTTTCCAAGTGCCACCATATCTTTGGGCACAAACACCATGACATGGCAGTGCAGGATCTTTTCTACCATGCTCTAACAACAAATCAGGAATTCACTGCTAACTGCATCTGTTTTCTGCAGGATCTCTGCCTCATTTGCTGCAGAATTTGGAAGATTAATGAAGCACAGAAATTGCTTGAAGAGAATGGTTTCACATTAGGGCAACTGAAAGTCTCCCAAAAAAATCTGGTTCCAATTCTTGCCTCTGCCAGAGCTCCTGGTGATACCAGAACCTTTTCAAAGCAGCCCTTGGTGCTGAGCTCCAGTGCTGGGCACTGACACTGCTGCTGAAATCAGTGGCAGCTACTCAGGCCATATGAAGCCTTGGCTGTTTTGAAAGAACATGTTCTAAATATTCCATATACTCCAAAAATAAGGCTACACTTTCTCCTCGGTTTACATCTGATATAACAGGACCAGCATAAGAAATAACTAATAAATTATTAAATTCCTCTGTAGAAAAGCATTAATAGCTGCTCATTAAGTCAACATAATCTGCCATCTCTGGCAAGTGAAATGAGAATGCTGCATGCTGTAGGAAACCAGACTCAGGAGGTGTCAGGTGACTTGAATTTGGGATTTCCTACCCCCTGAGAGCTTCACCTTGCAACCTTGATCTTGCCTTTCAAGTACCTCTTTTCCTCATGGGGAAAATAGTACTTTAAAATATTTCTAAATAACCAAAATAAACCCCAAAACATAGAAGCAAAAATACATATTTAAGAACGAGGCAAACCAGTAGAGTTAGCTGAACCTGCCCCATCTTCCTCGACTTTTTATTCCCAAAATTAGCCCAAAGAACCTATAAGCCAATACAAGGCAAGGGGAATAAAGATGTCACCATGGAAGGAGAACTGCCAGAACTACTGCATTTACAGCCCTGTTACATCAATTCTTCTGCATCAATATTTTTAAGTGTTTAATAAAACAATACTACCTTCAATGCAATGTTTTGTCATGAATACTTATAGACAAACCAGTTAGGTGGACATGTAAATAGCCTTTATACAGCAGTTTCAGGTTTCAAAATCACTAGATGAGCAGACAGGTCAGATCCCTTATTTTGTGGTGAATTTAAAGACATGGCAGCCAAGCCATTTTGTTCCTGTATCACTCATGAAAGAAATGCTCTGTTCAATGTTATTTGGTGCCAGCCAAATTCAGTGCAATCAATGTAATTTGGTGCACCACAAATCCTGTATCAAGCAGCTCTGTGTTGCAGGGGCAGGATGATAGTCCAGTGTGGATTCAGCAGGTGTAGGGAGAAGTTTCTGCCCTCAGCACTGTGGCACCTCAATTCATCACTGTCTTGGTTTAACCCCAGCAGAGCAGGACATCCTTTGGTCTGGAATATCACAGAATCACGGGATGGTTTGGGTTACAAGGGACCTTAAAGATCATGTCATTCCAACCTCCCTGCCATCAGCAGGGACACTTTCCACTAGACCAGGTTGTCAGAACCCCCTCCAGCCTGGCTTGAACACTTCCAGGGATAGGGTAACCATGCAGAGATACTTGGCAACGCTGATCTGTCACTTCCAAAAATTCTTCTTACCATGGCGCTTTATTTAAAGCAAAGCACGACACGACAATGCCACCAATGTGTTTATTTCTGCAAACTCCTTTAAGGAATGAAAGAAGAAAACCTTCAATCAGAGTTCAGGTGGGCCAGCAAAACAAATTGACAAGCAGTTGCCAAGACTCTAACTCCAACCCCGACGCAGTAACTTGGAGACACAGCTGGCTCTCCCTGGAGCTGCCCATCAGCACCGTCAGAGCTGTGCCCCCAGCCCACGGCCCCACGCTCAACAGAGGCACTCTGGCAGCAGCTGATGGGCTGTGCTCAGCACATCCTTCCTCTGCCACCTGCCTTCCCTCATCATCTCCCCTGCTGCCTCCATTGTACCTGGCTGGTGCAGCCCATTCTTCCTGGTTATTGCCTTATTGATGCCCTGTCTCCTGCACGGGAAGAGGCATCAATGCAGTTAAGGGCAGGCACGTGCTCAGAGATTTCAGCCTTCAGCTGCTTTCTGAGAGGGAGTTTTGTTCCCACTGGATAATAAGAATCACTGGTTAAAGGAGGTTTTAGGTATTGGCAATGTCATAAAATGTTCCTTGTGTCCTACTTCAGTGGAGCTGACAAACTCTCCACTCGCTGTCACTGGACTAATGAGAAAAGAAGCACTTCTAAAGAGCTTTGGGTACTTCTGCATTGCAAAGTGAAAAGGAGAAAGTAAGATATTTCAATGATGTTCGTTCCAAAGGCCCATAAAGAGGAAAGAAAAAAGGGAACGTTTCTGCACAATCACTGTATCAAGCGAGCAGCTCACTTATTAATCTCTCCTTCCTCCGCATTCACTGGCTCGGGGGCTTGAAAAGTTGACACTTGACTTGAAAAATGCCAACTCTAAGCAGTTTATTTCCTCTTGAACTTTAAGAGCTGACTGAGACAAAAATGACCTTTAAAAAGGCAGGGTTAGTTCTTGTATGAATTGATAGAAGGATTCTTTGCTTACACAGCAGGGCAAGGTACTGAGCAAATCTCCTATACAAACTCCCCTCTCTCACCAGAGGCAAGAACAGCCCCGTGTTCCAGCAGCCACAGCACCCACAGAGCTGCAGGACGTGGCACCTGGTGACCCAGCTTGTCTGCCACCAGAGGGGAAGAGCCTGATACAACCATAAACCAACCTTCTACATGCCCTGGGCAGAGACTACACCAATATTCACAGCCAGGAGGCACCCGAGCTTCCATCACAAGGAAGCACAACCAAAATTAAGGAGCCACCAGGTTGTACCTGAATGCCACCACCAGCCCTGACCACGGGACAGCCACAGAGCCCTGCTGCCAGGGGGACACACAGCAAGATCCCAGGGCTGCTATTTTGGGACATCTCCCTGCTGGTTGGGAGTTCGCTCACACCAATCTTTACTGAAGCTGCTGAAAAAGAAACCAATCACTACATGGCTCGTTAATGGTCTTTGATGAAAGGCAGCTTGAAAATGCAAATCAATACCCAACAATAACTACTAATAATACTTGCTGCCACACCAGTAGCCAGAAATGTGACTGGGCAGAATATTCTTGTCTGAGGCCCACCACACAATTAATACCACCAGATGTCCAGAGAAAGGCAATTGAAGGATTTTGTGGCAGCAGAGGACAACCAAGGAGTTCTGATAAAGGAAATTCACAAAGCAAATATCTGGGATGTTAATAGGGGTGGGAATGCCCTGGGGACAAGTAAGTTTAGTTTGCCTGTGTGCTAATAATAACACTTAATAGTACAGAATTTTAAGATATAAAATGCTCTGCTGACAGGCACTACACCTGCACATTAAACTAAGATATCGAAATTATATTTCATTTATCCAGATAATGTAAAAGTATTCAGCTATTTCTCACTCTGTAAGGAGGGCAGATGTAGCCATTTTGGTAACAGCAAAATATTAGTGCAGAAGGTGAGCAAACTTTCTGCTGCCAAGCAGAGAATCTCCTAAGAGGCAGGGTTGAAATTTTGCCTCCTCCTTTTATTTTTAAATTTATTTTATTTCTAGCCTTGATCTTCAGCTACTAAGCCATGCTGACTCCAAGCAGTAAAGGACTGATGGAGTTCAGAGATCTCCAGTGAAGTGTGAAGTATCACTTTGCCATCAGCAGCAATGAAATGCTTCCAATCTACCATCAGCCCACTTAAGCAGAAGCAGACATTTTATAAAGAGAACCCCATGGCTATTCTGTGCAGGATTTTCTTTTTCTCTGGAAGGGAAATACACATCAAACTCAGCAAGGCAGACAGAAGAAGTCAAGCCTTATATAGTCTAGGTTAACTTATTAATAATGAATCATTTTTGTCATTATTCCTAAGGTTTAGTCTCAGGCACTTTGGAATGGGGAGAGGAGGTGGGGAGGGGAGTTTTTCTCTCCAGTGCAGCTGGAGGCACGACAGGGAACCACGGCCTCAGTGGGATATTGAGTGGAAACCCTCAAGTAAGAGCTTGGCATCTCACTGCTGCCAGAGACTTAACAAATTCCTGCACCTGAAATATATATATACAGTTATATGTACAGTGTATAAATATATATAGAGAGAGAGAGAGAAGAGCATTACTTATCAATGCATATTAAAGAAGAATATCTGTACTGTTTTATCCTATGTAGCACTGCAAGGGCTGCAAGCATTAATTTTTTATATATTTTTAAACACTGTCTGATCTCTCTCTGATGAGGCTTTTCCTGTGTGTATAATCACAGGAGGTCTTGGAAAAACCTGTTTACTTCTGCAATCCATTAGAGAGACTCCCACTTCCAAAGTTACTGCACAATCACTTCTTTTAACAGTCAATTTAACAGTGTTTAGCCTCCAACTGTTGCTCTCACACACAAAATGCTGCTTTTGGGGCTCTGACTCTTGTGCATAAAAAGGCTTCTTAACATCTTTAGGGCAATATGAAAATATAGATTTATACTGTAGGTGTATAACTGCTGCAAAACAGATTTGCTCAACTGTAATACACATCAAACAACATTAAAAACCAGTAAAGAACTGCCATCTGATTTACATGAGATGTACTTTGAGACTTGTAACTTTTGCCTGAAGGTTTTAATTAAAGCAATTCATGTCTCAGGGCACTTTTCTCGTAGTAAAGTGTCTTCCCCATTCAGCTGCTTCAAGGACTCTGCTCTCTGTGCTTTGGCACCATCTAATCACTCCCCTGGGAACAAACGGTAACACGAATGCAGATCAGAAAAACAGCTCCAAATGAAGCAAGAAAGATGAAGAACTAAATGTAAAAGAAGAAACAATTTTGTACCCTTTATTCAAGAGTCTGTTAGATCTCTGGAATGACAACAAAAGGGGGAAGAAGGCGTTGGTCTGACTAAAATCTGAGACTCCTGAGTTCTGTCACTGCTTTCTGAAACACTCCCAACATCTGTGTTCCCAGATCTAACTTCCAGCAGGGATCATCTTCAGTCAGGGAATTTTTCTATCTTTGCTACTCTTTTGAAAGAAGAAAGCAGTGATCAAGAACCCGTGTTTGGCAGCTCTTCCCTTTGCCATTTAATTCACTCCGAGGCAGGAGAATTTACAAGTCACAGCCACTTTGGTGACTCCAGGTATTTCAGCAGAAATGCACCCAGTGGCCCAGAAGAAAAGGTGGAACTTTTCCCCAGGTTTCATTCAGTAGTACAGAAAACAAAGTTTACTGAAGGATGAAGAAACGTCGACAAGCAAGACACAATAAATTGTCCTGCTAGTAGGTTGTGTAAGTCAGCTTTTAGCAGCACAAGGCAAAGCTAAGCACGGCTTTTGCTGAAAATGAGGAATCCATCGTTACCATAAGGACTTTGACTCAAGTACTGCAATAACACACCACTGGAGTATTAGTCTAGGTGGATTTATTAACAGAAAGCAGTCCAAAAAAGAATTTGCAATTGTTGAAATTCTTCTCAATTTTGCACAAATACCTTAAGCAAACCCTCTCACCCAATTCATCAACACAGTGAGGGGAAAAAAAAGGTTTTTTCTAAACAATTTAAAATAGAAGTCAAGCAGAAAACGGGTCATTTTATTGCAAATTCACAAGAAGCTTGTAAGAATACAGAAAATATCTCATTCCATCAACAACACCAGTGCCACCCTTGAATGTCAGCAGAGTTCCTTGTGGGCTGACAGGCATTTGGTGATGCCTTGCACAGAGCAGCTGTACCAGCTACAGGTGATGTTCCAAACCAAAGAATATTTGCAGGGGCTCCTTTGTATGCAGGTGTCAGCCAGAACAGCCAGCCAGTGCTTCCCAGGCTTTCTAAATTGCTACAGATACATGATATATATATATAAAAGATAACTAGCACAGCAACTCTGTATGGCCTTCATTAATCTTTTAATTAAAAAAACCCCCAAGAAAATAGAAACAATAATTTAAAAAACCCAAGCAAGCAAGACAACAGAAAACAACAGGGGAGTATAGTAAAGAAACACACAAAATCATCAGGGTTTTACAGAAGTTATTTTGTGCACGTACACTGGCTGAACTGACAGACTGCTAACCTGGGAAAGGTTTTTCTTTGATGTTGTGGCTGTTCAAAGTTATTCTCAAACTGAATAAAACCAGTAAACAACAAAATCTGAAATCTGTTAAAGTATCCAACTATTCTTTACTGTAGAGGATCATGCTTTAATGGCATGCATGCCCAAAAGAGTAAATATTTTCTGATCTTTAGCTAATTTTATGATGTTCTTAATGTCTCAAAATGAGTATATATTGACAAGTCTACTTGGAATCGCTTAAATCACTCAAACAAAAAGCCAATCAATTTTAGTTGAATTCATTAATCTGTTTAGAGATAATTGATTCCATAACCCCAACTATTAGATACTGATAACATTTATATACTTAACAATCTGAGAATGATTTGAAAATCCATAAGCCTGTAATTACTTATGACAAACTTCATACAGGAGTATTTTAAAACCCTAATCTGGCTGATTCTTCTGATCCTTCTCTAGTTCTAGACAACAATAACCAATTCATTCCAAGGCTGTTCATGTTCTCATTTTCAGGACCTTGGTGTTCCAATATTTGTGTTTCTATTAAGGCAGGACAGTCGAGGGAAATGACTATTTTAATAGTGCTATAAAAAATGTATAGAAACATTTCTATCGATTAAAGAATCCTTTTAAAAAGAATTAATGTTTGTATTTTACCAGTAGTGTTTACAGAATAAAACCAGTTTCACAAGTTCATCTTTCTTTTTTTTAATTGGATTTGTGAAATAGTTCATCCGTTTGTGGTGCTGCATATGGGATAAAAGCATTGGAATTAAAGAGAACGAAGGCACAATCCAACATTTACATTGCATTGAACTTTCAAGCCACCACTGTTAACTACAGCACAGAGAACTCTTACAAAAATTATGTGGAAAAGTGAGTATTTCTAAACCAGATGAGAAACTTATATTTGGTTTTCTACCACCATCATCCACAGAACAAGGGTGAGCAAGAAGATATTGTCTGTCAGCTCCTCAGAGTGTTTTTTTTTTTTTTAAGGCTGAATTAAAGTATTAAACTGAAATATAAGATTCCATCTGAAACTAAAACATATCCTTTTCCAGAGTTAACCACATGACAACCAGAATTCCTGTGAAACTGTCAGAGAAAAGCGACACCAGCCATGACTGAATGCACCAAGTAATGCCTGACTTTTAGATACAATGCAAGAATAATGTCTTGTGACATATCAGTAATTCAGGAAACATTTGTACAGTACCAAATGTATGGAATTTTCCTTTGGCTATGAGGCACCTCACCTCTCTGAGCCCCCTTCAGCACATGGGCCTACAATTGGCTTATTTTGGTACCCAGCGTTTATTTACTCCAAAGGTGGAACAGAAAATATAACTGCTTTAACCTAAGGCACATAAGAGAAATAACTTCAGCTTTGCCCCAAACTGAGGACTAAATTTAACCAGGTCCTCAGCATTTATTTTTAATGTGGGGCACAAACCCAGGTTGCAGCCTGCATGGCCTAGATTGGCACATTCCTGGTTTTTAAGTTTCATATCGGTGGGGCTTTTTAAAATTCTTTTTAATTCTCTAAGAAAACTGCCGACAATTTGGTTTCAACAAGCAAATATAAGCTTCCTATTAGGTCTTACACCAAGTTGTTAAGTAGAAAATCCTGGGTTTAGCACTTGGCAGGTTTGAGCTGGTGCAGAGCAGGGCAGTGACACGAGCAGAGGCACCAGGCTTGCTCCATGAAAAATACCAAAAGGCAGAGCACCAATATTTGAATATTCAAACAATTTCCAGTGCTTATTCCCCTTTTTCTTCAAGTTCCTATAGAAGCATCATAAGCAATCGTGTTAAATAACATCAAATTTATTTATATAAAGCTAATTGCAGTGCCTGTCTCCACTGACATCCCAAGACAAATCTTGCAGCCAGGAGAGAGCCCTGAAGAGAGAAAAACTAATCCATGCAGATGCCTGAACAATCTTTGCTTGCCTTCATGAGATTCCCTGCTGAATCCTGAAAACCTAGATCAATTTGACATCAACTAATTGTGGTTATTCTCACCATCTTTCCAAGTGAGGGCCAGACAGAAATCCTAGGCAGCACAAGTCACCAGCGCTGCGTGCAGTGGAGTTCTGACCCCAGAAGGTGAAATCTGGGTTGCTGAGAAGATTACAGGTGTCAGACATACAGTTTCATTAGAAGAAATTAGTGTGGTTTTGCACAAGATTCAGTGTGCATTGATTTTTTGAAAAAACCATCAGAAATATTGAGTGTCATCAAATACGAGGTTCTGCCGGTAGCTCTGCATTTTTAAAAATCAATCTGAAAACCCAATGCCTCCAAAAACAGGGCAAACCCAGCTAATATCACATTTAATAGCATAGCAGTAGATCTAAATGCAAGTGCAAGGGAAATGAGACTACAAATAAAAATGAGACTATAATAGCTGTAAATGTCTTGCCTTTAGGAACATCCAATTTACTGTTTTTAAGGTAGGCTCTCAGTCCCCTGTTTGCTCTCCTCTGGGTCCCATCAGCTGTGACTGCATTAATACAAAGCTTAGTCTGCTCTTAAAGAACAGCTGAGCAGATTAGTTTCTATTCTAATCTTCAAGCAAAGGTTGTATCTCAAGCAGGCTTTCTCCACTCTTTTATGTGTTGTGCACAGCAGACGTGCTGGGGCGGGTTGCTTTTCCTCAGAACAATTCAGATGAAGGTTCAGCCCGAACTGGTTTGCAGGAGACACTGACATTTCTCATCCAGCCACATCTCTTCTTAAAGTATTTTAAAATCCATTAAATTCAGAGCTCATATGCTGGGGAGGGTCCCCTGACACACACGTGGTCTGTGCAGTGTTACACTGCCTGCAGACACGGCTCAAAAACAAGAGTGAAAATTTCCTATTCACTTCATGTGTTTGCTGTGGATAGTAGTGCTAATTAACCAGAGAGATGTAAATTAATTTCATAATGGATCATTTCAGTGGAAAGTTCCAGCTGTCCTGAAACTGGTTTGTGCCTGGAATTGAGACTAGAACCTGGCATTTTCTACCCTCCACTCTGAATATTCCCCAAATGTATTCATTTCTTAACCCCTGTGCAGTGGAGAGTTTGACTGGTGACAAAAACTATTATAAAAATTGTAGTAGCTGTCCCATCTGCTGACCCGTCCAACTTGGAAATACATCCATAACCAGAAGGCTGTTGGCTGAGTGGCTTAAACATTGAATGTTAATTTAATTATACATTTTACTCTCTAATCTGACATTTGCATGTATATACATATGCACATAAAGTCATATTTTAAAGTATTACATTTACGGGTAACAGTACAGCTTAGGAAAGAGGAAATTTAAGTTTTCAATCAACTGTAAATTTGCAGTAACACTCAGTTTAACAAAACCACTCCACACACGGAGCCCCACTGACAGCATTCAGCCTCAGACATTTGTGTGCAAACACCAAAGAAAACATTATTTGTGTTTACACACAAAGAAATAATCTTTGCTTTGCTTCCATCCGAGGCACATTAAGCCTGAAAAGCAAAGGCAGGCACCACAGTGTGCTGAGTAGAGAAGACATTTCCAAAACTGCCTCTGAATCACAGCAATTAAGGGAATTAGAGACGGTGACCCTTTGAATGCAACCCGGGACATCGTTTGGATGTGGGAAAAATTAGTGAGAAAGGGGAAATGTGCTTTGTGTTCCATCTAGAGCCCACCAGACCCCTCCTGGCCTGGCTGGTGGTCAGGCTGTCCCCATCACCTTGGGTTATCTCTGGCAGAGGTATCTTGGCTTCTTGGGTTATCTCTCCAAGGCAGTTCCTCCCTGGCAATGCCTTCCCAGGTAACCCAGCAGGGCTCAGATCCCCTAATTTCAACCACAATTCTTAGGGACCCATTTCAAGCACAATTCTTAGGGATCCATTTCAGGCACAATTCTTAGGGATCCATTTCAAGCACAATTCTTAGGGATCCATTTCAGGCACAATTCTTAGGGATCCATTTCAAGCACAATTCTTAGGGACCCATTTCAAAGCTCTGTGGCTCCTGGCCAAGGCCTTTACCTGAGCTGGTGAGCACAGAGCTAATCCCCTGTATTTCTGTAGCAATCCAGGAAACTGAAAAGGGAGGTTTTTGGGGAAAAAAGGTGTGAAGTGCTGCTGTCCCATGAGCAACCTGCTCTCAGCTGGCAGCAGCCACAGCCACAACATGCAGCTTGCAGGGCACATAACTCTGCATGGAAGGGCCAGGGCAGTAAGAGCAAGATCCATGGCAGCCAGTTAGTTCTGTCCTAATGATTAACTCACAGACCTTGATGGTTTTGTCCCTTTTTTCTTTTTTTTCTTCCTCAAATTGTTTTTCTGTGCATGAAAAAAGTTATAAGTGATTGAAACTGAAGGTAAAAAACCTCCAAATTTGTTAGGTTCTTGCCATGTCATAGTTAACCTGTGAGAAACAGTCCAGATCCAATATTCTTACTTTTCAAATGAAGTCAGAACCAGGTTTGAATTAAAACTTTATAATATACAGATTCAGGAATTCTTTTTTACATTTCTCATGGTCAGACAATGCAACGCAGCCCCCCTAAAATGAGACAAAAAGCCATTCTATGCCAAAATGCTAAGAGCCCTTCATATTCACAAATTCCTCATCTCGTTTTCCAAGGAGAATCTCTTGCAGAAACATTACAAAACCATTTTCTTTCCCTTTCATCTTCGTGAAACAGCACATTATCTCCATGCAGGGAGCTGAGGTGCAAGGGCATTAAAATCCAAACAGAGTCATTATGGTGACTGAGCAACCAGGAGTCATTTCTAACTAAACTCAGCTGCAAATCTCTTGCTTCAGACCACGACACCTTGGAAGCTCCACGGACTGAACAAAGGCTGAAGAATTTCATCCTCTACCCAAACATAAGTAATAAAGTACATAATCCCATTGTAAGGAAAATGAGGCTGAACTGGCAGACTTTGATATAGAAAGAACAGAAATGCTGGGCCAAGCTAAATTACCTCTATAGTTTTTACACTATATATGACAGCTGCTAGTAATGCTCATTCAAATGGGAAAAGGATCTTTGATACTATATTTCCAGTAATGCATTTTTGACACACAGACAGTAATTATAAAAATAAGTTGATGCATAGGGACAATTAAGAAATTTAAGCCTCCAGCATCTATTACATAATTTCATTCCAAACAGTGAACAGTCAATACCAAAACTCGGAATATTGCAAAATAGAGTGAATTCTTCTGTGGTATTTTGAAAGTAGATGAGCAGACATTTCCCTGCAGGCTGAGCTGCAAATTTCCACGGTGACTGGTACCATACTGAATCCAGGAGGTCGTGTTCTTCTCAGGAACAAGGTGCATTAGGGAATCTCTCTGCAGTACTAAATGGGCTCTGGTCATCCTGAAGCACAGGAAAAAGCTTGTGCATGTTTCCCTAAAAAATACCACAAATATATCCACCGTTTCCTACTCAATTGTCCCAAATCCCAAATCCCAGCAGAGGTGACTTGCTTTAAAGAACATCATTCCTAAAATGCAATCCACGAGAAGCCACTTAGGAACACAGTGAGCTGTGGGCTGCCAGAGTCAAGTCTCAGCCAATTACCTGTTGAAGCTTCAGGAGATAAGCAATTAACACTGAAGTTACACTGTGGAAGCAAAGAAATTTATTCTTTAAAAATAAAGAAACAAACAAACAAACAAAAAAACACTTCAAAGGGAAAATTACTTTGGAAAACCAAAATGCTAAACAACAGGGTTAGCTGTTTAGTCCATCTTAGGAAGACCTATCACTTATTCTGACTGAACAATCCAGTGGATCATGGGATCATGGAATGGTTTGGGTGGGAAGGGACCTTAAAGCTCATCCAGTCTCACCCTCTGCCATGGGCAGGGACAGCTTCCACTATCCCAGGGTGCTCCAAGCCCCATCCAGCCTGGCCTTGGGCACTTGGATGAGTGTCCCAGGGATGGGGCAGCCACAGCTTCTCTGGGCACCCTGTGCCAGGGCCTGCCCACCCTCACAGGGAAGAATTTCTTCCCAATATCCCATCTAAACCCACCATCCTCCAGTTCAAAGCCATCATCCCTTGTCCTATCACTGCATGTCCTTGTCCAAAGGATAGAACAGGCCTTCACCACAGTCACCATGGGAGAGAGGTCTCTGCCAAATGGTCACCTTCAATCTCAAGAAATCCAAAGAGGATATAAAATCTCCCAGGAAACTGGGTGTGCACAGTTAGAAATGGGGAAATCTATAGCCTGAAGACAGACTGGAGACTTAAAAGCAATATATTTTCCACTTTCCATAATACTTTGAAAGTATTTATTAATGGTTGTCCAGCTCTTAGAAGTAAACTCCATCTAAAATTGATAAAACAACTCTTTTGTGTTTAGCCATTGAAATATTTTGCATTTGATGATACAGTTATAAATTAATTGCAGCAGAAACAGATCTAAGAAGAAAAATTAACAGGTTAGAGCTCTTATCTGGGATTCAGCAGATCTCAGTTCAAAGCCACACTGAGCCTCAGGCTTTCAGCTTAACCTCAGGCAATTCATTTAACCTCCCCTGTACCTCTATTACTCATCTGTACAACACTGTATTTAATTAAAATGCCACAATGCTTCTTATGTGCACTGTTTATATGATAAACATGCAAAAACATCTGGCCCTAGCATCTATGTGGATACCTACAGACACGCACAAGACTGAAAACCCAGACATTTCTCAACAGAACCTTCAGGCACAAACAGTATTTCCTCTCAAAAAGAGAGTAAAAAGAACCACATCTCCCAAAAGCCCAAGAATTGTCATAAAAGAACTGTCAGAAAGAAGACAGAGCAAACTTTTCTCTCAGTATCAGTAGCCTCAGTGCCAGAGTACAATAAATGAGAGATATAGGTCTGCAGAAAAGCCAGCTCAGAGGGAAAAATCACCTTAATTTCAGACAACAAAAGAGAAATGAGAGAAGACAAAACCAATTGGTTCTGCTCCCGTGTTATGGATGGGGAAATCAGTTATTCCCTGCCTTTAGAGAAGGAGCAATGCTGGAGACAACACACAGAGCCTGTGGTTTCCAAAGGGGAAGCTGAGGTGACAATCAGGTGCTGCAGGTCAGTGACAGCAGAGCAAATATCTTCAGGAGAAGCATTTTGTATTTTCCACCCATCCTGATGCATCAACTTCTTTGCAAAAGGAAATCTTAACACAGTCCTGGCAGAGGAGCCCAGGACACAGAGGAGAGGGGGGTTTTGAATCATGATGACAAAGCCAAAAACAACAATAAGCAGTTTTCTGATAACCTTAGCACTTTCAGTAACCTGTGGCCAAGGTTGGCAGGTAATAACACACAGTGTATTTTATCAGATAAAACAGATTAACCCTATGGGGCTGAGCCATATATTAGATTTCCCAATAAATGGCTGTGATTTGCCAATCTAGGAGGGATGAGGAGGGAATGCAGAGCCCAGAACTGCACTTGTGCTTCCTTACAGCCCTGCCACAAAGCAACTGCTGTGCAGAGCCAAGGAGCAAAGGCAGCCAAGAACTGATCAAACAAACCATGGAAGATGTTCAGACATGCCACTGGAAATAAACCACTTCACTTAGCCGAGCTGCATTTCTTAAAGAGAGAAATCTGAAGAAATACAAAGGCATTTCTAAAGAAGATACTCCTAACAGACTCCATGGGCAGCAGCACAACCAAGCTGGCTGAGAAAGCAGATTCAGCTGCTAAAGCAAATGGAATTCACATTTAGTTAGTGGAAATCTACTGGATACCCGAGGGTGATGAACATTAAACAGTGTGAAATTTTATTGCATTTTTCTTCTCCCCTCCTGGGATTTTTATGACGATAACCATTTTTTGCATATAAACAGTGTGAGCTCCAAAAGCTTCATTTTAACCGAAGATGTTCCATTAAAATTTAACATGCGCCAAAGGTTTGAGTGCTGAGGCTGCCTTGTGAAGAATGTCATATTTAAACAGCTGGTGAATTAAACCCACGTTCTGTTGTGCATGGTAAGGTGACTTACCCAGCAGGTTCTGAAGCACAGTGAATTTGCTCTGTCGATAATTTGCAATGGATTTGAATATTCCTGGTGTACAGAAACTTAACTGTCTTGTCATGCAGAAGATGGATTTCCTGAACACCTACCTACATTGTTAACATTTGTACCTCACCACACTTTGCACCGAGTACACAAATATTCCATTTTATAAAGACTGTTGCTATTCCTCAAAAAAACCTATTCTCAGCAGTCACTCTGGGTCAGACCAAATCTAATCCAGCCCAGCACCCCATCTTCAACAGCAGCCAAGGCAGATGTCTTTGGAAAAATAAAAGAGCAGGACAAAGGCATATCAAAACTTTTGCAGGATATTCTCCATGTTTCCAGAAACTTCTGTCTCAGACTGTTGTTGAATCAAATGTGGTACCTTTGTAATAATAAACCAAAATGTATTTTTCTTCCTTTGTAGTTCCCACTCCCTTTTTGAACTTTGATACCATCATGATGTGCTGTTTCACACCTGCAGATTTCATTTTCTGCTCTCCAGTTCCTGTAGCCCAGACAGACCCTCAACTTTAGAAAAAAACTGTGTTTTCCTGAACACAAAAAGACAGTAATAAGAAAACACGCAAAGGAAGTTGAGGTGATAAAGATGCACATCTGCACTGTGAAGAGACAGGCAATTCTTCACTAAGCAGATATCTTACCTGGCTGCAGGAACTACTGCAGAGAAATGAACAAAAATTCACAATAAATTAAATTATTTTAACACATTTTTTATGGGTAGCACACAGATAACAAATCTCTAAAGAAAATCCCAAACCAGATTACAACTAGGTTTTTATAGCCCCGAGTATCTGAGAAGTTTTATGAGACAGAGGAGAGAGTCAGCAGCTGCACAGAACACCTTTCATTTAAAAGACAGGATAATAAATGAATATAAACACAACGGAAGGAACAAGGCAAATAAATACTGTCTTGTTGTCCTTAGTCATGCTTACAGCTTAAAAGGCAGGTTGGGAGTTGCAGCTATAATGCTTCCAAAAACTAACCAGCACTTGGATTTTAAGCAAGGAAGACAAATAGCAAACAGAAGGGACTACATGAATAAAATGTCTGTGTGCAAAAGGATGGGAAAAACAGAAACAAGAAGCTCAGCACTATGAGCAGCTCAGACTTTAGGGCAAATGAAAAGGTGATAATAAAAGGGGACTAGACACCAGTGAAATGTATGCAAAAAGTGAACCACAGTTGGTACTGAAATTTGAGCAACAGTCAAGAAATGCTGCAGTCAAGAAGCTACAAAAGTTCCTCTGGATAATAAAATCTCTCTGAACTCACAAAATTTAGAGGGATGTGCTCTCAGGGTGACCACAAAGAGATGGCAAAGCTTACCTGGTGCTTCCTGCTTCCTAAAAACATTGCCCCAGCATAAGGGAGTACTGAAAAAAGGGGAACAGAGTTTCCTCTGCAACATTACAAAAGGAGAATTGGGAATATGTACAACAGGGAATGACCTTGCATGGACAGAATGTGCTGACCCTTTGTAATGAAGCCCCAGCACAGAGCTCAGGGCACTGAGAATTAACAGGACGTGTGAGAGAAGCAGCACAGGAAACCCTCACCCCAAACTGAACGCTCACTCTCTCACTTGCTTAGACAACAATCCAGATAAAAGACACAAAGGAAGAGTTCATTCCCACTTAGAATCCTTTACTCAAAAGAAGGTGTCTTCTACTGCCTTCCATCTCTGAATCCAGGAAAGAAAAAACACAGATCATTTTTGTCTGCTCTAAGAAAACTCAGAGCAAGTGATCGGAAGCAGACGGAACCATAAAGTTTCTGTACCAAAACACAGTTTCCTCTACCTCAAAATTTCTCCCACAGCCTTCTTTTTGTTTTGTTTTGAGTTTTTTTGAACATTTTGGCTACATCTATTGATTTTCCTCCTCCTCCTTCAGGGAATATTCACAGATGTGCAAAGCCACCTCTAACAGCAACATTAGCTGAAGCAAAAAATGAAATTTACACTTGACTGCCTTCTTCAACAATGTGCAATCACCATTTAATAGGAAAATGGAGCAGAGTGCAAACAGGAAAAGGAAAGGCCTGATTAAAACCCACCTGATCCCCCCGCTACGGAAACAGGGCTGAGCCCGGAGGAGCAGGAGCTCTGCACGGACCCACAGCCCTGCCAAACCCAGCAGAACTGCAGGAGAAGGGCCAGGGAGGCATTTCCATCGAGGAGTGGGGTGGTGGCTACCATTATACATCAACTTGCTTTCCTTTCTGCTAAGGAAAACAAAGCAAGTGTTTTTGCTGGGTTTTTTTTGTTTTGTTTTGTTTTTCTTTTTTTTAATTTTTTAAAATTCCTATATTTATCTTTTAGTTTCCTGGATGTAAGCACTGTACTCCTTTCCCTGTGATACTTCTCTTGGAAGGTTTTGCTCTGAAGGTTTTCTGTCATGGTTTCTTCATCCTGTGTAGTATCAGTGCAGGGATCTGGGAGGGATCTGCAATTTCAGTTTAGATGGGTCCTGCTGCAGCTCCTGCTGCACCTTCACGATGTGATGAGTGAGGTGGTGTCAGTGTTTTCACTTTGTGAGGGCAAACAGGACTGAAACTGAAGTCAGCAGTGCCCTTTGCCTCTTGGCACCTTTTCTCCTGGGCACAGTGGAATTTCTCACTCTCAGAGGCACTAGAAGCCCATTTGGGTAGCAGATTTCTTTTACCAATAATTTCCATCCAGATACGCAGCCATGAATCCTTTTTCCTCCCCAGCAAAAGCCAAACCCACCAGGAAAAGCCAAGAAATGAGCTCTGAGCTCTGAGCAGTGTCCAGCAGTGACAGGGCCCATCCTTTTCTACTAAAGACAACAGAATTTGGGCACAGCTCCAGTACCCAGAGGGGGACATCTCAGCCAGGAGGAGTTGGCTGTTTCAGTGGTGTGACTTTGGTGGCATCTCCAGCCCTGCCACTGCTCGAGCACCCTTCAAGCCAGGCTATCTGAGAGTATTCAACTCACAGCACTGACAAAAAAACCTCCCTTCACACTCAGACCATGCCTGACAGGTTGATCTTATTTTGTTGTTATTGTTGTTGTTGTTTTCATTTTTTTCATTTATATTACAGATCTCTTATTAATGGATTCTCATTTACACATGTCAGAAAGTGAAAGAAATCACCTAATTACCTGCTTTCCCCATCAGTTATGGAACAGGGCTAATAATTTGCTTCCCACTCCTTTCTCTTCTTTCTTTTTATATATGTGATTTACCGTGCCCTGTCAACTGCAAGCTGGAAGAATCATTTTCTAATTATCAAGATTTCTCACACACCAACTTTGAATTATTTGGCTTTTTTTTTCCTCTTAAATTAGAAAAATATTCCTTTGAAACAATGTTTCATTTTCAATTGGCTCTGAGAAAAGTCTGAATTTCTGCTTAGCTTTTAATTGATATTCACAATACATTATTAATGACAAAACCGAAAGAATATGATTAGAGCAAACAAGTAAACAACCGCATTTTTGTTCTGTTCTGGCAATGTGAATAAAATTATAAGAAAAAGTGTCTAATTTTCTTAAGCTAGGCAGAAACTTTACCTTTTTATTTTGCTATGTATTGTTTTATTTGTAAGATGAGAGAACTTTAAAAACTACATTTTGTTGTTAGCTTACTGTTTCAGAATGTTAAATTATACATTTACGAGCTGTGAGGTGCTACACAACCTGAATACAGCAAGATAACACCACAGGGGGATGAATGTCTCCTACCACCCTCTACTGCTCCAACCAGAGTAGAAGTTAAAACCAAATATTCCAGTCACCATGGAAAATCATTTGCCCTGCTGCAGTTATTTAGGACTTTAGGAACATCAGATTTTCATAAATTTGCACATCCACGTGGTTTTGCACCTCACCTCCCTCCTGGAGTTACTCTGCTGAGTTGAAGGCAACTAACCCTCCCCAGACTGACCAAATTGAGACATTTCATGGGTAAAACCAGCTGTAATTACACATTCTAGCAGAGCTCCTACCTACAACAGGCTCCTGAAGCAGCTGTCTGGATGTAAATTATTAGTAAAAAAATCTGCTACCCAAATGGGCTTCTAGTGCCTCTGAGAGTGAGAAATTCCACTGTGCCCAGGAGAAAAGGTGCCAAGAGGCAAAGGGCACTGCTGACTTCAGTTTCAGTCCTGTTTGCCCTCACAAAGTGAAAACACTGACACCACCTCACTCATCACCTCATGAAGGTGCAGCAGGAGCTGCAGCAGGACCCATCTAAACTGAAATTGCAGATCCCTCCCAGATCCCTGCACTGATACTACACAGGATGAAGAAACCATGACAGAAAACCTTCAGAGCAAAACCTTCCAAGAGAAGTATCACAGGGAAAGGAGTACAGTGCTTACATCCAGGAAACTAAAAGATACAGATAGGAATTTATCTAATCAGCTGCCTGGGGCAAAGCATCCAGGCTCAGATAAGTGATGATCAGAGTTTCACTGCCCAGCTGCATGACAGGCAGTATCTGTTATTACAGGCACTGAGGCCTATTACAGGAAAGCTGTATTGAACACATATGGATCATCCCCCGTTTTAAGGGAATGTGGGAAGAACTCCAAAAAAAATAACAGTGGCTCAGCACTCCACAGCTCAGGGGTTTAACCCAGCCCAGCAATGCCAGGCTCCAGCTCTGCGTGTGAATTCTGTGTCCGATGTACGAGAGCAACAAGCAATTCCTGGAAGGATTCTACACACCAAAAACCAAAATTTATTTTCCTTATCTGTTAAAAAAACCCAGCAAAATTTACATCAAAGCACTGCTGGGAAAAGCGAGCAGAGGGTAAGAAGAGGAGTAACACAAGGTTGGGGAGAATGACCCAGGTGTGAGCAGCCAAACAAACACAGACACAAAGTTCAGTTGTAGTCCTTACTAGGAGATGTTATTCCAGAGGACAGGACAATCCAAACAGTTACACTGGCATTCAGAATCATTTCAGCCGTAATTTATCTCTTGAAAAAGTTATTTCAAATAACTGAATGCATGTCAGGAATAACGCTCCAGTTGTGTATTTTATAATCAGTTCTGTTAAGCCAACTGTTTCAGTAACTGACTTCATACCTGGGTAAACTTAAAAATGTGATTACTTTATTCTTATACATCTAATTCCAGCATTCCCAATACATTTAACATAAAAGACAAGTTCCAGATCTCAAAAACCAGGTGAATCCAAATCTGGATGGCTACTTCTGATCAGCAAAACCTGACAGGAACCAGCAGCATCTTTTTTTTGCTTTTAGGGGGGCTGGCATTGTTTGGGGTTTTTTTTTGTTTGGTTGCTTGTGGGTTTTGTTCTTTGGTCGGTTTGGTTTTGTTTTGCTTTTTAATGTGATGTGGGTGCTGGAAGCTCCTTCTGGAGCATTACAGAGGATCAGTCTCCCAGAACTGGGACTCCTCCCTTATCCCACTCACGGGCACCAGCAGCAGCCACGGGCTGCAGCACTCTGATGCTTTTCTACCCACACGGTAGAAGATTTAACCTAATCTGTGAGAAATGAAGTCAAAACGCCAACAAGCGAAAAGATTAATCCTGCTTTGAATTAGATCCAGCACAATGACACACGGGCCACAAATTTTGCAGCAGAGCATGGAGTATTGAGAAACAGAGATGATTTCTCCCTCTACAACATACTCCACTTGGGTTCTCACACCTCCACCAGCACCAGGGCACCAAGTGTGTCCCACTGCAGGAGCAGCTCTGAGATATGGCACACACCTTCTTCCCATCCCCAAAGCAGTAACCAGCTCTAATTCATCACCTTTAACTATTAGAAACAGGATTGGTGAAGTTAACTATGGAGGGTAATACCGAAATAGATGCTCAGCTGAGAAAGGGGGAGTTGGGTTTACATCCAGAGAGAGGTTTTTTTTTACAACCCAAAGAAAATTTAAGAAAATTTTGTTCTACATGGAGAGCTGAGATGTCATTACAAGAAGTCTCTTCAATATCCCAGACACTGGTAACTAGAGCAGTGAAGAAAAACCATGGAGACCTTGGGTTCTCTGGGAGGAAAGTACAAGAATTTATTAGTAGATTTGATCTCTGTGCCACAGACCGTGCTGAGGAGCCTGAAACTGCTGTGGTTTGTAATCCCAGGACAGACTCACACTTCAGTACACTGCTGTACTTTCCAGCCCAGGCATGGAATTACAGAGGTGCATATGAATGAGGACAGGCTGCCATCCAGCTGGTCACAGCACAGGGGAGGACAAAACTACCAAGGATGAAACAGGACTTTGGCTTAAGAAACAGAGCAGGAAAATTGCTGTGGGTGTAAAGCAGCCCTGACATTCACAGAAGCTGTACTGTAGCTCCAGACTTCCCAAACACTTCAGTCTGCAAGCCAGCAGTATCTCTAGCAATATTAATAATTCATTTTAATACTAGCTGTTAACCCAAGAGTTGCTTTGAGGCAAATATGGAGACAGGCTGAAGACAAATGGTGCTACCATAAGGCAACAGATATAGCAAAAGGAAAACACACTTAATGAAGATAACTTATTCTCTGGGAGGCTCAATCCACTACTGAAAGACAGTATTTTGATTAATTCAAGCAGTTATTTTTCTGCATATAGATGTTCTGAGTGAGAGGCCAGCTCATCGAAAGGTGAGAGGATAGGATAACAGTTTAACATTTAAAAAAATTCTATTTAAAAACCTATGAACACTCTCAAAAAGACAAGAATTATACTTGTTTAAACAACTGGACTCCCTGCCACAAAGAGGACTCAAGAGTTTAATACATTTTATAATATAGGACAAATAAAAAAGCCCCAAGGGCTTCCACCTATGAGTAATACAAGAACCAATTAAATTGTACAGGAAAAATAGAAAGGAATTTTCTCCTTTCTTTCCTAGTAGGTCTCTGAACCTTCCCTTTATAAAACTACCCTGGGTGACTGACATTGGGGTAAGCCCTCACACAGACAAAAAATTTATACTTGTGTGACAGACAAAATCAATCAGACACGGGGTTGGCCACACCACTGACAAACTGACAACACCAGGCAGTGGCTTTTCATTCTGAGCCTCAGCCCACACCAAGGACCCCTGGGTGGTGTTTTAGGGGAGCTTCTCCAGTGTCCCAGTTAGGATTTAAATTGTCTTGAAGTGTCTCTGACCCAGAGCCTGGCTAAGCAGCCGCCCGTCCTCCACACCCCTGTGGCACAGGAGTTCTTCTCATCTAACAGAAACTCACGAATCAAACACAGGTATTGACATGGCATTTCACAAAAAATCCGATCTGAACCTAAGGGATGGTTTGATCGTGCTCCTAAAGCCAGATTGATCTGCACTGAGATGCATCTGAAACAGAATCAGTTGCCTTGAGATGTTCTAGTAGATAAACTACTGAGTTTTCTAGGAAATGGAATTACGTCTTCACAACCTGGAAAAATTTGGATTACACATCTTTCGTCATTGTGGGTTCTTTTTAATGCAACTGATTAAAAGAAGATCATCTTCTATTTCTGTAGTTGTATTTCTTCACTCATGGGTACACCTTACCAACCCAGCAACTACAAGCAAGAGGCACCTACACTTTATCTCCTGTTCCTGATCTCCAGCTGTGGAGTTACCTTTTGTCCTGCACAAAATATCCAGAAACCATCCACCCTCCTGCCAACACTCTGCTTTCAACGACCATGCCAAAAACATAATTCAAAAATTATGGTATTAGATGGTAGAGTAAATCTTTATAAGGGGAAAGCAGCCACTTGTTTTGGTTTGTGTTTTATGGTTCGTTGGTTTGGTTCTTTTTTTAAACACACTGTATTATATAACAAAATAATATACTGTTTATTTGACATGTAAATATATTTACATGCATACACACATGTATATTTACATCATGAATTCCACTTCTTGATCTCACAAGCCTGGGGGATCTGAAGTAAAGTAATATTTATCCACTGCAGAACTCCATGACACACATGGAATGAACATGCAAGAGAACTCTGAGCTGACAAAGACATCAAACACTTCCAAGTTTTCTTTCAATCTGACACGAGCAAAGATAATAAAACCAAGACTACCAAACACAGACCCTGTGACAGCTTCTTTAACCTTATCCCCAAACTGAACGTGTTTGGAGAATTTTTTTTTGTTTTTATCCTATGCCTGGAAATTTTAATAGAAATGTTATTGTACATTTGAAAACAGCACAAACTTGAGGGATTATATCAAATCAATTCCGCTGGGATTTGTGTCCGCTCTAATCCCCTATTCAGCCTCAATCTCATTAACATACCAGGCTTAATTGGCATTTCATCCCTGCATTGTGTCTCCAAAATGAACAAGGTGTAATTATGTTAAAAAGAGCACTTCAACGGTTTTAGTTTAATTCATGTCATTCATCCGCGTCAGAATGAACGCAGATGTTCTATTGCAGGATACAGCAAGAGATGAGCAGCTTTGAAACCACACTTCTGAGCTGAAAACTTTATGTTAAAAAAGTTATTTAAGTGAAACGTGAAACACAGTATTTTCTTCCTTTGTTTCCGTGGCTATACAACATTAACTTTCAAAAGCTGGTTCTGCTTAATTTGATTTTTCATTTTCAAATGAACAGCTGTGTTTAAGTCTAAAAGCCCTTTGTTTAAGCATACAGAGCCCCAGAAAAGGTTTGAACAAAGCATCTTTCTGTAAACACTTGATTACCAGGAAAGGCCTGGCTTCCAAACTAATCTCGGGGTGGTTTTGCTCTAGGTTCTCTTGTAAAGGAAAAAAAAAAATTGCATCACTTCTCAGATGTCAAACAACAAAAGCAACAAATGTCTTCCTAAGTGCATGGGCTTCTTGTAGTCAAGGTAAATAAGGGAAGACACAGGAGGATTTTCCAAATGGCCATTTTCCATCCTTTCTTCCCCCCTTCCCCAGTTGCAGACACAAACCCACCTTAATGAAAACCACAACTAATGGGCCTCATTTAAATTGTTCAGAAAATCAACCACTGGAGAGTTTCGTGGTCAGATAGGTCCTGTTAATACTGATAGTTCCCAGACAAAGGGAATACTTGTATAAGATGCTATTTTAATCAATATTTAGGTTGTCAGGTAAGAGTCATTTAATATGAATTCTTAACCAAATATTATTGAACATTAAGAAAAAGGCTCAGTGGGAAAGCCCAAGTATTTGCCCAAACTTCCAGTTTCAACATTTATTTTGTTAATGCTGTACTCCCCATTTCATGGTTCTTGTATGGAAGCAAATGCTTAAGTATAAATCTCTTTATTAAGATTAGTAAGCTTTCTTAAGTGATTACAGCTGGAAGTACTTTGGATATTTAAACATACCTCCCAATTCACTTCCTATTGTATTTTCCCAACTATGAAACATGAAAAATACATCATCTATTGTATAAATGCTGTAATTACCTAATTACATGGCATCAGGGAAATATATGACAATTTAGAATAGTAGGTAAACGAGTAATTAGGGAATTAAGATTTATTATTCAGAATGCATAATAATGATGACTGAATCAAAGGTGCATCCAATCAAAGCACCAGCAGAAGCACCTCGGTGGTGGCTCTTAATTCACACATAACAGGTGACTGGAGTGAGATATCCAAATGCTCCCTGAGTAATTCATTCACAAACTGGTTTTTAAAAATCATGTGAAACATTCTGGTCAAAATTAGTGTGATGGAAAATCTTTAATAAAAGCACCGACAGCATTCATAAGAAATACTGATGTCTTTTTAATAGTATAATAGCAGTTAATGCTGCTTTATCAAAATATGACATGGATTTGGGAATCTCAATGGAAATTCCTCCTAGCAGGTACTAACACACAACACTGTGATTTTATCAGCTTAAAGGAAAAGAACATTTAATACTACTCTATCACCTTGTATGCAAAGTGTATCAGTTCTAAGTTACTCTCATTAAAAAAAATAAAATAGCTATACATACCTGTGGGTGCAAATTCCATACTTCTAGGATTTTTAATCATTATTACTGAAAATCAAGGTTAGACATTCTTTGCATCTTTTTCCTCCCCTACAATACCTATTTACAAAAGTCATCTCCATACATGAGAGTAGACATCTCAAGGATAACTCTCTTCCTACAAGTTTTGTGAAAATAAGCAGCTGGTGAGGAGACAATTTGGAATTCACAAATTCACCCTTAATTTCTCTAGTCCCTGATCTAATTGGTTGTGTTGAATACAGCAGCACACATGCTGCTGTCCAAAATACTCCGTAGGAAAAGAGGAACAGGGAGAAAAGGATGGTGGTATTTCAGGCTAATGAAGAATCAACAGAAAAATTAAGCCCAATTCAGTTTAGAGAAAGCTAATTAACCAAGACAGAGAAACCCACAGGAAATTAAAGCTGTTTCATTGTTCATGAAAATGTTTGTTTGGTCATTCTGGTAAGAGCTGCTAAAAGGTCTGTTCAATATTTGAAATACTGGAAGTACTTTTGCCAGAGGAGTGGGAGCCCCCAGCTCAGAGACACTGAGGCTCCATCATCCTGTGCAGGGTAAACCCAAACACTCCTGAGGTCCAGGTCTCCTCTGGACTGCGGCCACACTGCCTGGAGACATTGCCACCCATCACTGACCATGGAATCATGGAATGGTTTGGGCTGGGAGGGACCTTAGGGATGATCTCCTCCCACCCCTGCCATGGGCAGGGACACCTTCCACTGTCCCAGGGTGCTCCAAGCCCTGTCCAACCTGGCCTGGGACACTTCCAGGGATGGGGAGTCCACAACCTCTCTGGGTACTTCTCTTCCTTTCTCTACTGATGTACACAGAAAAAGTATAAAAGCAGGAGAAGCTGATCAAGGAAAAAATTTCGAGTTTATCTTCAATGAAGCCAGATTTAATACAACCCAAAATGTATTCACTGATTGCCAGTAATAAAAGCCTGTTTATTCCATGCTGCCGTAACGTGGGAGCTAGAAATTATCTCCAGCAATACTATTATGTTTAGTATTCAAAACTTATAAACAACATACGACCCTCAGGGCTTGGAAACAAGTCCAAAATCTGATCTGTGTTTTTGCTACAATATTGCATTTATGACCATACACTGCAGTTTGAATATGAGCAGTTTTAAAGCCACCTGCTGTTGCAAAAGTTATTTTCCATAATTAAATATCTTCATATCAAAGTCATCCAGGTCATCTACAAACACGTAGTTTTCTCTCACACACATAATCAAAGTCAGCATATGCTATGAAATAAAACCATAACTATAAGAACACCGGCAACATAATGTCATGAAAATGAGTATTGCAAATCTCAAACCTCAGAAAAAACAAGACCTTATCTTACATCACTGTCTTTATTCAAATAACAGCTGCCATAAACTTGAAATGATCCTCAATGCCAATTGCATATTTCATTATCCTCTGTGACTGTGCTTTTTACCAGGATCTAGCATCACATCCCTGGAAGTGTCCAAGGCCAGGCTGGATGGGGCTTGGAACAAGCTGGTCCAGTGGAAGGTGTCCCCGCCCATGGCAGGGGTGGAAGGAGATCATCCCTAAGGTCCCTTCCAACCCAAACCATTCTGTGCTTCTGTCATTTATCCTGTTAAACCACACCAAGCTCTCTTAGCAAAATCCCACGTAGCTCATCACACACCAGGGAAGGGCCACGTTCCTGGGACACGGGACTGTCCCTCCGTGTCCCTGAGTGCCACCTCTCCCAGGGTTCTGTTCTGAGCTCCCTGAGCAGCCTCGGGCACGGTGCTGCTGCTGCCCTCCCTGCACAGCCCCTTGCTGGGCACAGAGCTCCCAAACCTGCCAGGGACACGGGAAGGCAGCAAATGGAACACCTGCAGTGCCTGCTCAGGAGAGGGGAGTGATCCCCATCCTGCCACGGGCAGGACAAACACCCCGCTCTGCAGCACTTCCCATCAGGAGACAGAACGTGGCACAAGGAGTGGCAGCCACAAACCTGTGTGAAGCCCAGGGAGAAAGCTGCAATGGTTCAAAGGCCACTGAAATGGTTCACATGGAACTCAACTCACTCCTGCCCTTGTCTTGAAGTTCATCCAGAAGCAAAAAGCATCAGCTAAACATCCTAAATGCCACACACAGGCCCCAAGTGCCAAAGTGAACCATCCCTTTCAAAGAAAGCTGATTCCTGTGAAAATCAAAAGCCATGCAGCTCAGCTGCTGAAAAATTAATGAACTTGCTGTAAGATTTAGGTAAAAGACTACACAGGTATGTACAGAAAGTACACAGACAACTCATGACGTGCTTCAAATAAGAATTTTGAGTTTGCTCTTTAAATCTCTAACTCTTAAAAGTCAACTTGTCTAGGATTCAGGGGAATGTAAATATAAGTGCACCAAAGGTTTCTAACATACAGCTGGGAAGGCTCCAAACCAGTCTGCTTCCCTGTAAAATCAAACATGCTAAACTGGCACCATAAATCACTGAGGAGAGGGAGGGAGGCAAGGAACAGTAGTACCTGAAAGCTTGCTTAACACAGAACACATGGAAATGCAGAGGACTGGGAACACCAGTGAGTGCAGTCAAAGAAGGAAAAAATATCAACAGTTATCTTCAGAAAACACTGAAAGCACACGGAGAAAGGAGAAAACAAACAGCTGTGAATAAAATAATAATTTTACCAGAGATGAGAAGAATGCCTCTTTATCAAGGTACAGAGTACTCTACTTGTCTCTGAGGAAGATAAACTAGAATATCAGCTGTGTGAGCAATCAATTTTCCAACAACATCAGAAGGTGGAGCTGGGTATTGAACAGGCAACAAAAATGATATGGGGAAAGTCAGGTGGACTGAAAGCAAACAGAGAACCACATCTCAGTAGTTTCCAACTACTCCTATCAAAAGCAATTCCACTTCAGCCCCTTCCACAGGACAGGAGCCCAAGTATTTCCTAAAATTTCCAAGAAGCTCCAAAATTCAGCTCAGTTGCAGGTACAACAGCAGAAAATATGAGAAGTAGAAAAAAAAAAAAAGAAACTAAGGCATCAATAAATTATAAAGCAAAATATTTTGGCATCAGATATTTTTAGCAGAAGTTGGCAGGAGATGACATTGAAGTAAATCATAAGTAGCAGAACTGAGAGAAAATTCTATGACTAAACAGAATTTGTGTTAATACTTCCTAGGATAAAAATTCAAGGAACTGGCAGAAGCTGTTCTGTAAGTCAGTTCTTGGCTACAATTCTGTGTTTATAACTTCTAAATATTTTACTCAAGTTTTCATTACAGGTAACCAAATTAAATCAACAATAGACCAACTGTTCTGCTCTGGAAAAAACGTACCTGGAGTCACTTGGGGATATATCAAAAGTTAAATATGTCATCGACTGTGACACAGCCATATTGGTCTTTCCCTCAACTGAAGATCAGGGAATGAAATGCAGCATTCAAACCTTAATAAATCAATTAAAAGGATATGGCATGATCCCTACAGAGCTGGGGTCTGGTCTAAAATGCAAGAGGTCCTTGCCAGGTCCTTTATTTCCTTGACAGTCATGGAAAACTGCAAAACCCCAGCTGCAGAAAGGAAAAGTATTATTCCAGGAAATGGAAAACACTGGTGAGAAGACCATGTACAGAGGGGATCCATGAGATAATCCCCAGGGAGTGCTTGGTTAGGCCTCCCCTGGTGTCTTGAGCCGTTCCTGCTGAGAGGAGCAGCAGGCTGGTGATTTATAAAGCTTTTTTTGGTTTTTTTTAATGCCATCTGTACTACGCCAGAAAAAAATTTAAGTAATCTTTTTTAGAAATGCCACAGAGAATTGAATATAATATTTCTTTAAATTTTAATGGAACATCAAAATGTTTGGGATTCCCCCCCTTCCTCATATGGAAATCAGAGTACATTGTTGGGAAGCAGGCTTTCATGGTAGTTCTATTATTAAGCCATCATGAAAAATGTATCAAAGACAGTTCCACAAAACTAGTATTTATTTTCTCAAAAGTGAAAATACAACACTCAAAAAAATCCCAACCTATCAGTGTAAAACCATGCAAAAACACAATCTAACAGAACATTAACAAATAAAACCCAAACTGGAAATGCTGTAGAAACAGAAAACCTGACAAGCTTCAGTAGATACATCCTCACAATATACAGAATATTGCACACATCTTAGCCCAGCTGTTACACCATCCACTGACTTTCTGCCTGGCCATTTTCCAGGCAACTCAACAGCTGCAGCACCACGAAGGAATGCCCTCACTTCTATATTAGAGTTAAAATATTCATTTCCAGAAGCCCCTTTTGCTGTCTAGTGCTGAGGTTTCTGGGGAGAACCAGTTCACAGGTGACATCCTCTCCTCACAGGCATCACCTCAGTGTTCTCTGGACTGTCCCTGTGAAGGATGTTCCTCACTTGTAGCCACCTTGAGCCAAGTCCTGTGCCTAAAACAGATGATGGAGTAAGCATTGCTGTGGGGTACTTTTCTCAAAAACTTTGAGATCTTCACCAGTGCCAAAACCTTTCAGTGCTCTCTGTGAGGCCTTCCAGAACACTCACTTTTCACCCAGGACCATGGGATCTCTGAGAGCAAGGTGTGATGTCATGATGCTTCATCTCTGACAATGCTAAAATTTTCATGACCTCGCAGCAAAAATCATTTAATTTTGAACCAAGACGGGGAAGAGACTGGTTACTCCTTGTGAGATACAAATCACAGTCAAACCAGTGGGGAGGAGAGCTGCATCCACTGGTCTCCACTGACAGTGGTGAATAAAGTCGTGTACTTTGATACTTGTTTGAAATGCACGTTTTCAGGGCGTATGGTCCTAGGAATTGCAACTAGGTCATGGAAATTTGTGCCTCCACACTCCCCATCCCTGTGCAAGCAGCCCCTTGGGAGATATTAAATCTGCCCAGACAAATCCTGCATCATCCCATGTCTGCCGTGATGGAGCCTGGGCTGGATGAGGTCTCCTGGCAGCAGCAGACTCTCCCTGAGTGCACCCATTTCCTCCACAGGCTGCTCCACCTTCCTCTGACAGAATCCAAACACATTCCAGGAAAGAACCACAAGCTCCTGGGAAGGAAGGCTGCAAAGCAAGATGCCACATCTGCAAGAATTCCTGCAGCTCACTGCCTGCATCCGAAGCAGCCCTTTGGGGAGAGTGAGACAGGACCAGGCTGGGGCTGAGGAGCTGCAGAACACAGCACTTTTATTGCAGAAACACCTCCCACATTCTCCCACATTTGGTTTATTAATAAGTCAATGAGACTTATTTACAGAATATATTGATGACACCAGAGTTCCCAAATCTCCCAGCACCCTCTGATCAGCAAGGGCTTTTATACCTTGCATGTTATAAATACAGCATCTGAAAAATTAAATAACAAGAAGCCCTTGAAAATTTTAGTGTGCTAGAAAAAGATATTTCAAGAACACACCATCAAGCCCTAGCTTTATGGATGCTGTTAAGAAAACAGTTCTCATTCCTTTAAGGTTTTTTTCTTTTTTTCTTTTTCCATCAGCATTTCTGTTGCCCTCCTTTTGCCTGGGACAAAGCACCAAACTGGATTTGCCAGCACAATGCACACCCATTCCTCAGCTTGGCTGTTCTCCTTAGGCACAAACAGCCTATAATCAAAAAGAAATAATAATCATAATACAAACAGCTGGATTCATATTCCCCTCTGCAGATTGCAAACACATATATCTTCTGTACAAAGAGATGAACTCTGTATTTCTTGCAGCTAAATGGTATTTGTGTAAAGAAGGATTGCTCCATGCTGGGCTGATGGTTTCACTTCTGTAGGGTATTATTTTGTAGTAACTCTTCTCTTACCAAACCACCTTTTTTCCTCCAGATGAGGAGAGGAAAGCACAATAACAAGGTAAACACAAATATTTCAGACTCAAAGATTTAAGGGTTAAATGCAACACCTATTTGTGCTCGTGAGATTAGGAAGTGCTGCCTTGCTATGGTGGCCCTTTCAGTTTATATTAGAAATGCTCAGTGTCTGTTAATACTGTCATGACTTTGCTTCCTGAAATATTCATCCATCCTGCATTGTAGCCTCAGTTTGTAAATGACATTCGATTTTTAATTCTGCAAATTATACAAGCAGTGACTTCTCACCAAATCTTCCTCAATAATGAGCAGTGACTTAAAAACAAAAAGCCATCCACACCGATGGATGGCAGCTTGCAGTCATCAGTTCTCATTTCCTTGGTCAGACAGAGCACAGCCAGTCAGGCCACAGCACTAAATCCCTGCACAAACCCTTAAAGACAAGGCTGCAGCCACTGGGAGTTTAGATAAACCCAGTACAAATGATTTCTTCCTCTCCTGACAGCAAGTTGTTCCTTGATTCAACATGAGAGAAGGTGCACGAACAGCCTCACTCCTCAACACAACTCCTGCACCAACCAAATTAATTCTGTTTATTCTCTGAGATTTGAGATTTTCTCTTCCTCCCTACACCTTATCCCAATTAGCCTTTTCAGTTGTCAGCGTCCTGGGTGGCAAACAGAAAACTCGGAATACTGAGGCATTACCAAAGTGCTCTGCCAGAGCAGCAGCAGGCTGGCTAAAAACCCTGGCTGCTTGTAGGGAATGTTGGCAGTCTTTGCAGCCCCAAAAAAGACAAGGCAGCCTACATGTCCCTTCAGATAAACTTGAGCTGGTAAATTAGTGCCAAGGAATTAAGGAACTGATTTTAAAGTGCAACAAAATACTTGAGAGGAGCAGATAAACACGAGCACAAACGCTCCTGGGGTGATGTAAACAGTGTTATTTTAACTTATTTTATTTGCTTTCTTTACACAACAACTAAAATACATGACTGTCAACAAAGAAACCCCTGACTTTCCAGCTCAACACATCTCCCTGTCTATTTACAAGCACTGAATTATTCATGTTGTATAAGAGTATATACAGGAAGAGATCCATGTATGTAGGAAAACACAGAATGTCAACTCCCAAGCACCAGAGCCTTTTCTTAGAAAACTATGAGAGAGAGTCACAAACTGTTTAGGCACCACTGAATTTCTATAAAACTTCAGTCTCTAAATTACTTTGATACTTAAAAATTTACCTTATGTTCACAATCTGCTCTAATGCAAATCACATTACTCTGGGCTATAGCTCAATTTCATTTTTCTAAGCGAGGAACTTTTATTGGCAGTGAAGCCTCAGAGAATAAAACTTGGCCTAATTAGATTGTTCACAGAGCCTTTCCTGCAGGAGAAGCACGTGCCATACCCCACAGCCACGGGACCTGGGTGTGTTTGCTGCCCCTCCAAGGGAAGTTTCACTCACAGCCACAGTGGATCATCTCCACGTTCCTGTACACGGAGCATTTTATGGCACAGCAGCTCAGCAAAAATGGCAAAAGCAACAAAGGCAGGAGCCCCAGGTCCTTGGGTTGTCCTCACACAGCTCTGACAATGTTTGTACCTCTACCTCTGCTGCACCTGAGCTGGGAGATGGTCAGCAAACCCCCTCAGTACCAGGCTAAGAGCTCCAAACAATGCCGAAGATTTTATGTGGATTTTTGGGGGCCATAGGGAAAAAAACCTGAAGTTGTTTTCTTGGACGTTGCATTAGATGATCGTCGTAGGTCCCTTCCAACTGAACTACTCCATTTTATTCTTTTTACAACTTTCAAGACTGTTTTCTTGTAACGTACCTCTTAACAAACCCTTGTCACCATTCCAAAACTATCCCACTGCAAGGGCTTTTCAACACATCTCCTCTTAAAATTAGTCACCCAACAGTTACCCTCCCACTTTATTAAATTCCCTCTGCTCTGCAGTCAACTGCAACACAGCTGCACAGTCAGAATGATAAATGCCCCAGAAAAGCACACAAGACCCCAAGATACAATGCTTAATTTTGTTTGCTCCTTCGCCCGGAGCCACTTCCTCCTCTGACACAATATTTGATATTGGCTCAGAAACCTCGGATTTCTCCAGGCCATTGCAGGGAGGCTCATTCGTGCACAGCCCTGACAGGGAACTGTAGAGAGCAAGTGAGGACTGTAAACAAACCACATCCTGTTTATGACAGTCGGCACAGAAGAGCCATTTCCCTCCTGCTTGGCACTTCCCAACATGTCACTTGGCATCTCCTCGCTGTTTCGGAAGGAAAGCTCATTAGAAAATTCATTTACTGCTAAGAAATTCTTGTCCTGGAGGACTGCATTTCGAGTGGGAAGCATCAGGAAGGGATTGCAGCCCATCCAGGGGGGTCGGGATGCTGGTGGAAATTGTCAGTTTTCCAGGTAAAAGAAATCAGATGTTTCCAAATCGCTGCGTTTCCACGTGAAAATAAATGGGTGAGAAGCTGCAGCTCTTCACTGGCTCCTACCACAGTCTCCATGGCAGATGCTGTGTGCTCCAGAGGCCATTTCTAACTAATGGATCTTTCTAAGATGCATTTTAGTCGTATGATTATTCAATCCTGTCCTTCTCTACTAAAATATAGATGGCATAACACAAACTCACCTCCTACAGAACCGACTATTGTTAGAATGCCCTTCTAGAAACCTCAGCAGAAGCCTCTCAGAGAGAGGGGGGAAAAAACCCAGCACACAGCTTCCTGTTTTCCAAACTATTTTATCCATAATGCCCAAGGCTGGATTAAGTTTGGCAGGCGAAAAGTTGGAATTTTCTCTAACAAACTGTTTTATTCTTTCCATCAGCTAGCACCAGCACAAAGGATGCAGGCAATCAAGAATGTGATAATACAGCCCTGGATCACATTGGACGTGGGGGCAGGAGAAAGGAGCAGCAGCCCATAGTCCCAATCAATCACAACAGTCCCTTCTGTACTTGTCTAAAGGTGCCTTGAAAATGGGAAATAATACCAGGAGAATGCTGCAAAAAAAGAGAAAAACTTACAGCTGACAATAGCAGTTTTTGAGATAGTTGAAAAAAAATTGTGAATTTGGATGGGTTTAGTTTTTTAAATATACCTTAGAAGCAGATCTTTGCTACCAGGGAAGGCTTGAAAAGCAGCAAGGAGTGAAATTATGACATGGCATAATAGAAATTGAGGCCACAGTCCTGAAGTCAGTGCCAGCCCCACAGGAACTGGATCACCATGGCCATCCCATAGGGTGGCACCATGCCAGAGGTGAGGCAGCAACTCAGCTGACTCCACAAGGCACTGAACAAGTCATTAGACAAGGCTTTAAGCAATTCCCCTGAACAGTCACCTCTTAATAACATTTTTAAATTATCAGATGACTGTGTTGAGTCACTACAAGTTTATCATGCAGTTCCTGTGCTAATTATTTCACTCTGGCACAAAGCACACACGCAAAACAATGCTCTTAGTTTTGGTAAATATTCAATATTCTTTCAACAGCCTTATAATCATTTATCACATTGAAGTTCTTCTTCACTAAACCCAGAAACATTATGTTTAAATTTAGAGTAAACTGGGCTGTCAGTGAAGCAGCTGAAAAGTTACCATTCTTTAGATCTTATTGACACACCTTGCACAAGGTAATGCACAATGTACACAAGTATATTTATTTACAGTCTTCCCAGGTCATCATTAAGCAAAATCCTAGGTCTGGAAAAATGAAGATCAAAGCCTACATACAATGAGTGCTTACACAAATTAGACCTAATGAGTTTCCTTAGGAGGTACCTTAAATCTCCATAAAGACAGGAAGAAGAGAGAATCCCAAACATCACCAACAACACAGGAGAAAATGGAGACTGCAAATCTGGCACTTGGGCAAAAGCAGCTTGATAAAAATAGTGAAATCTGTAGCAGATGGGTCTACACAGACACACCACACACACAGAGTATTATATCAAAGATTGAGAACAAACAGCAACTGGGTCAGAAGGTGCCAGAGCAGGAGAAATGGTGCAGTCAGGTGGAAGGGCCAGTCTGGGATCTAAAAACAGGAATATCAGATGGACAGATGAATGACACGAAGACCTAGCACATCATTAGTACCCGTTTCCTCTATGAAACAGTTAAAAATAGCAGTAAGTTTGCCACAATATCCACACCTTAAGTACTGCTACAGACTCAGAACATTCTTTCTGAAGTTATCCTGGGCAAAGAGAAGTCTGAAAGAGCAATTAAATATATTCCAGACTGGGTTCAGCTGCCTGCAGGGACCCCACAGATCCCCTGGTCCTGTGTCACTGCAAGTAACAAATCAAGCAAGTGCCTGGCTCTACTCCCACACAGGAAGCAAATCTGTTTACAATCCTGGAATAAATAAATAAATGAAACTCAACACTAGTTTAACACCCAAAGTTTTCCTCAGTGCATGGAATAAAGAGCAGAGGAGTGAAATGCCAATTGCAGCAGTCGCACTCCATTAAAAGAAGAAACCAAGGGAGGGTCTGAGGTCTGTGTGCAGTGCCAGCAATGCACAAACAAGGAAACATCTGATGTAAACAGGCATTTCTCAAAGGCAGGAGGGACACAGGCAGAGCAATAATGTGCATCTGACACGAGAAAGGTTTGGCTGAAATTAGTTCATCACTGTGGAAAAGCTAACTAGCACCAAGCTGCTCCAGGCACTGAACAACAGACGAGCTGGAGACCTGATCTGTCTGTACTATACACTGTGTATTTAAAGACAGTTACAGTCTGGATCTTCAGAAAAAATGTCATTTAATTGTTATGGAGGGAGAAGTATATTTATAGCCAACTCCACTGACTTAAATTCTGCATTGCATTGATCCAACCCACTCTGGACTTGGTCTGCTAAATGCCAACTTTTGATGCAGCTGAGCTACAGCAGTTGTCCAAATACACACAGCCATTAAGCACAAACCTCCTGTATTGTTATTTTCACCCAAAAATGGAAATAGAGGCTTAATTTTATACAAGGCCTTCACATCTGGCAAGGAAAGGTTCAGCCTTTGAAGGGAAAAGAAAGGGCAAATACCAAATGGCTCTTTTTATCATAAACAACCTTTGGAACCATTTGGCAAGGAGTCAGTTCTGGACTTCTTCAATCCTGTGAGAGAGATTAAAAAGGAATAAAAATAACCTGAATTAACTATACAGGATTAGTGAAATCCAACAATCTCTTGGGAGTTGAACCTCAGGCTCAGAAGAGGTGCAAACAAATTCAGCCCCAAACACCAACATAAGAAAAAGTCTCTCACAAAGCAAAAGATACAAAGCAACAGCTCTCCAGAGAAGAACAACTGAGTCTGAATTTAGCCAGTGCTACTATTACTATCCATCACCCTCTCAACCTAAGGGAAACAGAGAGCAATACAATAAATATATCAATGTTTACTGAGCACTTTAAGAACTGTATGATCTTGTGATGCAAAATGAATCTGTACTGCTTGCTCAGCTTATTTAACCTATTTAAACTCTGTCTCAGCTGCCTCATTTATAAAAGAGCCTTTGCCAGATATGGGATTTCAACACTCAGAACAGTTAAACAACTAACTACCATCGAGCTGTACTTACCAGAGTCCACTCAGCAGGGCTTATCCTTCCTTCCTGTTTTCCCCTACTACCTGCTTTTTTGTACCTATTTGTTTGTTACAGCTTGAATGAAATTACATTTCAAACTAATTAAGATAATAACTCCTTTGTGGATTTGTTTTGCAACTGGAACAACACAATACCTCTTGTCTCTGATGGACTCAGGGTAATAACAAGCCAAAGAGTAACAAAACTACCCCAGAGATAAAATTTAATGTCTTTAGATCTTTAACACAATATTAAGGAAAACTAATAGAGAAGAGAGCCAGCATGCAGCTGTATGATGTACAGGGCCTTCCCTCATTTTTGGGGGACCAATTCTTTTTCCAGTGAAACTGAAGGGTGAGCAAGGCAGATACAAGACTCCCACGATGCACCCAGCACCACCTCAGGAAGCTCTCAAGCAGAAAACCAGAAATGTCCCATTTTCATTGTCTTTCATGGGATTTCAGCACTAAGTACAACCACAACATTGAGGCACCAGCAGCTTTGAGGAGGAACAGGCAAGTCCTCGACTCCTTTGGTTAAACAGCTTGAGCAAAACACACTCATTCTACTCCCACTTTTCTGAAACAAATTAGATGTGAATAATTAGATGAGGGTAAAGAAAATGCAGCTCGGTAGTGAGAGCACTGTTTGAATGTCCATCTTACAGCACTCCCACTGCAGTGACTCAATAGGGGAACATCTTCACACAAAAAATGCTTTCATAGGTCTGCTTTCCAACAAAAAGTCTATTTAATTAGAAAGCTTCGCTTCTTAGATCCAAGTGAGAAAGGTCTGCACACATGGACCTGAGGATCTTGTGGTAAATAAAGAGCACATCTGGTAAATAAAGAGCACAGATCACGTTTTACCTGCTGGTTCCCAAGGATTCTGTGTTTGCCCTAGGCACCACTTCAAGAAATACATCTTATTGTTTTGGAGATTGATCAAATTTCATTGTTTATTACATTTCACAAATTGCTTTTCTGGGTAGAAGTGATTAATAGATACACTTGTAGGTATCCTCCCCCAGAAGTTTCCCAACAGAACAATCAGAATAAACAGAACAGCACGTTCATGGCTTCTCAAATTAGTGTTTCTCCCCCGCTATAAAACAGTAAAAGTTCACTTCAAAGGCAACATTTCAATCTCCAACAGGTGAGCACACATTCAAGAGCTACTGCAAGAGTTCTGTAGCCTTCTTCTTTTTTAAACAACGGAATTGTATCTGACATTAACAAAGCCATATATGTTATGGTAAGACTTGGCAGCATTCAGCACATTTTTAAGGGAACAGACTGATTTTTTAAAAGTCAGCAGTGAAAACTGGAGGTTATTTTTGGTTGCTGGCACTTAGCTCAGCTCTAGCTTCTTGTCACTTTAGCTCCCCGTTCTGCCACACGAAGCAGGTGGATCCCAATGGCAGAGGCAGCACTGAGGCCACCAGGGAAGAAACCAGAAACTCTGGAATTGCCCCAGAGAAGCGAGACAAGCACAAGGCTTGCAAAAGAGCAGAAGGGAAGGAGGCCCAAAAAGAGGGAATATTTACCAGAAATTATAAATGAGCAAGAGGCAGTGCAAGATTTTAGTTTTTAATTTGAAATCAAACCCAGTCAATCCCAATCATAGGCCTCTCTGAAGGATCAAACCTTACTTTCTCCAATGCCTGAACTTTTCCTCTCTTGCTTCTGTCCATGTACCAGTCCCTTGGTGACATTTCTAATGCTCTTACTTGGAACAGAAAGCAAATGTCAAACATCCCTGCTGCAACCACAACCTTGATGTGGTGAAGCAGGCCATGCAGACATTTCAGTCCATGGATGAAATGGCCATTTAGAGCCAAAGAAAAAAGGAACATTTAAGATATGAGTTAAAGCCAAAGGAATTCAGTTCAAAAATACCGAGTAAATTGAGTCCACCCACTGCAATAGTCTTTTGCAATTTTCTGCTGCAAAGTTCTTTATAATTAGCACAAAACCAAGCATGTTAATCCTCAGAAAAATCAATGGATTCAGCTTTGGAAGACACAAAGTGAAATTCTCCATACTGAAATGTCTCTCTTTAACTCCATAGTCATTAAGAAAAAGAGGGTTTAAGAAAATCAATTATGGTCTTAACCTGCTCAGTCACAGAATGCATGTCAAAAGAAAAATACAAGTCTTTTTAAAGAGCTGTTATTGAGCAGGTCCCCTTCCAGGCAGCCTTCTCTGACCATGTTAAATTACCTTATGCACACACACAACATCAGACACTTCTGTAATCCACAAAACCACCTAACTAGCAAAGCTCAATTGCCTTTGGACTGTGGTTGTACATCTAATTCCTCCCATACAGTAATAAATCAAACGTCCTCCCACAGCACCCTCATCAGCCCTACATTGCCCACACTTCCTCTGCCCTCCCCACACTTTCTTTCCAAATTCTGTTCCTTCTGAACGTGTGGGCTACAGAACACACACCCTTCTCCTTGCCACTGTCAAACTAAATAGAGCAGCCCAGCTGTCTCTGCATTTGGCTGCAGTGGAAGCCACGTCCCTGCTCCTTGCTTTGCACAAACCCCCTGGCTTTTAAAGACCTGTCCCCCTCTCTGGTGGGACCAAGGTAGCCAGAGGCTGAGCAGGGAGGGCCAGAGGCCAATGAACACCACAAACTCAAAGCCTAATGAAACTATTCCAAAACTAAATTTTTCTTCTGTTCTCAGATAAAGAAGCTGGTTTGATACCCTAGGAAAAATCTGCCACAATTCAATCCATTCAATGCAAATACTTCAACTTCTCTCCATCTGTTTGCGAAAATGGGTCTACAGAAAACGTGAAAATGGTGTTAAAACTGAAGTCTAGGACCAAAAAGTCCAATAATCCATTCTAAACAGAAATGTTCAAATCCCTGTCATCTACAAAGCAACCTGGTCTAGCGGAGGGTGTCCCTGCCCATGGTAGGGGGTTGGAACAAGATGATCTTTTGAGGTCCATTCCAACCCAAACCTTTCTGGATTTTATGCTTTACCAAAACTTTGATCTCCTATTATCTGGAAACAAAGACACTGATCTCAGCATGACATTTCAAAAGCAGATGGAGACTGTCCATGCAAATGAACACGCACCACGTCTTCTCCTGGAAGACACTGATAGATGGATAATCCAGTTAATTAACTGAAGGACAGAAAAAGCTTTGCACAATTAAATGCCCCATTCAGCATTAACAGCTCAACTGTCAGGGTACCTAACAGCAGAATGTCACTTCCAGCATCTATTTGGCAGAGAGTTAAAAATCAAATATCTGTGTGGTCCCAGTCAATGGACTGAGATATGATTATGTGAGAAGCTCACACAACTCCCTCCTGTGTCTGAACTTGTTCACACCCCAAAAACTGATGGCAGCCCTGAAAATAAATCTGATCACAACACTCTTCCTCTATAAGGTATTTTAGAGGAATAGCAGCTGTTTGGCCATGATCAAATTTTTCAACAAAAATCACTAATCTTGGTGGGGATTTTCTTTCCTAAAGAACTGGCTTTTTCCAGCTTTGCTGTCCAAACTGGGATTATCAACCAACCTGCACCTTGTCATGTAACATTTGGTAAAGATAAGAAACCAGAACTTAATATTCATAATACTCATATTCACAATACACATCTGAAACGTGACTGTCTATGCAAACTCCAGCCCAAGCTGCAAATCCTCAATTCTGAACTCACAATTTCTGCTGGCCCCAAAGTGACCTGACCTCCAGCCAGTCCAGCCTCCATCTGCCTACAGAAACTTCCTAGAGCCACATTAAGTGTGATATTCCTCACTGGTACAACGGGCTGGAGCTTTCTATTCCCTCTCTAATTATGTCCTTCACCAATGGATTTCATATTTCCAAAACAACCAGGCAGGAATATATTTATTGCATGTTTAGGTATAAAGATTTTAGGCCAAAGAAAAATTACATTTAAAGCAGGAAGAGAAAGAAGTTTCCTTTGTCTCCTTTCTCCTAAGAAGGTCACTAAGGAAAAGTTATTTCTAGGGAACTCTTCAGCCTATGCCATTATCTGTCTCTACCATGGGTTCAGTATTTTGGCCTCAGTGCACTAAATTATGCTTTTTTTTCTCCTAGTTCTACCCAAGTCCAGTACAAAAGCAGAACTTCATGAGCCAAACTAGGCAGGGCCCCTTTAGAAATGCATGCTGATGCCCATTTTAAAAGAACATTAAAATGCCACAAACATTAATCAGATGAAAATTACTGAACATCCTTCTCATTAAAAAGAGCTCCCAAACAAAAGGCAAACTGAAAACTTGGCCCAGCAAATACCCCTTGCCATTTCCCCCCCATACCTACAGCACATATCCATGCATAATTAACTTGGTCTAAGCACTCTCATTCATTTCTGGCTTTCCAATATTTAACTAAACTACTCATTTTTCAATTGTCAGCCCATCTAAATAACTTTGCCAGCAGCACAGCTCATCTCTTTCATAATTATAAGAGATATGAAGAGTCTCCTTTCATCTTCCAGTGAACATGTATTTAGCTGGTTTCCAAATACCTGCTTCAATTTGTTATCCAGGGCTGCTTCTTGCCCCTGGCAGTCTCCTTTCTGTAATTCATTGACATTCTAAGGATCCAACAACGTCCTGTTCAGTGGCAGTACAGCACTTATTTTAAGATGTTCAACTTGTTTCCTGATACCAAAGTGTTTCTTCAGCCTTTCAAACCACTGCTACGTACCAGCAGAGTTTTTTTGAACCACTGAATATAAGAACATATAAAATGTTTTTTCTTCATTTGGATGTACAGCCAGAGTACCCTTTCAGTGGGCTCCTTACTAACAACTGGTTTAAAATTCTAGAATACACACTCCATTTATTAAGTAGCTTAAATGATCTACAGCCTTTTGAGGCTGGGTGAACTATTACTGCTCAGTCAGAACTTGTTCTGCCTTCCATTTCCAATCACCTTCAAGCTTAAATTTCACTTAACACACTCATTTCCACTTTTAATGTGGCCAAATCAAGGGAGCATATGGATGTAGTAGTATTAATAAAAATGGAGGCACTCTCCTCTAATGGTGTGATCAACTAATCAAGCAAAAACTCGTAAAGCCAACATAATGAAACATCATAACAGCATTATAAAAGACAACAACCCATCTTTCAGCATTTGACAGCACTGAGAAAAACTAATTACTAATAACACATCACACCAAACAAGAAAACATATTTTCATTGAAAAGGAGTTTATGGCTCCTGGTCAGTGCCTTTCTCCTGTCAACACATCGAGTGGTTTGTTAGCTATTAACTCTCGTGTGTGCTCACCCTTAATGCTGTATTTCTTATCTTACAAACCCTATTGACATAAAATCTCTCTCCACTTTGTACTGAGTCTGTCTTCCACTTCTGCCCTATTAACTCGTGTCAATACAGCAAAGGGAGCAAAAGAAAGCAGCAAAGTCAATACTCATCCATCAGATTTCTGTGCAGCTGCTGCAGTGAAGAGGAACACACGACAAAGGAAGGAGCTGCACAGGTCAGAGATTCATCTGTACAATTAACATGGAGCACCCCAAATATTCAGAGCAAAGACCTTCACATGCTGAAGCAGAAGCTGCTCCATCTCCACTGTGCTTTTGCAAATAAAAGTCTCTCACAAGACGTGCTGTCCTTGTTTTAGGGAAATTACAAGCTGTGGTGGGATTTGCAAGATAGTCCCACTTCTTTCCTATGCTTTTTCTGCCCTTCCTGCAATTGCATTTCTCTCAGTAAATCACCAAGTACCTCTGGGAATAAAGGAAGGCATCATCACTGAACACTTAACTGGACAGGATGATCTCTTTTCTCCGCCAATCCCTGCAACAATAGGAACACTAGAGCTCTGAATTCAGAACAAAGAAGAAAGCATTTATCAGACAGAATAGCAGAGATTAAAGCATTTCTCCCTCTGATTGAATGACCACAGTATCACATTCCCTCTGCTCCTGCTGCTGCAGAGGAAGTGATTGAGCTCTGGCACAGGGGCCTTGCTGAGTGAGGAAGGGGGCAAATCCTCTCACCAGAATTTTAATCTCTTGCTCCTGGAACCAGGAAATCATTACCCAATGCAGCAGAGAAATGAATGCTACATCACGTCCAATGGTCTCCCTGCTGGCAATTTCTACGTGAGAGAGTTTATTTCAAAGAGACTGGATAAGGTATTGCAGACCTTTAAGTTACATGGGACCCATGAAGGGCTAAAAGAACTCAGAGACAAAAAGAAAGAAATGAAAAATAGAAAAAATGAAATTGTGAACACAATTTAAAGACAGATGGAAAGAACCTGAGTGAAATCTGTGACTTCCACTGTGGAGCAGTAAAACATATTAACTCATCTTGCCAAAATACATGCTGCAAAAGGTATTATTTTAGTACCTTTTACACACTCCTGGGCCGCACTCAGTTGAGGTCTCTCAATTTCCAAGCCTCATTTCTCCTTTCCAGTGGACAATGTTGGGGGCGCCAGGAAGAGAAAAAGGAAAGATTCCAAAAGCTGGAATTCCCACAGGAAAAGCCTTGTCCTCCTCTCCAATTCAGGCTATTCTGTGCTGGGCAGAGCCCACCTTGCACAGGGAAGGGCCAGAGGCACAGCTGGGAATGCACAGACCCCACAGATGGCTGCACAGGGCACTGCTGGAAACTCCAAACTCCACCAGCACCACAAAGGTACAGCCTTCCTGCTCTCCTTCGTCCCCACATTTGCAAGGACCAACCCTCCAAAAAGAGGATTTATTCTAAGCTACAGAACTGCTTAGAGCCAGGTCCACCAAGCCACATCAGCCAGGCAGCCTCTGTCACTGGAGTAGCTCCTGGAGCAGCTGCAGTGCAAGGCAACAACCATGAAGGGACTGGAGCATCTCCTGGTGAGAAAAGCCTCAAGGAGCCCCAGCTGAGAGGGGACCCCTTCCCTGGGTGTCCCTGGGTGTCCCTGGGTGTCCCTGGCTGCAGGGAGGGCTCAGGGCAGGGCCCAGGCTCTGCTCCAGGGCCCAGCAGTGGCACCAAAGGGGCAGGGACTGAGCCCAGGACCTTCCACCTGGACAGGAGGAAGAATTTCTGTCCTGGGCAGGGACTGAGCCCAGGAAGTTCCACCTGGACAGGAGGAAGAATTTCTGTCCTGGGCAGTGCCCGAGCACTCAGCAGGCTGCCCAAAAAGAGTGTGGAGTCTCCCTCTCTGGGAATATTCCAGAGCTGTCTGGACACAGCCCTGTGCCCTGGCATGGCACTGCCTCAGCAGGGAGGTGGGACCAGATGACCCCTCTGTGGTCTCTTCCAACCTGAACCATTCTGTGATTTAAAAAAAAAAAAAAAAGAAAACAAACAAAAAACACACACACACAAATGCAAGCTTTTAGAACAGAAAAAATTGAGTTTTAGAGAGCAGCAAATTTGGCACCATTTCCTTCTCACTATCTCTCAAGTTAACAGTTTTGTACAAGAAATCAAATGCAACACAATGCAAATTTAAACAGATATGCACAAAGTCAGGGCTTTCTAATTTTTTTTTTAATTTCTTTTTTTTCCTTCTGTAGAAATCAAGAAGCAGTGGGAAAACAATGCAGATTTTTTAAAAAAGGAAAAAATTAGCTATCCAGATATTTGCTTAGATGCAGACAAAGCTGAATGAGTGATGAGGATACCTGTTCTGCACACTCCAAAATTAATCTGCACTGGCTCCCAGAATGATAAAATGGATGCTATAAAGGAATTATTAAAATAAATTTATTTAATGTGGCTCTGTGTCCAAGTTCTCTGACCATTAGATCATTTGCACAAACAAAAAGCAGACTGATTTATCACAGCCATTACTGCCAGCCTGTAAAGTGGTTCAAGTTTACATTGAGGTTTCAGGTTAGTGGGCACAGAACTCCAACCTGCCAACTGTGCCTCAGATGGACACCGTGTTCCAACCAACCCATTCTGCTTCTGTGACATCTTAGACAAACAGATCTAATAACTCTGATGGATTAAGGGGCTTTTTGCTGGGTTTTTTTAAATGGAAGCAGCAAAACAAATGGTCCCTGTTGTAAAATGGTATAAAAGGATCCAAGCCAGTGTGCTCAGCCTCTGGCTCCTCTGTGCTGAACAGGAATGCTGGTGTACAGCAGCTGCTGAGATACAAGTTCAGGATGTGGGAACTGAAGCTGTCACCCGGAGAATCCATCACAAACATTTTACAGGAACATTTACCAACTGTTAAGCCATGATGCAATCAGAACAGACAAAACCACAGGCATCAGTTCTCAAACAGTTTTAATGTCAAAAGGTATTAAATGAAGCTGTGACCCATGTGGAGATCAGACACCAGCCTTGCCACTCTCTGAAGGAAGATTGAAAGCCAAATGCTCAACAGTTAAGAAATGTCAAACACATCCATGGAACCATTCCCCAGTAACTGCCAACCTTTCCAGGCTATTTTAGCTTTTAATGCAGCAGGAGTCACCTCCTGGAAGCAGATGTATTGAAATCATAAAGACTTATGGGGTGCAGATAGAATAATTGCAATTAACAAATAAACTAGAGCTGCCCCTCAGCAGTCAGCTAGGAAGGGTCTCAGCTGTACCATATTGTACATATATATATTAAATATAAATATATATGTACAGCTATACAGTGTACAGAACTTGCTGAACCTTTTTAGGAGAAGGAAAGACACAGCCTCCCTTCTCTCCTCACATTTGGATCAATGCCTCAAAGCATAAACCAGCTCCTCAGATGAAAGGAAAAGGAGGAATTTTTTTAACAATGAAATTCATTCTCAGCTGTGACAGGTTGGGTTTTGTTATTTCTGCTCTGGCTTCACTAAGCAGATGATCCAGGAGTTGCAGTTTAAGCCTTTCAGTGAATTGCAAGCATTCTCCCTGAACTAAATGGATCACTGCAGTGGACACTACCTCTCGTTTCTTAATTTTTATGACCTACTATATTAAAACCAGTTTAAATGTAATAAAGTCTGCAACATTTACAGCTAGAAAATATAGGAGGGCCATAAAATTAGCCAAGCATAAAGGTAAGGGAGTCTTAAGCATCCTCTGCTCACTTTCCAGTGACAATATACACAGAACTGGCATGGACTCCAAAATCAAAAGGAATTTGAATCAAATTAGAATTCTAACAACCTTTTCTCCTGCCTGCTAGGGGCTCAAGGGACATTAACACACACAGACTCACTCTTCTGCATTGTTTCCTCAGGTTTTCATTCTCACTTTCTAAAATTTGTTTATCAAAGTGGTGATCTGAAATATTGATGATTTACTCTCATACGTGGCTTTGCTCAGCTGCAGCTGGTTTGGCAGTAATGACACTTTTTCTCTTCGCACTCCACCCCTTTTCTGCAGAAGATGGAGTTGGAACATAGAATTTTTAGAATCATGGAATCTCCTGAGCTGGAAGGGACCCACAAGGATCAGCCAGTCCAGGTCCTGGCCCTGCACAGACACCCAACAATCCCACCCTGTGCCTGGGAGCATTGTCCAAACACTCCTGGAGCTCTGGCAGCCTCGGGGCTGTGCCCATTCCCTGGGGAGCCTGGGCAGTGCCTGACCAACATCTGGGCAAAGAACCTTTTCCTGATATCCAACCTAAACACCTCTGACTCAGCTCCAGCAGTTCCCACAGGTCCTGGCCCTGGCCAGAGAGCAGAGATTGGAGCTGCTTGTGCTGCCCCTCGGGAGGAGCTCCAGCCCTGATGAGTCCCCTCAGTCTCCTCTTCTCCAGCTCAACAACCCAAGGGACCTCAGCCACTCCTTGCACGGCTTCTCCTCCAGACCTTTCACCATCTCCACAGGTTGCTCCCTATTTCTTCCTCACTACACACCTTTAAAATAAGTAAGGCAAATCAGCAAATCCATACTGAAGCACAACTTTGACTGTCATAACAAATCCCTGTTGCAGTGCCAAAACAAAGCTGTTCTCACTGCTCTTCCCATTGCTCTGTCACTCCAACAGTACAGGCATGGACTGTCCAGGGAGCAGCATCTCTTTGCACACTGGTCTACCCCAGGACCACAGAATACTGCCAGCTTCTTCTCCTCCTTAGGAGGGTTCCCACTGTTTCCTTAATAGGATGCTATTTGATGAATGGGATACAAAGCTAATTGAAGCAAAACAAAATTTACCTGCTTTCTCTCAGGTTTCTATTTGGAAGAATTTAAAAAAATCTGTTTGGGACATAGGCAAAAGCCTCAGGATTTGCAAGTGACATGAACTGCTCTTTGAGAAAGCCCTGCACAAGCAGTGGCAAAGACATGCTCTGGTAAATTCTGTCACAAGGTTTGTTAACTCCCACCAGCCAGAGAACAGATTGCTGACTTGCTTAACATTACACACAAGTCCTGGGTCAAAATCAGAGCCCAGAACAAAATTGCTTCCAAAGGTCCACTGAGTTTTGAATGTTTCTGCAGCCCTGCCTTACAGAGGTCTCTCAATTTCCATTCAGGCTCTCCCTCATCCTCTTTACCTGAAGTGGCTTTAACACATTAAAAAGCACCACATCATTGACCACGAGCAGAAACACATATCCTTATACACAGTTGGGAAGAACATAAATAACATTTACTGTACTTCAGAGAGCCTCCAGTCTAGGTCAGGTGTAAAAACACAGCAGACACGCATTGCTCTACCACCAGCCTCCTTCTAAGAAAGGCATTTTTCCAATTCCTGGTTCATCTCTGCTGCAGGACTTCTGTTGGTCCCAAATTTTCTGCACTTCACCTGACCTCCACATAAGCCTCTCCTGACACAGTGGTGAGTGCTCAGTGGCATAAATCCCAGTGTGGGAATATGCACATGGTTCTGTATTGGTAACAATCAGCCAATTCTCATGGATTTCATATGTCCAATTCTCTCTTTCATGTTTCAAGAATGTGCTTCAATATCTTGCAGCAGAGACAATGATGGTGGTCTACTTCTTTGAAGTAAGGTAACTTAAAGAAGGAACTTACTCTTTAAAAGTGCTGTGGAAAAAAAAAAGAATTAAAAATTAGCCTGGCTGATCAAACATGGTACCATCTACACCGAGTCCTTGGCTGGATTCACTTCTTTAAGGACAAGAGGAACTTCTTCAAAGTCTGTGCACGTTAACAAAAGATGCCACTCACTTTATTTTTAAAACATCAAAACCAGTGAAGTCTGAGGCTGTCTGACCAGGACTGCTGGGTTTGCAAGGAGAAGGACACAGGAACTTCTGTCAGCCTCAATGACAGCTACATTATCCATGGGAGCTGCAACGACTCTGCTCTCTCTTGTTCAGGTCTCATTCAGGAATTAGACAACTGTCTCCAGAGGATGGGAAAGGAGAAACTACTAAAACTTCATCCAGTCTCACTCTCCTGTGTTCAGTTCAAGACCTTCAGCATTCCTTCAGGGAAGATGTGAAGTAATTACTTCAACACAAAATTTAAAAATCCAAATTAAAAGCCTTCAAAAACTGAGGAATCTCTGCCTTATATGTGGCACATACGTTTGAAACAAGGCCCACAGTTCATCACTCATAACTTTGCCACTGAGCCACGTATTTCCCAAGGGAGTCAGAATGAATTTCAAGTCGTCTGTGCCTTTAACTACTAATGAATACTTCTGTAAGTTCAAGAATGTCCCCTGTTCTTGTTTATACACAGAGCCCTCACCTTCAAGCAGCAGCTTGGTGAGATGCCACAGCCTGGGTGTTCATCTTCTCCTCCAGGAAATCTCTCCCTGCAGTTCAGAACAAGCCTGTTATGAAGTCCTTCTGAGAAAGGGCCCATCCTACAGACAGCAGACCTGCATTCTGGTTTGAGGAGATGACTAAAATGCATTTTCTCTTTGCATAAAGGCACTTCCTTGGAGGCATCAGCAATCCATGCAAATGAAAGGTTTCCAAAAGGTCACTGGCAATATAAAATGTAATTAGCTTAAAAAAAACCAAGTATTTTTAGGCACTACTCTGCCTCAGGTTATCTTACTGTTGCTTGGGTTTTTATAATCACAGTTATTATCAGCACTTTTGCCCCCCTTTTGGATGTAATCAGGAAAGAAAAAATGTGACAAATACACTGTGAAAAGACATCATGTTACTCTCAAATAGGCAAGTTAGAGACTTACCACCCATAGCTGTGCACAAACTACACATCATGATTCAAGGTAACACAGCAGCAGGTGCATTATTATTAACAGGACACAATTTAAAAAAGCAAGTTAATTATGCTGCTGTTAAGTCCAAACAGTTACTCAAAACTGACAACAGATTTTGCCACGAGCACCAAGATCCCACTTGGTATCTAGAGCTGGCCTTTCCCAGAGTCAGCAGAGCCCACAGAACTCGCAGCAGGGCTCGGGGAACAATGACTTGGTCCTAAAAAGTGTTTGGACAAACAAAGCTAAACTCATTCAGCAGTCACTGCATTGGCACTTCAGACTTGCTGCTGCACCCGAGTGCCCAGAGGAGATAAGTCAAACAATATAGCAAAATTATTTTATTGACAGTTTAGAAAATAATATTTTTGGCTAATATAAAATTGAAGTTCTAGTCCCTTAACTGCAAGGCTGACACCCCAGTGCTGAGTCAGTGAAGCACAGGATTTACAGGGATGCAGCTCCAACAAAAATGTGACACACACTATCTGCTTTCAAGTTCCTTCTGTAAGGAGAAAGTTCGTTCTCCTGATTGTTTGTCTTCTCCAAGAATCCAAACCCTGCTGTCAGAACGAATTGCTCAGTCTCTTTCTCATGGGTGCTAACAGCCCTTCCATCTCTGATACCTGCCCCAAATGTGCCCACCACCTTCTCTCTCAAATTGCCCAATTGATTAATCAAGTTAAACTCAGAGCAATTGTTCTCAACCTGCGTTTAGCTCGAAGGCTTTTGCCTCTCCATCAGACGTGAGCCTTGGCTGTGTGCCCACACGTGTCTGCCTGCTAATCCCATCAGTGCCTCTAATAAAAGGTATCACTTCTCCTTACAAACCTGCCTCTGCTGATTCTTCTGTGAATCATCAAAATGCACTCTGACTTCAACAAGCTCCAATTCTCACACCAGAGCAGCATTTGCAGAATAGAGAGCAAGGCATAAGACCCAGATGAGCAAGTTCAACGCAGTAAATTGGGAGTGTGACACAGCCAGAGAACCTGTTTTACAATTCTATCCCTGGTGGCACAGGATTCAGCAGGAGGGGATGGAAGCAGCCCTGCTCCACACTCCCAGCCACAAGAGGAAGAGCTACAAAGTGACTTCAGTCTGGCTCTTTAAGTAGATAAAGATGCATCAACATAAATGATACTTTTGGTTTTCACAGGTCAGTTAATGTATTGTCTCGATAACAACTTTTACCTCCAATGCAAGGTGCACAAAGAGGGATGTTTTCATTAGGATAATCCATGGAAATGTGCTGCTTTGTCAGTAGAGTCCCAGAAAAAAAAAAAAAAACCTCACAGCTTTTTTTAAAGCATACGCTCTATTTTATTACTTGTAGATGCTTTGGACTCTATGTACTGCAACTGCCATGGGCTAGATCTGATAATCTCTTATTTGTACAGTCAGAAAGGGACACATTTTGGTTTATTTCCATAAATATTTCAAAAGCTTTCTCTGGCTGAGAAACAGAGAGCCTCTTCAGTAGTTATTCCAGTCATAAGAATTTGATTGTTGTTGCTTGAATAAAAGGAAAGCTTGGGGGGGTTGCTGTGGGGGTTTTGATGGGATTTTTTTTGTGTGTATTTTTTGGTACTGATTTCCATCTCTTAACAGTGAGAACATATTTTTAAAGTTATGAATATGGACATTGTTTTAAATATTGAAAATATGTAAAAACAGCCCATACATAAAATATGACAAGGAAATTACATTTTGCTGGAACACTGCTCTAAACTCTAACAGAGCACCATGCCCCAGCCTTCTTTCTGACCACACATCCAGCCCCAGCAGGCCCTCTGAATGTCACATCCCACCACAGTTTAAGGGAAAAATAAAACAAAAACAAGTCTCCAGCAACAAAATAACTGGACCAGTAGCCATGCATCCCTTCTGAACCCATCTCCAACTCTATCCCCTCTCCTTCCTAAGGAGAGACACATTCCTGCAGCAGAATCACTGCATTGAGAAGCTGTGAGCACTTCCAAAAAACAGGGCACGGCTGAGCCACTACTGCCTGCAAACACACCAAATACTGTTTCAAAGAGAGACAGAGAGAGGAACAGACATTTCCCTTCTGTGATGCCCATGCAAGAACTAAGCAATTGGTCTGACTTTTGAAATTTAAACAAAAAAAACCTTTTTCAATAAATTTCCTTTAACAAGAGATCTTGTGCACAAGGCTGGAGAAAGGAGGAAGCACCAGCAAGGCACAAACACAGCCAAGATCTTTCCAATATCTAACATAAGACTTTATCAGCACAATTCCCTAAGAAGGCCCTGCCTTGACTCCTCCAAGCCAACTTCTCCTTCCTTAACCAGATGCCTCAAAAGCATCTGATGTTTCACCGAAAGCTGCACCAGAGCTGTAGCAAAAGGCACAGCAGGTTCAGGAAGATGCTCTGAGGGCTGGAGCACCTCTCCTACAAAGCCAGAGCTGGGCTTGTTCAGCCTGGAGAAAAGAAGGCTCTGGGGAACCCTCATTTGGGCCCTCAGATGCCTAAAGGGGGCTCATGAAAAGGAGAGAGAGAGATTTTTCATACAGGCAGAAGGGTAAGACCAGGGCAATGGTTTCAAAGTGACACAGGGCAGGTTTGGATCAAATGTTAGAAGAAATTCTTTACTCAGAGGGTGGTAAAGCACTGGCACAGGCTGCCCAGAGAGGCAGTGGATGTCCCATCCCTGGAAGGGTTCAAGGCCAGGCTGGATGGGACCCTGAGCAACCTGGGATAGTGAGTGGCATCCCTGCCCATGGCAGGGGATTGGAAGCAGATGATTTTTAAGGTCCCTTCCAACCCAAACCATTCTGTGATTCTGTGATTCAAGCTCTCCACAGGAAGAGTTTCTGAAACGGGCATATTCACATCAAGATGTTCTACAGCTTCTTCTCTTTCCTTTCACTTGTAACATTTTTTAGCTAATTGGCTCCAGAATTTATAATGCTGGTGACAGCAGGCTGGCTGTGCAGGCAGAGGAGGAGGAGGAGGAGGAGGGGAGGGAAGGCAGAGCAGCTGCCAAGGCTGCCGGCACCATCTCCTGTTCTCAGCAAGTCACTGCAAAGCCCCAGCCCCAGCTCGGGATGCCGATGCTCACCCAGGCAGCTCAGGGTATTTTACACTTAGAAATATCACAAGACAACTTAGGAGGTTTTATGCAGACTCCAGAAAAAGCAGGAATCCAAATATGAAGTGCAGCTAAACCCACCGAATTTTGAAAAGGAGAAAATTAAGCAGCCGAGGGTGGGGGGGAAATGCAATTACAGCAGAAAAAACTGTGTTTCACCATTAGCATTGCACAATAAGAAGGTTTGTCAGGCACCGGTTTAGCCTACACATGTTCACATCCGTCAGCATTTCCATGATAAATCCTAATTTTCGCCATTGTTGATCACATTGAACTAAAACTTGGTATGCAAGTTTTTAGCACAGATGCTCAAATAAATTATGCACATTAGTCATTTAACTTTCAGAGCAGCAAGAGAAAGCTGCTTTTTGGGAGGGGGGTTGACTGCAATTTATGACAAGTTTTTTTTTGCCTTGCACAGCTAAAAAAGACAAGCAGCTCACTTCTTGAATAAACTTTCCAAGCAGTATGTCTTTTGTATAGATGATAAAACTTTGACAGTAGGAGAATATTTATGACTAATTAAAAATGCCTTCCCACCACCACCAGTGATATACTTTCAGTATTTTGCTCTATACATTCACAGGCAGCCACAAAGAATATTAAACACATAATGAAAATACCAATAAGAGCAGCCTGAAGGCAGCAGGCAGTAGAGATGATGTGATCCAGATGAGAAATTGTTCAAGAAGCAGTTAGTTATGGAGCTGAACAAAGTGTACATGCAGATATGATCAACTGATTGAGACATCCCAGGCCAGACAATCTATTTTTCAGACATAACCATATTCTGTGCAGTATTTGGACTGACACCACTTCACAGCAGGTTAAAAAATCCCATAGAATTCACGTTTACCTTGGTAAAACATCTCAGTGTATTCTGGCTGTCCTCATCAATCTGTTGAAAATAAACAATATCAACAGTCCCCTAAAGTACTTTAGAAAAATCCATAGTCTTCAAAACTCCTGTTATTACAGCAACTACAGTAGGTGTTCAAGTAAATGAGTATAAAAAGACAGAAAATTCATTTTGCATTCTGCCACCAATCTTCCTCTGGCTTCCCATGACTGCTCAGGAAAGCTATACTGCAGTTCTAGCATTACAAATTAAGAGACAAAACTGTTAAACACAGCCTTGTTTGACTGTTGATGTCTCCTCACGAAACATTTACACAGTTCAGGAGCCACGGTCACTACGGTCATTTTAAAATACTGTATGGGAAGACACAAATGTGTATTTGGGGGAGAAAGGAAGAAAAAATTCTTAACAGGTATGGATATACAGGAATTAATGTGTTTTATTTGCCTTAAAAACAATAGGTGGTGCAGAGCAGGCAGGATATGTGAGCAGAGATGTTTGTTTTCATTCACGAGGTGAGAAACTCGTGTCACTGTATAAAGGGACTCAGGAAAACACTCCAGAAACTAAATCCAGACTTCTTGGGTTCCATTCATCTGCCTCACCAGGAGCCACCCTGGTGACTTCAGCACTGACTCCAAAGGTGGTACCAACCTGATGGGCCCTACTCTCCCCAACTCACATCAAATTTTTCAAGGCACACTGCCACGCTGCAGAGGCAATAAAAGACAAATCCCTAAGAACTGGAAATCTTAAAGCACTACAATTCCCAGAGCTCTATACAAAGCTTGGCAGCAGGCTGAATATATGGTTTTACATAATACTACTGGTTTCAAAGTAGAATATTTTTGTACTGCTGCCTACTGCACAGCCGAGATTACAATTCCTCCCTTTGTATTCATATCACAAATATAACATGGATGTGGGGCACTCTTCCTTTGCCCATCAGCCTCCTGTAAATCATTAATTTGATCATAGCATCCCTCTGCTAAGAAGGAAAGAATAAGAATAATGAAAATAGATAATAAGTTTTGACTTCCAATTACTTCAATAATTCTAAATATTCATTCTGGTTTCTGAGAACTCTGGACTAGTATTAAGATACATCTATTTCATCTAGAATTTTTAGGAATTTTAATCTCACAGAAGTGAAAGATTTATAGTGTAGATGTGAGTCATGCACAGGAGAGATGCAAGGCAGATTTCTCCTTCCCTAACTTTTACAGTGCAGCTCCAAACACGGTGCCTGCTGTACCACACACTACCAAGAACAGCCTGTGCTTCCTACCAAATTAGCTGGTTATTTTTACACATTTTTCTGGTCAATAATGCCCACTGCTACCAAGGGAATGCTGAATCAGCATCTCCAGATGAGCACTAACAAATGAAAGCTATCGTTCATTCCAATAATAAAGAGATGCACAGACATCAGGGATGCTGTTGGTAGGAACACCCAGGGTCAATCACGACCCTGGAACAAGAAGAACTACTAAGAACAGAGTTGGTATTTTTTTTTTTAATCTTTAGAAGTGATCAGAGCACTGAATAGAGTGCTCTCACAGATTATTCTTGAATGTTCTCCCAGAAGTACAGTCAAATAAAAGGTAAGAAACCAAGTACCAATATTTGTACTGGTTTTGCACTCCAGTCTCCACAGAGCTCCAGGCTGAGAAGATGGTATCATTAGAGCTTTGTCTATCCCCTCTAGGCTGCTTTTTTTGGCTTTTTCTACATATTTTCTTTTGAAACAGAGAGAGAATAGTTCCATGAGCTCAAGAACCAAAGTTGCCTGGTTTCCTATGGATTTCTCTCTCCAACAGTGACTCCTGACCCAAGCAGACTTCTTTTTCTCATACCAAAATCACAAGAAACATGAAAAGCATGGAAATGATGCCAAGAACATTACCATGGCACTCTCAAATGCCAGGAGCCTTTGGAGAGCATGGGATGGCAGAAATGATGGATTGTGGTGCTGCCAGGGTGTCAGGAGAGAGCTCCCTCAGAGCTGCCTGATCTCCAGAGGAGCCTTCCTGACCATGGGACATTCCCAAGGGTCTGTTTGCTTGCAGGGCATGGCCTCAGGTTGTCTCTCCTGGAGATGGAGATCCCTTAAACTTGCTGGAATTCATGATTTTTGAGATCTCCACCATCTGCCAAGCTTGACAGAACACAACTTGCAAGTTCAAAAGTGTAGGGTAGGCACAGACAAATCTCATCTACATACACACACAAAGCACAGTAATAAGCCTCACTTCCTCAGGAAATCAGACTAAAAATGGCACAATCATGAAAAGCAAAGGTCTGGGCAAAATCCCATCTTTTTCAAATTGGAAGCATAAGTCAATGTCTTGGCTAAATTATTTTTTGCCTTCCTATTTTCTGCTAACTGTATGATAGAAAAAAAAACAGAAAAGCTTTGTATCTACCTAATTAGAGTCATGAATAACCAGATGTTGCTCTAGAAGCTTACTATATGAATATGTAGATTGGTCACTTAATGAGACACTATCGAGTACCTTCTGGTATAGAAGTGCAGGAAAGATCCATTTTGGGGAAAAGGAAAAGCAGCACCTACAGTCATTTCTTCATCATCTCACTCTGTAAAATGAATGCAGAACCTGCCAGCAGTTAATATTGCCCTGAAGCACTGTAAATAAACATTTGTCTGGTATCAGGCACACAGACACCTCCACATATAAATCAAGGTGCAATGTGCCATATAGATGAACAAAGGAAGAAAAAAAAAACCCTACCTAGTCCTGTATTAGACATTAAGTGCTTCTTTTGATCACAAAATAACTCATAAAGCCTATTAAAAAGCTAGCACTTCTTTCTCTGTCAGATAAAAGACACTTCACTGTAATTAAACTTCTGTCCAACTTTCCAGAAGATTAGGGGAAGAAGTCTGATAGGCTCTATTTGTTTTTGTGACTGACACTCACTGGGACATCCAAGGAATAGAGAGGTTGGGCAATAGATTTACAGCACTTCTGAGCTAACAGCACTTATGAAGATGGACAGTTCTGGGCTTATCATCACTCATTCATTTTTTTTTTATTAAAAAAAATCCCTGCTGCCCAACTCTAAAGCATTTTCTGTTCAGTTTGCAATCTACATTCCCTGGTCTTCATTGGTTTGGGGTTTTATTTCATTTTAAGCAACAACACACACGGCAGGTTGTTTGGGTAAATCAGCTTTACATGATTTATATGAATAAAGGTGGTAAACAACCATGTCTCTTAACAGGACTTCATGAGCAATTGCAGCAGGAAAATCCTTTTTCAAACGTTCTCTGTGTCCCTCTTCCTATATGAAACAATATGTCAAAACACATGGCTGGGTTTCTGACACGAGGTGATGGGAATGAGCCATCAGCTCTGGGATCTCAACACCAGAACCAAGGATTTACTGCTCTTCCATTTTCCTTGGTGTCCTTCATCCTGCCCAGAACCAACTTCACCTATGTTTTTCCTTGTGTTTAACTTCCCACAAGACATCTCAAGGTCCAAAGTCAGTATTGCACTTGGACAAAAGCAAAAGTAGAAACGGGAGGGACCACCAGTAACCATTTCCATGGTCTTTCAGAAGTGCAGCAAAGCTCAAGCCATAGAGCAACATCATTCCTTCACGTCAGCCATCTCATAGGACAATATTTCAAATTCTACAATACTGTGCCAGGATTGTTTTAGGAAATCTCTCCAGAGACTCCTAATATGCAGATAGGAAGCAGGCACAATAAATATGCAGCTTTTCACACTTTAAAAGAAACAGTGTAACTGCTACATCATTTCTCCACAAGACAAAATCTTAAGAACCACTTGGGTGACTTTCCATATTCCAAACTACAACCACCAACACATTTCAGCAGAAAAATGGGGGGGAAAATGGCCTTTAACGAATGGTGGCTGCATGGTTAAACTGACCCATTAATTAAATACCTTCCTTCCATCACCTTTCCCTAAACAGCAGAGCAGGTACACTTTTTGCTATCAAAGTGGCCCTGAACAATCTTCTTTTGAGCTTTTGAACCTTTGGATTGTTATCCTTGCTCTGCAGTTAAAAAGCTCCACAACACTTCCTGCTGCTGCTGCTGCTGAAAGTGTAATTTACTCTATTTATACAACTTCTAGCAACACACTCCAAAGCAGCACTGAGAGTCCATCAGGCACGATTAATGGCACTTTCAGCTACATTACTCAGCCATCCTGAAGTTGCCAAGAGCAGTGAGTTGCTGCCCATGTGTTCAGTGCTGAAGTGACCCTCTCCTCTTGCCCCATGCTGGCACCACAGGAAGGTTTTTCTCCCCTTAGCAAAAATAGCAAGCTCTGAGGGAGTCCACACAACTCAAACCTGTAAACAATCACTGTTAAAAGAAATTGATTTAAACCTACTGCTCAGGAAATTCAGTCCTGTGGTTCTGTGTCTAAAAGCATCCAATGTGAGTGATGGAGCAAATAGGATATGCATCATCATTTGATCTCTGGGAGGCCTGGGGACACTGGCAATTGCACAGGCTACACAAAATACAGATTGCAGTGCAGATCCCCGCGCAGGGAAATACCACTGCAAAGGTGGGTTTGAAGTGATGTTGCCTCTTTGTGTGGGATCGTCTCTATTGCCGTTTTAATTACAAAACACTGGCTCTAAAAAATGCACAGTAATAAATGGAAAGCAGGTCAAGAACGGAGGAATGAAAAAAAAAAATTCTGTTTAGTGAAGCCATTTGGAAAAGGTTTTTACCAGTGTGTTTATCCACCATAACTCCCCCTTCTAGACCAACTACAGGACACTGGGAGCAGAAACAGCAGCTGGCAAGAGTCTACCACAGTCACTGAGCAGTGTGGGAAAGACAGCATCACTGGGAACACAAACCCAGATGATTGCAGTGTAAAGACAGAGAATAATCAGCTTGGAAAAACCCCCTCNGGATCGTCTCTATTGCCGTTTTAATTACAAAACACTGGCTCTAAAAAATGCACAGTAATAAATGGAAAGCAGGTCAAGAACGGAGGAATGAAAAAAAAAATGTTCTGTTTAGTGAAGCCATTTGGAAAAGGTTTTTACCAGTGTGTTTATCCACCATAACTCCCCCTTCTAGACCAACTACAGGACACTGGGAGCAGAAACAGCAGCTGGCAAGAGTCTACCACAGTCACTGAGCAGTGTGGGAAAGACAGCATCACTGGGAACACAAACCCAGATGATTGCAGTGTAAAGACAGAGAATAATCAGCTTGGAAAAACCCCCTCCACCTTCCAGGCACTCTCCTGCCTGTGTTTAAAAGCTTGGTGATGAGCACACAAACACATCCACTGCACAGACTCCTTATCTGCCATGCAGGGAAGATGCCACAGAACCCTCTTCAACAGAACACTCAAATCTCTTCTGCTAAACACGGTTTTGCACTCTAGCAACAGGTAAGCCAGGACTATCTGGGATTCTCTCCTTCACTGCCATAAAAATAAATTCAGATGCCAACTTCTGATGATGTTTTCCTAAGCTTCTGCCAATTCATTAATTTTAAGGGAGAAAGCTTATCAAAGTTTTTAGGGTAGACACAAATTTTGTGGTGTTGGTACTGCACATTGGTCTGTACACACATAACCACTGACTGTATAAATCAAACATTGCACTATCACCACCAAAGACAACATATTTCAACTAAGGGCAAAAGAACCCATGGCTGAAAAAAAATTACAATAGGAAGCTGAGTAAGTGCTGGGCTCCATCACTAGAGGGAGGCATGATCACATATTAAGTTACTGTAATACACAGACAATCCTGAACACAATTACAAAACAAATAAAAGAGAAGACTATCAGCTAAATCTGGAAAAGATTTATGGAAAGGAGAAAATTAGGTTTGCTTCCTTAACGACGTTTTATTTCCAAAAACTCAAAGCCTTCTGCTGGGAACTTTCAAATCACCTGTACTGAAAGGTTTTTAAAAATTTATCTCATTGCCTTCTTTTTAAGGCAGAATAAGGTATGTGATAGAAGAAAGTCAAAATTATCAGTTTCAGAAATGACACACAGCATTGCATCAGGAAAATGTCAGAATTTTAATTTGAGCAGCTTTACAGCCCATTTAACTTGAAATCAAAAAGTAATTTTAATCATGTTTTTATTTTTAAACTAAATTGGCACAATTATATCTAGATGAACAGGCACTACCAAAAAGCTGCTTTTTCAACAGACAATTCCCCTTGGCCATTAATAAATTTAGAAAAAGCACTTCTCTGCGAGGCTGTGAAAAGCTGCCTAAATAAAAAAAAAAACCCAAATCAGTAACTCAAACACTACCATCATTCTTTGATTTGATCATTTAATCAATTGTGGATTCGAGGGTTTCCTTGGTTTATTTTTAATATACAGAATGTCTTTTTTTATTGGTGAGAGGCTGGTTTTTTCCCCTGTAAACTTCACAGCAAAAACCACCAAACAATTTGGCTGGCTCGCTCCTGGGAATTTACACTTAGCTAACCATTTTACAAGTGACTAAACAGTTTCATTAACAGCAGCAGCACAACCAAAGCTTTTAACACCCGGCTTGAATCCTGCCCATCATTAGGAAGGTGGAGCCCCAAACACGATCATCTCTGGAACCAAAATGCAGCTCCTGCCTCAGGAGACACATCAGGAAATGCTGCCCACGTCAAGCTAAGTGTGCCCACCCAGAGCTCAATCACACAGTATTTGACTGCTTTACATTCTGCATTTTTACACCAAAGGATGAAATTCTGCACACTCCTGTTGCTCAGACAAGGCAGCTACGACCCTGCAATGCAAACAGTCCTGGGTCTTTTTGAAAGACAGAGATATTGCTTTGAACAAGAATAGACAGAGGGCTCCTAATGTGAGGAATTAAGCAGGGAGGGAAGCAGGAATATGTGCACTGAGGGTGAGAAGCACTGTCTGGCATGCTGCATTCACGAAGGCTGAGGAACCTCAGCTGAGGCAAGTGGAGCAGCATAGATAGGAAAGTTTAGCTCTGGCAGACAAATTCATTTCCCCATTACATATTCACTCCCACAGGAGGGCAATGGTTTAAACACCCTCATGTTTCAAACACGCATCTCACTCCGTAAACAGGCTGCTCCTCTCCAAGCCTGGCAGTACTTTGCCACCAGAACTGCAAACATCCTTTTCCTCCACCATCTCCACAACCTGGTCCTTTTAGCAGTCAAATCACAGTCCTCAGAGCCCCTACTCCCTTTCCCATACCCAGCTGGGTACTTGGCACATTTTGCTTTGTGACATTCCCTTTCCAGATGAAATGGTCTGGGAAAGAACCTCATTTCTCCTCCACTGTAGCTCATAACATAAAGTTTGATTAACTCTTCACTGCATCACCCACAGTGCTTCATCTTTTTCTTCCTGCAAGGATTTCTGTAAGCAAAAAGCCCTTTATCAACACGAGAAAGAAGAGAAGGCAGCACGGAAGGCTCCATGGAACAGCAAGGAAATATAAAGAGCTGGTCTCTCAGTTTGCAGTCCTTGTTTCCTCCCTCTGTGCTTTAACACGGCAGAGTCTTGCTGCCAGCATCCCCTCCTGGAGTCACTCACCTGTTCATGAAGGTGGAGTTCTGCTCTTTCAGGGCAAGCTCCCGTTGCTGCAGGGCCACAATTTGCCCCGAGAGGTCATCAGGTGTCCTATGCAATTAAAAGAAAATAAAAACTTTTAACGAATCATTGGTTGTAAATCTGTATTCCATACACAACCATAAAACAGGTCTCACCAAAAGCAGCCAGGGCAATTTCCTGGGGCCAAACCTGTTGCAGTCCCTTAGAACAACACAGAGCTGCAGCCTGGGCAGCTCACTTAAAATCTGAAGCCACCACAGCATGAGCACAGGATTAGTAGTAAGAGGGCAAGAAAAGGAGGAAATGAATGTAAATACAGAGTGTACAGTTCAACAACTCTGGCTACAGCTGAACACCCTCTGAGAGTGCAGAGGTTCAGGTACATCACAGGTGACTCAGCAGTGTTCCCACAGAGCTACCAGTGTGCTGACTTCAGTCCCTCACACACGCCGTGACTCCAGAGCCACAGGAGAAAAAACCCAAATCTCTCAGCTCTGGTAACACTTCAGATGTCACTGATAACCTTTTCTTGTCAAAGAGATCAGAGACTTCTACAGACCCGCTGGCAACAACTCTGCAGTTGTCAGAAATAGGTTTATTTTTTCATCAAATCCAATGACAAATGCTTAAAGGTAATGGAATGGGATCAAGATAGCTCCAGTCTGGCAGGTCCATCAGCAGTCTCTGCAGGAGGAAACTGTTCTTTCAGAGGCCTCTCTTACAGTCATAAAAATAAAAATTTGTCTTGCGCCATCAGAAAGGTTTTCCCACCCTAAAACAGAAGCATCTCTATCACAGTTCCCAAAGGAAAGGAAGCTGGAAAGGGCATCCCTCTATCTCCTGGGTACATATATATTTTGTGCTCCAGCAAGGTGCACCACCCACAAAGGGGAAGAGTGACCCAGACCTTGAAAGGGTTTTTCAGAGGGAGCAAGTGGGAAGGCAGTTCTGCAGCAGTGAAATCTGCAGACACAATCTATCACGTCCCCCAAAAAGTAACTCAAGCTCCCACTGTTGCTGCCAGGCCCGGTCAGATTCTACACTCTTGAATACAGCACTGGAATGAGGCTGCTGCCACTTCAAAAACTGAACAGGGAAAAGTGCTTCTAGCTCGATCACTGGATTCTGACTGAATCTAGGACTAAAGGAGCCCTTTTTATGATGAAAATATTTTTCAGCCAGCTACCTACATCAGTAAAAAGCCATCACTTTTTCTCTTTAATCGTCTGTCACTTTCAGTCGAGTGAAAATTAGTTAAACACTGAGTTGGTGCAGATAGGATTCAATTTTGGCAATCCCAGCTGAAAGATTCTTGCATTTCACTTCCAGAATTGCAAACCTGTATCCTTCCTCAGCAGAAAATTTTGAGGCCTCTACTACCACTTGTGTTACATCCAAGTCTTAATAGTCAATATACAATAAAACAGATGGAAGTGTTCTCCCATCAGAGAATGGAGACAGATTGCAGCAAAGAAATCAGTCAGGACAGGACACCACACTCACCAGCCAAGGAAATTATGAGAAGAAACCAAGACACAACCTGGAGATGACTTGGCTAAAATATCCGAAAGTAAAATTCTGGTAGCAGAGACAAGTAATTTTAAGCCAACGTGCACCTGGGTTTTCCAACATGTTGCAGCATTAAATAACATTTCAAAGTTCTGTAGCTGAGCCTGAAGGGATCCTTAACTTGAGCACTTCACCAGCTCTTTACTGAGGGCTACTAATGGCTGGGCATCAGAGGAAACACCAGGGAAAGGGTCTGGGCACACTCAGTCTGTTTGGCAGAAAGAAGCTGTAAGCAGACACACCAATTTCCACAGGAAAAATCTTTGTACAATGTAATGCCAAGTCAACAAGGCTCTGAAAAATGCAGTTCTAAGCCTCTAATAAATCACCCAAATACAGCAGATTTATCATAAGGATAGTTAGTATCAGGCAGCTCTCTGGTCATGTTGAGTGCCAGCCCCCAACACCAGTGTTCGGTCCCTGCATCAATGAAATAATTTCACAGATTCTTTTTTTCTTTTTCATGTGCAAGAAAAGTATGTCTGCCTTGATTTTTTTCTCAATTTTTTCAGAAATTCAGACCATAATCTATTAGGACTGAGATGAGGAACTGAAATTAGTCCAACAGTGAAATAAGAGAGAACTATAAAAGCCACAGATTTCTAGTAATGATAGCTCCTGACCGATTTCCAATAAAAAACAATCACTCTCATCTGTTCAGTCATTCAAACCAACAATCAGCTCCCAATCTCAGTTCCAGCAATTGGCAGCTTTAGGTTTACACTTAGTTCTGGACGATGTTTTATTGGCATTAGATACCTTTTATTATTTTATTTCAAGTGGAGCAGCATAGATATATAACAGAAAAGCCAATGGGTATTAATCCCCTGTAAGGAAAAGCTCACTTTCTGTAACACTAAATCATGTCAGGTGATCAGAGACACCTTTGCATGCACTCTGCTGTCAAACACCCTTATTGAGAGGTTTCAAAGCCTGGTTCTGAGCTCTGCACCCTACCCTGAGCACCAAGACTTTGGCAAAAGCCGAATTTCCACAGATCCAAGCAGAGGAACGACACTGCATGCACAATGAAATTAAATCAGAGCTTTCAATTTGAAGAGAATTGGTCAAGTCCCAAAGCCCTGCAAGCACCAACCAGCTGTAACCAGCCCTCTCATTGCACGAGTTTCTGCAAACAATGCCATGGAAAGAGAGAAATCTGTCAGCATCCCAACACACAGCAACGTGTTCTGGCCTTCAGAGCCTTGGCTGATGCCTGTAATTTTTGCTAAGCTCTGTCCATTCCCTATGGAACAGTTGAAATCAAAACCAGTATTGGAAAGCCAAAGAAATCTGCTTTAAGAGGATCTTTATGACAACACAGCTTTCCAACACTACTGGGATCACCATGGCGTGTTGAGGGAAGTTTGAAACCCTGTCCTCACCCAAAGAGAGCCAGAACTGCCTTTCTGAAAAGCTGAGCACTGCCACTGTGTTCACTCTGCAAACCTGCAGGCAGCTTCCTTCCCCATGGAACCACCAAAAACCTTCCCCATGGAACCACCAAAAACCCCACACCTCGTGTGCACCAGGCATCCAAAAACCTGCAAAGGGACCCACAGAAGGGTCCAGTTCAGGGCAGGCTGTTATCAAAACTGATTCATGTGCTTTGTAATCATACAGTTATCATGAACAAGTGATAAAGTGGCTTCCAAAATGCAGGAGCAAGTGAAATCACTGCCTTCAGTTCCCTTCTCCTGAGTAAGGCACAAGGAGCCAAAAGATAGAATGTGGTTCCTCTGTCTCACCTTCCCATCCTGAGACCCCCTTTCCTTAAGCAAAATTCATAAAAACAAACAGTTGAATTTAAGCCTAATTTGGACAAGGTTATCTTTTGCCCTAAACAAGCAAATTAGTCCAGCAGTTTACAGCACAGTAAGGCAGGAGGGGAACATAACCAAAGCTCTTTGCCTTCCTTTGAAGCACAGATAATTTGAAAAGGAGAAATTTAAGAATGATGAAAACGTAAAACCATTCAAGTGAAGTGAAAAATTAACTTAATGGGATGTCCAGCCAAGTCATACAATGACTTTTAGTGCCCACTGTCACACTTTTAAGGAAAATGGCTTATGCTCTTTTATATACCTTCTTTTTTTAATGCACACAACTGACATTTCCTGGGATCTGGAGGAACACTCTGTTCTTAGTTAAGCATCTATTACCATTTCAGTATAAACTGTGACAGTTACACACTGAGAATTAGCTGTCGAAGGAACATTTAAACCAAGACTCTGTAAGTAGATGAAAATGTTAAAGAAAAAATTTTTTATTTATAATTTATTAGAATGTCAACTTCTTATTGCTTCTATAACGTTTCAAAATGTACAGCAAAGGAAGAGTTTTGATTGTAGCTAGAGATCAGACATTAAATTTTAAGTATGGAAGTGGAAGACAAAAGTAAAACTAAAGAGAAAAACAGGCACTTCATCGACTATATTTGGAGGACTGAGCTCTTCACTGCTTTTTGTTTAATTAAATTTGATTCAAACTACCAAACTAATACCACATTTATAATACTAAATTACTCAGAATTACTTATTTTTGGAAGTCTGCTGAATTAACATTTCTCTTTACAGTTTTAGCTCAGTATGAATACACAATGACAGATTTGGTTGTCTCAACTAAGTCATATTAAATTGAAACTGAACGTTACCAGATTTTTGGCACAGTATTTTTCAGTTTTACACTTAAACATAATTAACTGACAAAGACCAGAGACAGACGTTTGTATTAAAGTGCTTGTTAAGAAAATAAGGCACAGAAGGGAAGGCTACATCTGCTTAATTCTCTTCTATGAAAAACAATTTCCAGGTGTTTTTGTGAATTTTGGGGTTTAGTCTGGGATTTTTTTTAAAGGTAATCTCCCAGAAGTATAAAATATTTCTTTTGTTCCTTCTCTGTTTTTGTATTACGTATAAGGAAACGTAAGAAGATTCTGAAATTCTCCTCTCCCCAAGAAGAACCTTTTCTACTTTTACAAAAATTTAATCTTCTTCCTAGGCAGGAAAACAACAGCATCTGAAGAACAAACAGAATGATAACATGACAACAAGAGAAGATTTCTGGAAAGGCAATTTAGTTGTTGTAAATATTTCTTTATGATTAGAAAGGCCACGGAATTCCTGTAATAGTCTTTTCCTGTATGTTTGAAGTGAGTCTCAAACATCCTCTTTGTATATTTGATCTCCTCAACTGCTTTAACTCCTCTGTCTCTGGTTTACAGGACTCCTGTCTATTTCTGAAGCTTCACCAAGTCCAAAAGCAGCTCAGTTCCTGGAAGGACTCACCCTGCAAGAAAGTTCAACAAATAACAATAATCACAACAGCTCACAAAGACTTCCCAGGATACAGCAGAGAGCCCTAAAGTTTAATTTGGTCATATTAACTCCACGTTTGTTATGAGAAAGGTAAAAACTGCTTAATATCCCTTTCTCCTCAGAATATGCACCCCCTCCCTGGGAGCATTCCTTAGCTCCCCTTCACCACTAAATACTGCCACTAAAATCTGGCATCCAGACCTGGAAGTTCTGAGAGTTAACTTTCACATCAACAACAATTCTCCTGCAGAAAAGCCCCTTCAAGCTGCAGCCCAGGTAGTTATCCCTGTTTGTTCCTACCTCCATGCCTACATCCTCCTTTTCTATTCCTGACTACAGTAACTAATCCATATGCTCTGGAATCTCCTACACACATTAGTCACAAAAACAAATCCTCAATGTTTCCAGGCAATTAGGACACATTTAGTGCTTTGTAGGACTTTGATTAAAATGTTTTGAAGAGCAGTCACAAACCTTTACTCATTGAAATGAAGGTGCCAAGAGCTGTCAAACCCACAAAACTAAGGTATACCTGAGACTGTTTCTCCAACAAAGTGGCTGCTTAATATTTTATGTACAAAGTAAATGGAGGAAATCTGCAGCGTAAGTGGAAGCAATAAGCAATCTCAGCCTCGGAGGTTCCCTTCATTTAGAGAACTCTTATTTGTGTACAGATAGAATCAACAAATCCAATTGCTCTTTACCAAAGCAAATGTCCCCATTAACCACTTGAAGCAGAAGAACAACTTATTTGTAAGAAAACATTTTAAGTGTTTGTAAGTGTCTTGACAATTCTAAAGACAATTGATATGTCTCTTTTGAAGCAATTGCAAAACTAGCAATTAATCCAATCAAGCCCTAATTTGAAGAGGGGAGGGAAAAAAAAGGAAAAAACTATCGTAGATTCTAGTTAATAGACTTACTTGGATTTTAATGAAGAAAGCTTTTTTCCTTCCAAAGTTAACAATATAGAATCGTAACAGCTTATTGTTCAAGTGTCATTTCTACTTTAAAGATATAAATAAGGGCTAAACAAGATTAATTTTATCTTACTTGGGAAATAAAATTCACCATTGGGCAGACATTTCAACAGTCCAAACTTCTTTCTCATCCCTGCCACTGCCCTAAGAGCATGCACAGAACAATCCACAGAAACCTGGTAACCAACACACTCCCCAGTGGAATGGAACCTCCCAAGTGAAAGGCTTTCAGAGACCTCCAGCAGAGGGAATTACACACAGCAGCACCAAACCTGCTGATCTGAAAGATAAAAATACTCAGCTTTTGGGTTTGCCACTGCATGCTCAATCACATGGCAAAATTTAAACCTTTGAGAGGTCATGGTGAAACAAAAATTTTGCGGAGTCATCAAGAGACCTTTATGAGATGTAACTTTATAAATGTATTTAACATACAACTCAAGAGATATGGAGTGTCTCTGCTAAGTTGGGAAATATTTTTTTGTCCTGTTTTTCCTATACAAGAAAATAAAGAGTTCTTAAGGTCTTAACCCAACAGATTAGACACTGAAGAAAAAGAAAAAAAACACACAAACTTCTAAAGCCCCTTTCAGGTATTCACCAGCACTAGCACAGAAGCTGTGAAGTTGGAAGTCATCAAAAGGGATTTTAAAAACGGCTGTTACTGCTCTCATGCTAACAGAGATATCAGCACAATCTTTACAATTACAGAAGCAAATGTATTTTCTCAATTCACAATTTAGTGAATGTAATTATATATTAATGACAACGTTGAAAGGAAATTATTGTGGCACACAATTTCCTACCTACTGCCCTTAAGACTTCAAGCACAAAATGTAAACAAACTTAATAATGTAATGTTTCATTTTACTGCAGCAACAGCAAAAGCTGTTTTAAGTCTTTTTCCTAATCACAAACTTAATTTGAGAAAAAAGCAACAGCTAAAGGGAAAAATAATGCCGTGAAATGAACAAAAACTTCTTTTAAGGAGTCATAAGTAGGGTTGTTTTTCCCATAGTTTCTATCTGTCACTGGAGTTGGAACAATCATTTTGGCAACCTGAGGTTGGGCAAGAGAGGACAATGTGAACAGGGGAGCCAAGAGACTTCATGAGGAGGGTGGGGGAAAATCAAACTCATCTAAAGAACAGAATGACAGCAGAATACCAATTATGTATTCTAACCCCGTGGGTTAGAATCCTTAGATTTTCAAGGCATTTGGAGAGTTGCAAATAGTAAGAAACAAAAATTAGTATCTGAAAACCAGAGTGAAATACAAGGATATGTTCGTCAGAAACAAACTCCAAACAGACAGATGTTGTATCTTTCACAGAGATACCATTCAACAGAGGGTCATGAGAAACCCTGAAAACCATTCCAGGCTAATTACCAGGATTATACAAAACTGGGAAAGAACCCCGACAGCTAAAAAATGAAGGCAATAAATGAAACTTCCAGAAGATCAGGCAGAAGCTTCTCTTTCTAACTTCCATGTCAGTGAATAAAAGCTCATTCAGAGATTTGCTCCTCACCAAGCTGAGGCCCCAGCAGCAAGGGCTGGTTATAACAGAAGGATCTGAAATAAAAATATTTAACTCTTTAGCTTTCAAATTAGGCAAGAATATCTATTCAAATAAACAGACAATTTTACCAAACCTCAACTGGTTCCATTCTGCAAGGTCACTCTCAAGACTTTTGAAGAGACCTGGACCAGCCTAGAAATAGGCATCATCAGCTTCTTCTCAAGGAAGGAGGCGTGGGACACAGAGACAAGACCCAAAAATCCTCCAAAACCTAAAACCAAATATAATTTGCATGTATCCAACATGCCCTTCTGGCATAACTTCTACCCCCATGGAAATTACCAACAGAGACATCATTTTTCCAGATAGCCAGGGCTCCTGTCTGGCAGGAGAGCTCCTGCTGCAGCCAAGGCTGGCTACTGACAATTTATGTACATTTGACTATTTTACAGATTGCACTGAATTGATGGTCTTGTTGTTTTGACACCTGCCTGAGATAATCCTTACAGAATATTAATTTACCTAAGTCCTTGTATTGTTTTCAACATCTTTATTGATCCTGTTGTTTACCCAGACTCTTATCAGCTGAAAATATTAGCCAGCAGTAACACAAAGCCCCTAACCTTGAGCAAGAGGAAATACTATTAATGGCTGGAGACAGGTCCTTGGGAGAGTCTAGACCATATTTTCAAATACTTTTATATAAAGTGATTTGATATCCCATATATTATTCTTATTTACTTCTGATTACAATCACATACTTATTCAATCTCATGGCAGGAATGGCCACTTTAAACTGCAAGTTTAAGCTACAGTAGAAGTTATTTTAACTGGGTTTTTTAAATATCAATCCAGTAACAGTCACAGGTAAATTTATGGTAACAATTTTAGAAAGAATGAAAAGCATACTGCTTGTATGTTCACCTGGAATTCTAAGTTATTCTTTCAGATAAAAAATTGAGGTTAAGCCTGTTGCTTTGATTAATTAAAAACTACTCAAATTCAGTAAAAGATTATTTCAAACCATTTCACAACAGATGCCTCACCTCTGCCAGAAGCAGAACGTAAAACATCTAAATTTCAGCAAATGTGAGAGGTTAAAAGCCTTACTGAAGTACAGAAAACACAGCTGATAAATGATTATATTTATCATGAAAATCAATAGCAGAACAACAAAATTAAACAATGCCTAAGGAAAATGCTTGCACTGTCAGCAGCCACAGGCTCCTATGGGGCATTTGTATTAAGATGGCAAAAAAGGCATCAGGTGCCTCTGAGGCCCTGTTTGTGGTAATTACATCAAGGCATAAAACATCTGAGGTAGGACTAGATATCCCTAGAAACCAGACCAGAGCAATGCCTGAATTTTAGAAACTGAGGCACAAAGACTGCACAATATGATTAGAGAGACTCAAAAATCTCTACTTCAATGTAAGAAAATGAAACCCCACACTGATTTAATAGATGATTAAAGCTATCAATCATAGGCACTGTCTCCTAAATCTTTTGTTTCCTAACTGGAAACAGTCAAATATCAGTATGCAACACCATTTTTGCAAGCCACACTAATCAGTTAATCCTAAAACATGAGTTTAAATCCCAGCTTTTTGCTTAGCCTAGCCTCACAATCAGCTACCACATCGTTTGCCACCGAGTTCATTTCCCATTCAGAGCCTGTTGATCAATTCCTGGTTTTAACAAACCCAGGAGCACGTGAGCTCAGCGTGCAGAACCCCCAGCCCTGGCTCAGACCTCCCCTCTCAAGGAAGCACATTTCCCTCTCAGCTGTCCACGGGCTTCATCCAGGAAAACGAATTACACACGTCCCCAGACACATGTAAATAAACTGAAGAAATTTCAGATTTACAGCGCTGTCTTCAAACCCTCTCCCCCAGCTCAGGGAGGATTAAAAAGGACTTCAAAGAAGCCTGAGTTCCAATTAAAACACTGTGACCACCCTGGGGACGCAAAAATATTCCTCTGATTAGTGAGATGCGCTCTTTGAACTGTTTAGCTAAAAAAAGCTTTCAGAACTTTAAACAAATGCAGTAATTCTCATACTTTTTTTTTTTTTTTTTTGAAAGTTTCTAAAAATTTAATATTCAAAGTGAAGGACAAATAACATTTAAAATGGAAAGTTTTATGGAAGCCCATTAGCACATCAGCTCTAGGCATCTAACATGAGACACACCAAGACCTGAGTGCTGCAGTCCCAGCACAAAGCAGATGACACAAGTTGTCAGAACAGAAGAGCCCAGAGTGTCACTGCTGCTGCAGAGGTGGTGGCACCCCTGTGTTATGATATCCCAATCTCAGCAGCCCTCAGAACCACTCTCCCTGAAGGGCAGAGCACATCAATCCCACCTCGTTCTGAAATTCTGCTTTATTTCCTTAACATCCAAAGCTCCCAAGCCACACACACAAAGTGTCTCACATCCAAGTTCTTTGACACATGGTGATAATACAACAGTTACCCTCAGACTCAGCAATTAGCACAGATTTAAATAAAAAGCTCTTCCTATGTTTGCTGCAAAGAAAAACAAAAGAAAGAAACCAACTCCCTCCATCCCCTCAGACTCCCACTCCCAAAACCAGAGCTGAATTACATACTCCAGAAGTTTTAACATCAAGAACAAAGAATGCTAAGAACAGGTGCTGGGAAAATAACTGAGGCTTAGAGCATGCCAAAGCAGTTGGAGCTAAGTGGGCATAATAAACCTGCCTGTGAAAGCCAAACCCCAATCACCCTCACCTATAAGGAATGAATAATTCATGGCAGAAGGAGATAGAAGCAGACTTTAAGACTTGTTCACAGAAAGTGGAACTGCTGAAGTGTAATTGCACTACAGATGTAAACAGTGGCATTTCAACAATTACTCTTCTCCTTTTGCCAGCTTGCTCTCAAAAACCCACACTCAGCTCAGCTCCCTGCATCCAGCACAGGGTTCAGAGCAGCCAAAAGCAATTGTGGCTTCCCTGTGTCTGTCACGGCTCCTGGGACTGCGATTCAGGTAAGGACAGCACTGGGGTCACAAGCACTTGGACATCATCCTGGCTTGCTGCTGTCATCAAGCTTTGAACACCTTCAATGCCTGAAGCTACTGGGGGAGGCACTACTAAGATGAGATCATAAACACTGTCAGAGTTTGAAAGGTATCCACAGAAGTGAAAGCTCCAATCCTCTCTGCTAAAAGAAACAACCACCCTTTTTTCACACCACTTTCACATCCTTCCTTTCATTCACATTTACCTTCAAGATCTTGCTTCATCGTGCTGTAGGATACAGAACTACCCACAAACCAGTTACTTTTCCTTTTTTTATTAAGTGGATGCCTCAGAACCAACCAGACAAGAATAAAAGAACTAAACAGCCTTCCCAAAGTCTTTAAAATATCCATGCTCGTGGAGATCTCCTCCTGGCTTTCCAGGATCTTCAGCTTCCAGATTCTGCTCGCTGCTGGTGTGACTGCAGCTTGTACAACAGCTCTACAACCGAGGAAAAGGTGCACCAGAACATTCCCAACTCCTCAGATCTCAATGGAACTTGATTGGGAAGATACTGAAAAGCATTTATAACCAAAGTGTAGAAGGCAGTCCTATTTATACAATGACTATTATGTACCTGAGATGCTAAATGTGTCTTCAGAAAGCACAAATGAAAGCTGCAGCCATTACACCACAAAATAATACAAGTTCCTGGTGCAGAGCTCCCTCACTCAGCTGCTTTCCTCCAAAGCTTGTCTGAATTCTCAAGTTTTCCTGTTACATCACCAAGAAAAAGTTTAATGTACTTCAGCCATTCTGGTTTGCAACCTGAGCAGATGCCAGCTAAAAGAATTCTCCAATCTCAGCTCATCCCTCCTTCCTCTGCTGAGCCACAGCTTCTCTCGTAGAACCCCCCACTTTAGAAGAATCCCAAAGAAACAGTGCCAGAAATCCACATTTCTTCTAGAACTGGATACCACCAGTATGTTTAGTACTAAACCTGTGCAAAGACAGGATTAAATGAAAGCACAAAGGCATATGGAAAACAAATCCCTCTGTACTTGAAAGCAACTTTGCAAATGCAAATGTTTACAGAACACCTGGCCACATGCTGAGCATTTACTCTGCAGAGTCATGTATCAAGACCAGGATTTCTGAACTGCCAAGACACCTTTTTTTTATCACATTTACTATATTTTTAAACAAGAAAATCTGCACACAGCACAGGACAGAGAGAAGACACTGTTAAAAATTTTTGTAACTAATGCTTAAATGGGTAGAGAGCTTTTTGCAAGCCTGCGTAAGAGGCTGGCAGAAAAATTATAAAGTCACATCTTCAAGTTGTACTTTTCATGTAAGGAGATGAACTCTTCAATCAGTGCAAGAAACACACAGAAAGGTTCAACAAGTAGGAGCCTTCACAGGAAACCAACACCTCTCTGCACAGGCATCCTGCTGCCCTCTGCTCCACGTCACACAAGCAGACACATCCTTCACTGGCACACCTTTTCCCAGAGAGGACTTGCAAAATCCCGAAGGGATGGGCACAATTACTGTACTGAGAGATTCAAATATATCCTACAAAGAAACCTTTTTGCTGCAAACCCAGGGAACTACATAAACAACCCCAATTTCCACGTGCATATTCACCAGAGTCTGTAAAACTATCCATTTTTTAGCAGGTTTAAAACAAACGCTCCAACATGCAGCTCTCAGAAAGGAGAAACGAGAGACGCCTATTGATTAGGTGTCAGGGCTACCTCAGGAAAGAGAGAAAGAACATAATAGGGGAAACAAAAGTTGCCCACTACATCCTCCCTTCAGCAAGCACAAAGGCTTTAAATACATGAAACCAGCTCAACTGTGTAGTTACCCTCTGAAAGGCCGTCAATTACCTAAATTGGGCTATGTGGCAGGGAGGAATAAAAATGAGACAGGGTCAAAACAGCTCCGGAATTAATTGGGAGGGGAGAGGGTATGTTTCAAAAGAGGGAGAGTTTTCATTCTTGCCTGCTTTCCTTCTCCCTCACTCTCCAGCAATCACCAGGGCCCAAAGAGACAGCAGAGGAAGATTTCATTAATAAATTTATTTCAACTTTCTTTTCAATGGCGCTAAGAATGTATGCAAATCCATTCATAATTAGGTTTAAAAATTCCATTTCATGGGATAATCAGACTTCAAAAAACTCAATTTTAGTTTTAATCAGATTTTAACAAGGATATTAAGTCCATTTCGTTCAGAAGAGGGAGAAACGGTGAATTTAACACAAAATGTATTCAAGCTTAGCCCTGGGAGATAATTAAATAAAATTAATTTGGCAAGGGTTGTCTGTAAATGGAAACGCTCCAGACAGCAGAGCAGGTTCCTGAAGGAAACAAAAGCAGTTCATTACTGTACAAACAGATACAAAGCTTATTGTTCAGACAGAAGAGAATTGCAGCTCCTCCACAACAGCAGGACAACCTGAGCCCTTGAGCTGCCTCTGACAAATGCAGCAGTGTGTGGAGGAGGAGAAGGTAATTATTTCCTCTTGTTTCAGCTAAGTCCCCACTCCCCTAGCACAGCAAGGAGGGAAAATGCAGGGGACAGCATATACAAACCTAACAATCCCAAATTACTAAGCAGAGAAAATTATAAGAAACAACCTAGTGAGAGACAGCTCCTTTAAACTATGAAAACCCACATACAAACTTGAGGCTGTCAGCAAGATTCTTGCTAGATATGATTCTGTCAAATTCCATGTAATGATTTAGTCACACCGTAGAACTGAATCCCAGCTTAATGCCAAAAGCATCCCATTCTCCCTGATAAAAGCCACGGACTGATACAGATGCTAAAACTTTGGTAACTGTCCTTCTGATGCTTGAATTCTTAAGGACCAAATATTGATTTTGTAGTCATTACAACCTTAGATACAAAAATGCAGTTCTGTTAACGCTGGGTATCAGATGTGTCTGACACTTCATTATTTTAACATCACAGTGGTACCAGACTATGAAAGTTACTCCTGGTAAACACTCAACTTTGCTGTAGAGTCAGACATTCTGGTTTAGGTTTTCATGATGTATATTGGTTAAGGGTTTACCTAAACTTTCCCCCAACACTGGACACTTTTAAGGTTCAGCTGGAACCAGTGCTGGGCCATCTTGTCCAGACCAGGCTCTTGCCAGGAAAGGCTGAACCTCGAGGTCCTTTCCAGGCTGGTATTCTACAAATCTGTGAAAATCTGCTGACCTGGACACACCGTCACTGAAAGGAACAGAATACAAAAACCAGAGAGATATTTCTGGAAACGAAAAAGCTATTTTAACTATCAGTTAAATGACATTGAGAAATGGCATGTTTATCTTTAGCAGCTGTCACAAGCCATCCAGACAGGAGCACGTGCATTTCCAAGACCTATGTCTACTCAATTAGAAAAAAAAATTCAGATCATTTTTTCACTCTTCCTCTCTGCCAGCCTTGCAAATGTATCAGCTATTTCAAAGTGCCAATTGCATTTCCCCTTGCCAGCTACTTGCAGACAGGTGAGCCAAAAGGTGTTGTGTGACCTTGACAAGTGGGCCAGCTCTCCAGAAGGCAGGTGATTGCCTTTGCCAAAGGCACACTGGAAACCATCAGGCCTAAATGAAAGGCTTGTCACAAAACAGGCTTGATGCCGTCAACCTTGGCTGCTACATTTGCAGAAAACCACCTGAAGCCACAAAGCCTTATCTCTGGGAGTACAAAGAGCACAGAGTCAAACGCCATTTGCAAACACAGCAGCAAAACTGAGTACAAAAAACTCATAACTAGGTTAAAGCATCATCTTCTAGTGGAGCCAAGAGCAGAGCTGTGAAGTATTCCCAGAAGCTGTCCCAGTTTAACTGGATGAACAGCTGACTTCTCTGAGAATGCAGATACTGAGCATATTCTCAGTCAAAGCCAGATACCCCATTTCTGCCCTGCTTAGAAAAGTTAGCAGGATTTCAAACCATCACCGAAGAGCTTGATGTGTATCACAGCAAGAGGATGACTGTTTCATTAAAACAGAAAATAAATCAACTTGGTCAGCAGGGAATAACTCAAGAAAATCCAGACTTTCATATTTCTTTCTACCCAAAAGATTTATCTTCCCTTTTACTACACTGTTCATATCAGAGTATCTCTGGAAGACAGTTTAAACAAGTAATAAGAATTCAAAAGCAATTACAACAAGAACAACTTGTGCCTGAAAATGGTTCTTGCAATAGCTGCCCATTACTCCCTGCAGAGACATAGAAATTGTTAACTCTGCTGACAAGAGAGTTGAGAATAATGCAGAGAAAGGGAGACAGTGAGGACTGAGTCCTAGAGGTAATAACAAAGCAGAGAAGAGATGCTCGAAATCTTAATCAATGCTTTTCTAGAAAAGCCAAAACTGTACCTATGTTGGAAGGTTAGGCTCTGTGACAGATCTGTGCCTGCTTAGAGCAAAAGGCAACAAAGTTGAGAGCAGCTTCACTGCTGCAGAGGTTTCTACTACACGATTCAAAACCTATCACCCTCTTACAAGAACATCACTCTGCAGGACATGACTTCGTTAGAAAAAAACCATTTTGCTGCAGGGTGATGACCAAAATACGTGCAGAACATTTATTTGAAAAAGTAAGTTTTGCCAATGCACTCCTAGAATTTTCCATCAGTGGCAGGGAGGGAGAGAAGGTCCCGTGCACCTCCACCCTTACCTGCCTTGGCTGAGTGGGAGAGCTGGAATGTTTTATCTCCTTTCTGCTGAGCAGGCCTGGCTCCATTTCCTACAAACTGTTCTAACCCCACTGGGAGCTGCATCTCAAAGGAGCCCTGAGCTCTCATTTCAGGTATGCAGGTCAGCACTTCGGTAACAACCTTCAGACACTGATTCTGGGTGTTCACTAAACACAGGGACCCACTCAGCCCCCAACACCTCCCATCTTTGCTGCCAAAATGGGAATCTTCCCAGTTATCCCAGCCCCAGTGCTCTTGCCAGCCTGGTGCAGTGTTTGCTCTCATTCATGCAGCTCACTTCAGGCTGTGGGTTTTGTAGGTTAAGACAAAAAAAAACCTTTTCATTTTGTCTCAAACAGAAAAAGGCACCATTTATATAAACAGCAACAATTTAGGAAGCTCACTGCTCTCTAATACCTTACAACTTTGTTGAATATTGTTTCAAAAAAGAAAAATTATAGCTGAAAGCAAAACATTTTTCTATTTATTCCATGCACATAACACATAATAGCTCCAATCTGCAAGTTTTTACTTTTTAAAAGGGATGGATGGGCACTAAGAATCTTTATGCTTGTATAAAATTCATAGTGATGAGAGTTAACAAACTTCCATTCTAAAAAACAATCTGCTTCAGGTCTTCCATGTTACTCTGGATTTTTCTATCTAGCCCAAGATACCACTGTCACTGACCAGAAATGGATGAGTAAATAATCCAATCCACCATGTTCATTTCCATGCTATGAGTTATTTTAAAATAACAAACAACATTACATAATCACAGCTAGTTCAAGAGAACCTTGAGGCACTTATCACATTAATCTTTTAACTCACTAACATTTCAAGTTCACTGTGCCCTTTAAGAAATGTTTGAAAATATTGTGCCGTGCTTTTGCTACTCCAAGCCACATGAATACTTCTCTCTCCAACCAATGCATGGACAAAGGTATATTTGCAAAAATATTCCCTTTAATGAAGTAGCTGGTGAGGGAAAAGAATATAGCCCAGGTAAAGATAAGCTTTCATCAAAAATATTCACTGGGAAAGCAGTCCTGAGGGAAGAAAGATTGCAGCTTCAGGACAAAGCTTACATAATATCACAGGGCATGTAAGCAAGCTTGTCAGAGCAGCAGCATTTTAACAATTGCTAAAAAACTGAAGCACTGTAATGTTCATCCAATTCCAATTTCCCCCTGCCCCACGTTGATGTTGCTATGCTGGCTGTTAGGTACAATTAAAACTGAAAATTAGACCTTTCCTGGCTGATCCAGCATGGAACTCCTCACTGCACTGATGACAAACCAAATGATTAAATGATGAACCAAATGATTAAAGCAGCCCCTTCCCAGGCACCATCCGAAGCAGGAATCCTGCTCTGGGCACGGATGAGGTTCAGCACTAACCAGCAGTGAGTCACTCTCAAAACACCAGCGAGATAACCTGCACCAAACACACCCAGAAAAGCTGCTCAGACGATACAAATCATATTTTGGTCTTATCAGCACTGACAGATAAGCTCTTCTTAATAGTTCAGTGCATTTTTCAGCAAACTGCTTATTTCTCAACATGAACAAAGGTCAGCTGCTCTCACACTTCATGTCCCTGTCCACAGGTTTTGTTCTGCGTGGGCAGAAAGATGGACATGGTCTGCTTTTACTCATTAACCCCCACTCCCCCTTCCCCACCTCCAGTTTTCAGAACCCTGGTATTAAATAAAGCCTCCAATTCCAAACTAAAATGTACTGTCCCTTCTTCCTATTCTAGAGTCCATTCCCCTGCTTACAGATTGGCACATCCACATGAAAATGGAACTGAAAAGAACGTTAAAGTTTAGGTCCTGTCTAGTCCTTTGCTATTACGAACTCATCTCTTCCATAACCCCGTGGAGCAGTAATTTGGATACTTTTGACTGCACTGGAAGCTGCATTCAGAACTTCATTATTTCTAAAAGTAACAACCTCCTTTGAACTGCATTCATGGCAGGGTTACAGCAATTTGATTTAAACGCCAGTGCAAGTTTTAAGGATAGCAGGTTCTTTTTCTCACCAGTATGGATCCCTTCCTTCTCCTCCCTTCTATCCATGAATTTCCTGGCAGCAATCACATCTCCCACCAGACTCTGCCAGAGCCTGTTCCACTCAGCACCCAGTGGGCTCCCAGGCTCCTTCCAGCAGCCACTTTCTGCATGCCCCACTATCCTCCTCCACACTGGGTGACCAAAACTCTGAGAAGCATCTCCCAGGCCATCTACAGAGGCACTTGAACACTTCCACATCCATGGCAATTTTTCTCCTGGTGCATCCTCTGTGTGAGAATAAGCAGCCATTGTAGCAAGCACAGGGCCCTTCTGGTCCTTTCCACTGCATGTGCCACATTTTTCAAAAGAAGTTTGCATTCAGCTCCCAATTCCATGGAGCATTGTGCTTTGTTTCATTGAATTTTGTCCCACTTCTGCACTCTAATCCTTGGGGTCACTCAGTTCTGCATATCCAGCTTTTGTGTATTTATGAATCCTCTGAACTTGGCATCATTAGCCAAGTTTTATCAGCACACACCAAATTTTTGCACCAAAACCATTAATAGAAATACTAAATAAAGCAGATCCTAAGGCTAATCTTTGAGGAATTCTACTTATCCTTGCATTTTCCTTTCAATAACTCTGAATCTATCCCTGTTTAAACAATTCCTATACATCCTACAATTCTATTAATTTCCATCTTCTCCCCTATGGTTTATACTTTCCCAAGAGGTTCCTGTTTCAGTGAAGTTCAAAGAAATAAGATTTATTGTGATTTATTTGATAAGATAATCAATTCTCTAGACAAAGCAAGCTGTTACACTAGTCTGGCACAATCCATCTTGGTATTCCTGATCCAATGAAGAAGGGAGATTCCTTGCCCTGTAGCTAAAGGCCATGCCCAGGAGTACAGGGGAGCAGCACATCCAAGAGTCTGAATCCTTCCTGAAGCATTTTGTTTTGCTCCTGTTCAAAAAAGGCCTCTGCATTTAGAGAAGAGTTTTGAAAAAGGCATTGCTCTGCTAAAACAAAACCATCCCCAATATGCATGTATGGGATGTGCATTTTTGTTTAAAAGTTTCCCTGCAAAAGCAAAACTTTGAGGGTAAGTGAGGGACAATACACTGCACATCTAAGGGAGAGGGGAGGCAGAGCACGTCGACAGCCCCAGCAGAAAATTTGGAGCTGAAATACTGAAAGATGCTAAAATGGAAATGGAAAGGTAAAATTAAAACTGAGCTGGAGATTATAGTGGTTATTGGGTTTTTGGAAACGATCAAATGATAGGCTGAATAAAAATCAAGCACAAGCATTTGAGCTGTCTGACAGGAGCAAACCATCCCCTCGCTGATTAGTCTCTGCTATTTAAATGATAATTTCACTTTAAGGCAAACAGGGCTGCCTAATGCAACCAAAGTGGTTCTTTATAAGTGTCTGTATTTTTGAAAGCTTCTCCTTCACAGCAGAGTGAGCCGTGAAGTTCAAGCCATTTACACATAACATGGGTCACTACATGCTGCAAGGAGCCAAGCAACTTCTACCCAACTGTTTTCCAACACTGTCAAACAATACCGGCAAGAAATACAGCAGCAACTCAAAATTAAGTGTCTGACTGGTGAGTTCCCCACAGCAAATGAAACACCTGCTATGGAGCAGACAACACCAGCACACAATTCTAAACCCACTCCTGCTCCTAAAAGAAAAAAAGAGCTTTAAGTTTATTGGTTTGGGGAATGCACCCTATATTCAAGCTGGGTAATGCTCTATACTCTGATTAAAAGAATCGGTGAAAAAAGAAGCGGAAATTTCCATTAAAAAAATGGTCTACTGGCATTTTCACTTCCAAAACAAAGTACTTATTCCCCTAGTAAGAATGGTCCATCTTTTTTTTTGATGCCATTAGTCTGCACACAGTTCTTGTAGTCAAACTACTGAAATCCTTCACCAAAGATGGACAGCTCAACAGCTTTTTCTGTCTCCAGAATGCCAGATCTGTGATCCTGGGAAGACAATCTCTTGAACTGTTCCCAGGGCTTTGAAATGCAAAGCAAGGACAGATATATTTTTGATCTGAGCTTGCTTACTTCTCACTCTGATTATCTGATTATACATTACAGCCTCGCTCTGCCTCAATGTCAGGTGCTCATCCCTTATATTTTACACTCTTCCTATCTCTCCTTTAGCCTCCAGACTTATTACTCTGATATATTCAAATGGAAATAAAAGCATTAATGGCAAAGGAGAAAGAACACTAATATTTTTGAACATCAGAGATAAGTACAGCGTTCTTTGGAGAAAATTAGTATCAGATAGGAAAGTCTGGCAGGAAGTTTTGCCCAGCATTCCAGTGAGGAACTGTAAAACACAAACTTACGACACTTTAAGATATCTATGAAAGGCAGTTGCTTTATTAAAACTAAGTGGATCAACCCCATGAGAATGGGAGAAAACTAAACTCTGGTTAAAGCACAGATTTGACATCACACTTCCAAGCATCACATTTAAATGCATTACTCCCAACACCCAAACATGGACTGAAGTCTCCCAAATCTGCATCTGACTGCTCTGAAGCCTGGAGCTTCAGAATTTGAGATTACAAAGGAGTATTTTCTCCCCACCAGGCACAGTAAGCGTTCTGTCAAGGAAAGCTAAAACCTAAGGCAGCGTGGAAAGTGAAGAATAATGTACATTTTAAAATAAGAGAGCAGAATAATGAAGAGAAGAGCTTAGAGCAATACTCCAGCATATCCTGCATGTCACATTCAACAGGTGACAGCTTCCTCCACGACTTCTCTAGGTAAAAACTGGTGACTTCAGCACACACACAATTAGTGTAAGACAACCACAAATAGCTTTCTCTTTAAACCTGTGCCTCACTCTCTAAAGCCAAAGATGCCCTTTGGAACTGTTCAGGCACTTCCCCTCAAGCAGCTGTTAAATGCTGTGCTCTCATCTTTCACACATGCTAAGGCCTACAAATACTGAGCACGTAGCCTTTATTTCTATATAAACACAATGATTACCCTCATCATCCCTTCCAACCCTGCCTGCTCACTGCCAGTCCCCTGCCCTGCTTTGGAATAGCACAATTATTTATGCACCAACACAGGAGGTCTGATGAGGGAACAGATCAGGAACGGGATTGCTGTTTCCCATTCCAGATGGCTTTTTGCTAGGCAGGGACACCTCTTTCAGCTGCAGAGTTCACAGGACCAGAAGGCACCAGGTAGGAACAGAATATTTTAAGACAGACACTGGAGGCAGAAGCCCCAGGTGAGGCAGGAATGGCAGAGCTGCTCTAAACTGGGACTAACTTGTCCTGGCAGAACAATGCAAGGGCAATTCACTCGACATTAATCCCTGTGCAGAAGAAGAGGAGAAAGCCCTCTTCTGAGGGAATTTGAGGGAATATTAGTGACCTGCATATATTGGCCCTCTTCAGAGAGTGAATTCTTCCGCATTTCCCAAACCTTCAACTTCAATGGAAGGCAAAAAAGTTACAATAAAATGCAGTACTGTGCCTGTACAGGACAACAGCAGATAATCTGTCCATGAGGTAAGATGAGAGCTCATAAATATAGAAGTTTCTCTAATAAGCACAGTGCTTTTTTATTGTTGTTTTGGTTTTTGGTGCTTGTTTGTGGTGGTTTTTAATTACTTGTTCCCCCTACACAGCATTTGTCTCCCTATTGGGTGCCCTGGGAATTCCCACTGTGAGGAGACAGTTTGTTTTACACTGGGAATCTTGTAAACAGCAGTCATGCAAATTTCAGTCTGTTCACAGATCATAAATTACAACTATTTATAAAAAAAACCTGAAGACATAGAACATGAAGCTTCAATATCCTCAATTCAATATGCTAATCCTAATTTGCTCCTCCAATTAGGGACACAGCTCTAAAGCTGGGGGCCACCAGTGGCCAACCCAGACAAACCAAACTCCTCACCCTCCCCAACAGAGAAATCAGCACTGTAGTTCAGGTCAGTGGTACGGTTACAGAGGGCAGCCAGCACCAAATGCTTTTAATTAGACTGATGTCTTGCTTGGTGACAAAAGACCACAGGGCTACAATAGGCTATCCCATAAAAATATTTGCTCCACTATGGCATGATCATGCCAGAATTACAGCATTACTGGAATCAGAAACAATAACCCCCAGTCTTGTCTTGATTGGTTGCAGTTAATTAAGTATCCAGAGTAACATGAGTAATTCAAATTATTTCAACATGCACTACTTTGTATATCTGTCAACACATTTTTTTTAAACCAGTAACCACTTACTCATAATGGACATTCAGAGAAAGACAAATTACTACCTTGTGAGAAAGGAAAAGATTATGAGCTTCATTCACTACTGCAAAGATATTCAATGCCTTGGATGGAAGAGAGTGCACAGTAGCTAAGCATAGTTAATCAAGATTCAAAAAGGAAAGTAGAGAACTCCAATATTCTCCTTTTTCTTCTATTCACTGAAAAAAAAGAGCACTAATCCACCACTAAATGCAGAATCAAGAAATCCGATTCCCCTTTTCCTCCCTCTCTCCTCCCTTCCCCCAGCTCCAAAAGCAGAATGTGCATAGAAGGACTTCCCGTACTGAGTGTAGCACCTGGGTAATTACGAATTACAACTGTGCAAACCACTGTACTAAATAGAGATGCTTGCCACTTAATTAAACCCTTTCTTAGAGAGGAAATGCATACACATTCACACTATCTCCTCTTCTTAATTGGTCTCAGACATTGCAGGAAGTTAGTCCCCAAGATTTGTCAGCCAGCCAGCCCACAGATGTTTCAGAAAGAAAACCAGGTCAGCATTACCAGGTTCACTTCTTTGGCTGGAGTCGACAGGTCAGCAGATCAGTGTCTGCTGCCTGCAGCTGGCAGCTCCACCAAGGGAAATGGTCCTCAGCACTGGCCCAAATTCCTGCCAAATGTGCACTTCCCTTGGCAGGCCTGGCCTGGCCGGCGAGCTCCCCAAAACCACGGCAGCTCCTGGAGACCTCTCTGCTGCTGCCTGCGTTCACCCCGGAGGGCTCAGTGGGCACTCCCCAAACCAGACTCCAGTAAAGCCCAGGTGCCTCTGGGTCAGCCCCACACCACTGGCACCAGGGGCCAAGAGCTGCCTTACACCAGAGCTGCAGTGAGATGTGACCCAGAGCACCCAAAGCCACAAATGGAGTCTCCGAGCTCCACACCAGAGTCCAAGCACGATTCTCTTCTCTCTGACACATCAGCCTCACCTCTAATTTCCATACTCTGTTCCATGGCCCTTCAGAAGAGGACAGCTGAGATTCCCACCGTGCCCCTGATGGAAAAAACTGAAATGATTCTGGAAAGTTGTATGAACAAAATCTTCTGTTTTATCCCACACATAAAGACCAAGCCTGAGCTGAGAGTACCACTGGCAACAGAAAGCAGTGCTCCAAAAAGGAAATACTGACTTAAATAGGCCATGATCAATATATTTGATCACCAATATAAAATAATTCTGCTGTGTATACCAAGATCTTTGAGCCCAGTAGGCGAGTTCATAAAAACTTTATACTCACTACTTCCATTAAAAAAACCCACCAAGCAAAATCACAAATTTAAAAAAACCCTGTATCATACTTTACTATTTATTATCTCAAAAAAGAAGAAAAGGTTGGACTAAAAATCCTCTGAAGCTGTTGTTTACAGCCCACCTGGCAGTCTTCACCCAATTGTATAACTCTTCAGCCAAACTTCAACCTTTCAAAGCTTGCAATCTTCTGCCACTTATGGAATAACACAGAGACAAATTCAGCATTAAACCTTGTCAGCTGCAATCAATGGCTATCAGTACCTTCAGTATCCGAGTTCGTGCCTCAGCTTTAACAAATACCTGATGCACATCTTTTTGCATCACTCAGTACTCCAGGGTGTATCTATTTACAGAGAGCAAATCACTTGCCTAATTCATTAGAGGACAAAAACAATATCAACCAAACACTGACAAACTGCAGCAAAACAGGCTTATTTAGATTAATAGCTCACAGAACAAGAACCTTCATTTTTTATTTGGGCATCTTCTACATGCTGCAGAAGGGAAAGTCAGAACAGTAACAGTGCTGCTCTGAGAATGCAGTTCTAAGGCTGTGGCTGGGGAGAAAAGAACCAGGCTGTGAAGAACTCCTATTAAACAAGACAAAATGAAGAATACATGGTGTAAACATGAAGTTTACAAAGTCAGTTAGAAAAACACCGTTTTTCTGCACAAACCATTTTCAGAGCAAATTACAGCCGTGAGTACTGGGCAAGCAGACGGTGACTGCATGCAGGCAGCATGAAAAAGAGTTTAAAAGTTCTGCCGGCAGCAATTAGCTTTCCTGGGAGCAGCTGCCCCTTCCCAAGGCCGATGGATCCGCACCGGGCTGAATCCCAGGCGGGAGCGCTGCCGCTCCTCCCGCTGCAGGAGAACGGGCACCATCTCGTGGCGCTTCTGTGCTGCGGCACCCAAACAACGCTGCTGTCACCCAAAACCTCACCGCAGGATTTTTCTGTTAAAATATATTAACTGTTTCATGGCAGTCGAAGAACTGCCCGGGAAATATCTCTAAGCTAATAGTCCAGTGCTGAAAAAACAACCGAGTGTGTCGTGGTTAACATGGTTGGCCAGTGAAGATGGTCAACAACTCAATTACTCAAATTCTGGATATTGACGAAATACAAACTGCATCAGCACATCCTGGAGAGAAAGAGTGCAAGAAGCTTGTTTTCTCAAAACAAGCCTTTCATAACAACAGTCCTAAAAAAGGTGTGTATAAATATCCTTCTACAGGACAGTGCACTCCAAAATAAGTAAGACTTTCTACTAACAGAGCAAGAATTTTAACGTTTTGTGCTTTTGTCCCTTTACAGCTGAAACAAATTCTACAGGAGAAATATCAAGTCAGAGCAACATATGACAAATGTATGAAAACCCCTGGCAGCATAACAGTAACACACAAAAAAGACCTAGATCCACAAAAAAATCAGATCCAACTATACTGCAAAGTAGGCAGTAAGAAGTCAAGAAATCCAAAGGACATATAATTGAACACAAGAAAGACAACACAGATTTATAATGTGTACACATGAACCATTATATAACACATATGATGAGTCCTATTTTATTATCTGGCTACTGTGCAGCACAGGGATGTTTTGCTATAGAGCTACAGCTGTCTTTATTTCCACTGTTTATGAGAGAGAGAAAAGCCCAGGAGCTTACAAGTGGAATCCAGAACTAGCAAACACAAGATTAGCCAGAGTCAACTGTTAATGAACTTGTTTTCCCCCCACAAGGTGAAGCATTATAAACACTTCCATTGTCACCAAAAAGAGACCAGTACTAAAAACAGTAGGATTACCACTACACTCCTGAAAGCTGCACCTCCTTCCCAAGTATTATTACATAAAATTACACTGCAAGGGCTGATCATAAGCCAATCTGACAAAAAGCCTGCTGGGAGCAGGCAATCAGTGAACAGAAACCACCGAGAGCAGACACTGAACAAGCCCTGTGGAAGTGCTGGAGGAAATGAAAAATCATCCTCTCCTAAAACGCCACACGCTGCATGCACTTCCCTTACAGCCTCTGTAGCAATGAAGAACCTGATAAGAAAAGATGAGAAATCCTAATTTATTCCCTTCTCCCTTTCTTATCTAGTTATTAGCAAACAGAACATTGCCCTGGCTCTTTGGGACAATCAGTCAACTTGTTCCTGTTTCTTTTCTACCATGAGATGGGCAATTAACTCCTCTCAAACTTTCACCAACAGCATTCTCCAGGAACCAACCAGGACAATGATCTCTCATCATCTTCATCACCCTGTCCAAAAATTAATGTAATTCATGCTGTAAGAAGTCTGAGGGAAAAAAAAAAAAAAAAAAAAAAAAAAAAAGGGGGGGGGAAGGGAAAATCATCCAGTCCCACTTGCTCCAATTGCATGAAAAGATGATCTTTCTCAAGAGCAATTCCCCTTTCTGTAGCAGAAGGTGCCATTAATAGCACTAAACAATATGGCCCAATCACAAAACTAGCACTTCACAGTGAATATTCTGATTTTAAATGAAGGAGTTATTAGACTTCAACAGGCAGAATCACTTGGTTCCATTTCTCTCCCACTGTGAAATTACCTCGTTAAACCTTTAACAGCTTGAGGTGAGTAAAAAGCTTTTACTCCAAAAGGTTTTGTGAAAAGGATTCCTACAATTTTTGTCCATACTTTACCATAGAAGACTTAGCATAATTCCATCTTCAGCTAAATGTATGGATCCTCAGCAGATGCAGGAGAGAACCTCAAGCATGCTACCTACTGGCATGCCTCTGGAAAAGGCTCGTTATCCTCATTAAAACAGAGAACACTGAGAAAATTAAGGGGCCTGTCCCAAGTTGGAACACAAGCATCTTTTACATGAAGCAGTGATGTGTCCAAACCATATGTGCATATCCAAACATTCCTGCTTCCACACAATCCCAGCAGTGTGCAGACACAGCTCTGTGGTTGGGTATGTGGAATGAATGGAATGAAGAAACAACTGGCAAGATCAGGTTCTGCTGTACATGTTTCAGCTTTGACCCAGTCTGAAAGGTGATCAATGCTCCTATCAAACAGTTATTTACAAAGCAACATCTCCTTTTCTAGTGCAATAACACTGTAAATATTCAGAGAAAATAAAGCAGTGTTGAAACATGGCAAACAGAAGATTCATAGACACACAGAGCACCTTCTGCAGCAGAAGAAAATTATCAGAAATTGCATTATGTCGAGCTCCTTTTTATTCCACATACACAGGGACCTTAAAAAGTCTGGTTCACTGCTCCATATGTCAGGAGGAGCTGTTAAATACCAGCACACAGACCAGCTGGTGTTAAAAAACACAACTGGGGGGTGGGTTTGACAAAATAATTAAACTAACAACATTTCTTCAGCTGCTTTAGAGAAAGACACAACATGATCTAGCAGCTGGATTTGATATCCAGATTTCAAAGGAAATATATTTACAACAGTTTGCCACAAGTAGAACACATTCTCTTCTCTGGACATCTAAAATTCTTAGAAATTCACTTATTAAGCAAGCAGAATCTCTAACTAAAAAAAGCAGCCATACACAAGAAGCTGAAACAAGAAGTTTCAGGAATTCAAAGCTGAACCCTGGCTTTAGAGACACTGGTCAAGCGGATTTGGTGAAAAACATTTGTTAGTTCCCAAAGTTACTTTAAAAAATGCGTTTCTTATTTTCTTCTCATATGTAATAAAATGTACTAGAAGACCTTCCACATGAAGAAGGGATAGCAAGAAAGCATGACCAACACACTTAAGAGATCAGTCAGAAGACTTAGAGGAAAGGGTTTAAAAGTCTTACTTCCCTCCAGAGCTGTGAGCACATACCTGATATTCAAGCCAGTGCTCTGGTCCAGTTTCTCCCAGCTTTGTAATTTTCCCAGAAGCTTCTAAAGTAAAGATTAAAAGTAGAGTTAGGCACAGACAAATGTTCTGATAGCTCACTTTCCAGAGCCTTCTCATAATCTTCCATTCAAAGTGTCATTCCTTCTCCTCCTATGGACTTCCTGACCTTATCCAGCACTTTTGGTTTGTCATTCTCCAGCCCTGGGTATTGAGGTTCTTACCACACACCTCTTTGACACCACCACCTCTGGACAGAGCTTGATGCCAAAAAAAGCCTTTCCAGCAAAAGAAAGGTAAAAAAGAAACATCAAGGCTAAAATAGACACTATGATGAGATTATTCTTTACACAAAATCTCCAGCTGAACAGTAGATATCCTTTTGCCTTTTACACCTTCCTTGCCAATAACTCGTCCCATGCTGACTTTCCAGTTGGGGAATGCCTGGTTTGAGCCCATTAATTAAAAAAGGCATCATATCTTAGGTAACACAATATGGGAAGAGCCTAAAAGTCAGGACAGGCAATAAAGAAAACTCCTGTTCTGCTCATCCACCAGATGTTCCCAGCTCCTCACCTCATTTTCCAATTCCACAGTCACTAGCTGTGCTTGGACTTTCTCATAGCGTTCCAGTTTTCTTTGGAGACCTTCCACTTCCTCTTTAAGCAAACCATTGTTTTCTTTCATTTCCCTGTGGTGAACAGAGAGACAATTACTAAAGATTCCTGCAACTCAATTCCCCTTCACAAACTTCCAGATATACAGGAATCCCAAAGGAATCAGGACACTGAACAGACATTCAACTGACTCACTTCTATAACCTTCACTGCAAAGCCACTGCTCCAAAAACAAATACAGTTTTATTGAATTTTTTTTTTTCTACTCAAAGTACCACCCTAATTATGCCCAAACAAGCTGAAGCTTTGTGTCTGCTTTATTATTTGTCAAAACAAGGGTAGCAAAAGACTCCAAACTCTGCTGTCCAGTCTGGCTGGAACACAGCGAGCAGTACAGACCTGGGCTTTGGAGCACTGCTTGGTTTTACTTCAACAGAGGTGGTTACAAGGGTGAGATAAAACGGTACAAAAACAAGTGACCTTTAATCTGTTGATGTATTTCTGTGCACAAGAAAACAAGCATGAGAAAAAAGTCCAAGATAAACAATTTAAAATTATAATTAAATAATTACAAGACCAAAACCTAGGAAAAGAATTTTATAAAAAAAAAAAAAAGTCTGACAAGATGAGTCATTGTAATAATTAAAAAAAAAACAACAACAAAGAACAAAAAAAAAGAGCTTTAAGGCAAGTTATTTCACATTACCTTGAGTTCAATTTTCCAAATTGATTGCCATTTTGGAAATCCAGAAAGCCTACTCTACCAAGGGCTATATCAGAGTGCTTCAGAAATTTAAACAAAACACTTTGTAAACACTGTTCTGGAACAACAGGCCTTTAAAATAGTGGTAACAATAGCTAAGCAAAACCAGTTATTAAAGAAACGTTCAGGTGCCTCTTTTCCCTACAGGAAATTACTTCCCCAAGCTGTATGGAGTTTACCACTACCTTTAAACATTGAATTTTTTTCTAACAAACCGAAATCACCACCCAGAACAATCAATGCACATTCTGAGGCGCTTGTGTTCAAGATTCCTCAGATCTTGTCACATCCTCTCATGTTGTAACCACCTCGACACCACTCAATCAATACGCAGTATTTATATGTTATACTTTACCTTCCTTCTGACCTTCCCATGTGGAAACCCTAAAGAGGGATGTGAAAGTGCAGACAGTGCAGCTGTAGCAGGTACAGAAGAACACAAAATAACCCTCAACTGAACCCTTTTTTCACCTGAAGTAGGCATTTTCCTCCCTGAGCTGGCGCAATTCACGCTCCATTTTTGGGAACCGAGCCAGTTCTGCCTTCATGTTCTTGACAATTAGAGCATCATGTTCCTGCTGGGACAACTTCTGCTCCAGATCCTGGAAAACATGGGATGAGAACAAGTCAGCAATGAATAAGTTGGAATTTCTAAGAGCTATTTCTGCACTGTACTTTTTAAGCTCAAATCAAGGACTTGAATGAAGTCGGAAGGGAACTCGGGAGGTCATGAGGTGCAATCCATGCTCAGAGCAGGGATGACTCTTGTTGCACTTGTCACACCTGGGCTGGCCTCTTCTCTACACCTGCTTACCCCAAGTTTATAAGAAAAAAACCCTCAGTTACTCATTAAAATGATCTTCTTCTGTCAACTGAACCAAATCTGTGATTTTCTTGAACTCTATCCCTCCATCAATGAAGTGCAGAGAGAGGCATTTGAATGACATGCAAGCATTAGGTACAGAAAGAAACACAAATGTGCATTTTAACATTATGGTATATGTTGGGGTTTTTTTCCACTATTTAGGGCTGTGTTGCAGACCTATATCCTGTTCTCCATCCTTTCATTTCAATGGAGAAAGTCTCCTCTTGCTGGCAATCAAGCTGGTTTTACAACAAGGCAATGCCACTGTCAGCACTGCTCAAACCAAACTCTCCACATCTACCTCTGCCAGGAAGACAAGACAAGTGAAAAAGATACACTCCCACCAACCTTATTTGGAAGAAAATAAAGCATCTCTATACTCACATTTAACTTGGTGTGGTTTTGAAAGCTTTACAAGTAATTGCACTTTCTAAACACAACTGCAGAGGAAGGATTTTCTGAGGAGAAAATAACTGTAGCTGCTGGGCTCATCACACACCATTTGAAAAAAGATCACTCTAGAAGCAGTTTTTTGCAGAGCAAATTTGTGCTGTGGCACAAGACCAAAAAGAGCATTCCTCCAGAGCACTGCATAAGGATCTAAATCACCTTTCTATAGAGAAAGCATGGGGTTTTTTTCAATCAATTGATACAACAAAGGCAAAGTGTCATGTTACAGCTAATTGTTGATAGCCTGGTCCACCCAAGCTCAACTCTTGCTAGCAACCAACTCAGGTACTTACATGACAAACTAACCTTTTACTTCTGCAGTAGCCAATTTTTTGAAAAGCAGCATTCTGTTCTTCCACTGAAGGAATTAAAATCTAAAGCTTTATATAGGTCACAAAGTTTCTTACCTTAATCTTCTGCTCAGATTCTGCCAGCAAGGACTGGGTTGCTTGCAGTGTCTGGATTTGCTGACTTGCCTCCTGCCATTTCCTGTTAGATGAAGACACAAGAGACACTTGAGCACCAAGAAATCAGGTACCAGAAACAACCCACCTTCAGAAGTCCCTGACAGAGTCAAACAGCACTAATAAAGTAAATGTTACTCTTATGTAACATTCTCTCTTTCAGTTTCATACTCATATCATCTCCCTCTAATTTAGAGACAAAAATATCCATTCATTTTAATAAAAAAATGTATATTGAGAAAAATACGAAAATCAAGCCACTTTAACTCTGAAAACAACAAAGAGTAAACAAAACTTCACAACTTTGAAACTGAAGAGTTGAAGTTAGCAAGCATGGAAAAACATACTCATAAGTTTCAATTACCCCTCCACTATGATTTAAGGTTTGATATTTTTGTTCTGTTCAGTCCATGAAGTTCAGATCAGCCTTTCCCACCCACGTGCCTTCTGTTAACTCTCCACCAGGAACAAGAAACATCACTGAGATTTAAAGCTCAAGTTTGTGGGGTTTTTTCCTCAAGGTACAATTAAAATTGCACCTCAGAGTTGGTTTCAAACAACGGTTATAACCTGCACACCCAGATCAAAGAACCCCTTTGAAGAGCAGAAATCAAACGCTGCTGAAAGTTTTCTGAGTGATGACAGCTGCACAAGACTGAAGTTCTGTTTGCCTTTTTCTCCCTACAGTCATTCATCCCTTGCTTACTTTTTTTCAGCATCCAGCTGCTCCATCAGTTCCTGCTTCTGAGAGTCTTGGCTTGTCATCTGCATCTCTTGGTTCATTATATTCCATTGCAGCTCTGATATTTTCCCTTTTAATACAGTGATTGTCTGAATTAATGGGGAAAAAAAAAAGCATAAACACACAAGGCTGTGAGTCTCCAAACTGAATATTATGGACAGTGATAGAAATAATTTCCAACTAAAAAGTACTAATACAATCTTAGAAACAAGCCCACAAACCTTCAGACCTGCAAACCTACCTCAAGCAAAGGCAAGAGAAAATAATTTTGCACTTTCATTTGCCATCCAAATTGTCATATACATTATCTCTTAAATGGGTGACCTCAAACTGGCATGAAAAATATCAAACTTTAAAGTTACATTATTTTTTTTTCTAAATATTTTAACTCTAAAGAAAAGTTCACAGGTTTGTTTCCAAAAGCTATTACTCAGCTTCCTGTAACAGAGAAAAAGAGAAGTATCTCAAAGCATTACATTTGTTGGGTGTCTTTTAGACAGAGACAGGTAAGGTTCTCATCTTGATATGATGGAGATGGAAATAAAACACAGACACTGAACTGCAGCACACATATTTTAGATGGGTTTGGCTTCTCTTATGTACCATCACTGTCTCCCTGGTTTTAGTCACTGATAACTGGAACATTAAATCTGTTTTCCTGCTTTATCACATAGCTAAATTTCCAGTGACACCTAGGCAGGAGCAGGGCTTAAGGACTTAGTCCTTGCTGATCCACAGCTGGTGCAGGAAACCAAATTAAACAGAAAAGTTACAAATTAAATAGCTGAACTTAGCTATAATGATATCTGAGAAGGCTGAGGGTTGAGAAGCAGACCTCATTTGGTCTGGGCATCCAAATAAACTGAAACTGTTACCCAAGCATTCATTCTGCAGTAGAAGGCACACTCACTTAAGACACTTCAAGAAGACACACTTGGCTCATAATGCTGGTTTTATCCACTCTAGTGTTCTCCCTGCTTCCCTGAACACTTTCCCATATTATCTCCTTCATCACTGTCCCTTTCCTCACACTTCTGAACCCAGATGCTGTCTGTTGCCTCACACTTTTTTCTCCTTCACTTTACCAGCTTGTCTAAGAAATCTCTTCTTCTGACCCACTCACTTGTCTGGGCTTGGTTTGGTTCTACACTTTGACAGAAACGATGCACACCACCAGGGTTTATGCATTTCCAGGTGGTGAACACAGTGTTCCAGTTATTTTGTTTGAGGGTTTTTTAATCAAAAAGGGCATTTTCAAGTCACAAGAACTACAAAGTCACCTGAAACTATGGGTAAATTAATGGGTTCTTACTTCATTAGCTTCGGCTAATTTGCTCTCCTTCTCTTGCAGCTTCTTACTTATTGTCTCCATGCTCTTCTTGTAAGATTTGTTCATCTCCATTTGTTCTTTCAGTTTATTTTCAGCCTCTGTCTCCCTGTCCTGGTACTGCTTTATGCGTGTGAGCAGCTCCTGGTTACGGTCAGCCTCTCGCTGGCCAAGGGAAAAACACAAAGAGACATAAGAAGAAAGCAGCAGAAAGGTGAAGCCATTTTCTCCTTCTGTCTTCATTCCTCATTACCATGGTCACCAATGGTAATTGCTTCATCATGAAGCAAAGTTACTCAGACCACAGCTTTAACGTGGCAAGGACAAAAATCGCATGAGCAGCAACTCAATGGATTTACTCAAGGAATTACCCAAGGAAATGGAGCTGGAAAATTAAAAGACAAAATCTCCCAAATCTCTTACACGAAGACATGACTATGAGAATACAGATGTGGCTTCACGGACTCCACTGCACACTCTCCAGCAGATCAAAGGTGAAAACATTCAATCTCCAATGTAAAGCTGACCCATGCACAGCAAATTGTCTTTTCAAAAACTCAGATCTCAACAGTTGGGTTAACAACACAAACTTCACTCTTCAACTTCTGGAAATGAGGCCATTCAAAAGAAAATATTATCAACTAATACAATAAATGTTTTTGCAGTCTGACAACCTTTCATATACCATTTCAGTTTATTCCTACCACAAATTGATTAATACTTATTGAAAAAAATGCATAGTAAATTGCTTTGCTAATCAAAGCAGCTCGAGACACGGATTTGCATAGTAAGCAAGGATTATGCAAAGCAATGTGAGGTTCCTAAAACCTTTATCCACATGACTTGGAAAAACACAGAATCTGAGCAGGGTAATTACCACAGTGCTGGATTAATGCTGCTCCCTTTTTTTGTACCAGTATTTCAAGGGTTTCTGTGACTGACTCAGCTACATTCCAGTTTGAACTCTTCCTGGCTTAATCCCACATCACCTGACTTCAGAGCAAGGAGGAATTTAGTCACTGACTCTCTATTTCACAACCACACACTAAATCTGTCACCCAGCATCCTCATAAAATACAACAAAACATACTTATTATTTTTTACAGATTTCTTTTCCAATAATCACCCACATATAAGACTTTTATTATGCTACAAAAGCCACTGATCTACAGCTTATTCCAGTAACATCATTAAGCACACATATGTGGGCAGAAAAGCAGAACCCAATAAAAGTCCCTGAGTGAGGCTCACTGTTCTATCAGTGCAGGCTCTCTTGCATGACACTACATGGCTGGCACTGCTGCCATTCCAATTAATTACAGCCACACAAACCAAATGCCTGCAGTCGTGCCAGCAGAAGTTTAAACTCTTATAGGAGAGAAATGATTAAATACTTCTGGGAGAAACAAGTAACAAATCCCTTTTGTTATTGCTACCCATGACAATTTCGGTGCTGAACTAACAGAATGCAGAGATCCGGTCTGTCAGCCTGAGGAGGCTTCAAGTGCACTCTCTTGTGCATGTTAGCAGGTTAGTGCAGTTCTGCAGAGCTGCTGCTGCTGGAAACTACCCACACCTGCAGGAAATGCAAACACAGGAAATCTGTTCCAGATTCACTGAAGTCCTGCTCTGAAGACAGTGTCCATCAGCAGCTGGAGAACACCAGGCTTGCTCCTGGAGTGCACCTTTCAGTTTAGTTCCACTCCAAAAAAAGAGTAACTGCACGCATTCTGAGACAGTCCACTGCAAACCGAAGCACAGCACGTGGGAAGCGGAGAGCACATCCCTGAACCAGAACACTGATGTAAGTGCTCTCCCTGTGCTCTGGCTTAGGCCAACGATCCCAAGCCATGTGCAGACACCCCACTCACCTCATAGTTCCTGGCATTGGTATTAGCTGCCTTCTCCAGCTCGATGCGAGCTCGTTTGTGGCTCAGCTCCATCTGCATCTTTTCTCTCTCCACCTGCAGCAGCTGGGATTTGGAGTGGATCTGCCCAGCCTGCTCCTCCAGCTGGCCAGTTCATGTGTGGGAAGGAATTGCACTCCATTAACAGCACAGCAACACCATCGTGCCTCCCACCCTGTACTGCTCGGCTGACATTAATTTGCCATTTAACAAACCACCACCAAATTTGTGGTACTGCTCACCCCAGCTGCAGGTGGGGAAACCAAGAGTTCAACACCATGCTCAGAAACCCACATCAAACCAAGGTGAATTGGGAAGAGAGTAATTCCAAGTTCTTAAGTCAAAATTTTCTCAATCAATTTCCAGATGCAGTCTGATAAAATCTACTTCTCTATCTAAAAAGTTAATTATGAACTCCCCAAGCCTCATAAAAGAGCAGCTAGCTAAGAAGCAGATCATGCTCCCAATAAAATGTAACTGCCGAGCAAAATAACCTGTTTTTCTACAACCTCTACAACATCACACTTCATTTTTTCATTCAAATTACCTGAGAGCACAGACAATACTAACAGAATTCCTCAGGTCCTGGTTATCCATCCAACACACAGTTAATGGAGACTCTAACCAGAGAGAGCCTCCTCCAGCTACTGCTGCCACCAGAGATGTAGCAGAGACAGAAAATGCTTAAATTTTTGTCAACATTCCAAATGCAAAGCAGATTTACATTAAAAAAAAAAGGCTTATTTTGTACTTAGAGGCTAAAATAGAAATTATATTAAGATACAGAATAGAGAAACTTCATTCCAGCCTAATAAATAGTCCCTGGGATCAAAGATGTCAATTTACTTTATGCTTTATGAGCCTGCAGCAGCTAACTGAAAAAAAAAGTGAATAACCCAGGTGGATACAAACAGCAGTGGATAAGAAAGCACAACTGGTTTGCATATCAAAGCCACAGCACAATGCAAGTCTCCTGGATGTGTCCAGGCAAAGAAGCCTTTAAATCCTGAAAAAAGGTAACAAAGTGTCTTACTAGAAAACTGTTCAGCTATAAAGCTCCTTTGTTCAGCAATTTGAAAACAACTTACAGTTTAATTTCCTGAGCGGGTACACAGATATAACTAGCAGGGAATAAATTCAAAGGACCTTTCTTAAAGTTTTACAAAACAGAAATACATCTGTTTGACACTGAAAAAAAAAACTACATATATTCTGGAAAAGATTCTGGAATGTTGACAGCGAACTTCCTTTATTGAGTTCGTGTCAGTTTCAGAACATCAATTTCAGAAACAATGGTCAGATGTGAATGAAATCCCCAAATCCTGGAATCAAAAGGAGCACAAAACACACTGAAGTGATACTGCAGGAATCACCAAGATGAGGGTGAGGACTCCCCACCTGCATCCTCTGCTGGTACTGCATCTGTAAGGAGCTTTGAGATGATCCTGGTGTAGCCATCCCAGACTTGCCCTCCATACGCTGTGAAATGAAGTTGTTGAGGGATCTCAGGGTGGAGAAGACAGTCGTATTATTTTCCAAGTCCTCCATGACTCTGGAAATGGACAGAAAATAATCAGCAAAACACACAGAGCAAGCTGCTCTGCTAAGGAGGGATCCATCACTGCCCTGAGGAAACACTAAACACAAGGTCTTCCAATTTACAGGGTAAAATCAATCTGCAAATCCCTGCTGGGATCCACAGAAAACATGACCCCACCCAGGCTGAAGCTGTAGATCTCTGAAATGAGAAAAGGATACAAGACACCCTTTTCTTCTTTGACCAAACCCCACTCATTGTTCTTTCCCCTAACTTTTGAAGCTGATGGGATCACAACTGACTCCACAGCAGCAGCAAACCCTTCCTGCTCCACAACTTGTTTCTGGTTTCCCAGAAGCACTTTGGACTCTAATTTCCAGCAAGAAGTCTTCCCAAGTCCACTGATCACTTGTATAAGTGAAACTGCATCTCATTATTCATATACAAGTTTTTGCAACCCTTCCTTTAAATTCAGAAGGGTACTAACTAAAAGGCCAAAGATAAATCAAGCCTGGAGCTCAGAAAAGCCTGCAAGGTTTCCCAGGGGATTTCAGGAAGCCTTAAGTGAGTCCCTGCAGCGACCGCACGCTCCATAAATCCCCAGAAACACCGGGAAAGCTTCAGGACCGGGACAGGCAGGCTCAGCATCCACATGGCTTGTACCACAGGCAGAGACTTGGGGCTGCTGCACTCGCGGGGTTACACAGCAGTTATTATTTGGATTTACAGCAGGAGGAGCGGGCACAGGAGCAGCGCAGAAGCAACAGATCTGCCAAAACACAAACGGAGCACTGGCGTACCAAATGCACCTGCCAACAGGCAGCTCCGGCAAGCCCGCTCTCAAACCTACGAACAATTAAGAGGACACGTAGGTGGCTCAGCAAGCCCCGTGCCCAGGCTCCCTCAGGGACCCGCCGGGCGGCGAACACCGACAGCGGCCGCGCCGGGCGCGGAGCAGCCCCGGCGCAGCNGGTGTCTCCCCGCCCCTCCCGCTCACCGCCGCCGCGCGCGCCCCGCTTGGATCTCCCTCCTCGCCCCGGCCGCGGGATCTCGCGGGAGCTCCGCGCCCGCCTCTCGCGAGAACGCCGGCAGCCGTAAGGACGGGACTACGCGCGCACTACCGTAATGCCCCGACAAGGCGCGATGGCGGTCCCGGCTCAGCCCGGGCTGCCCCCCAAAAACCGCCCCGCGCCCTCCTGCTCCGGCAGGAATCTGGAAGTATCTGCTCATGATGAGACAGGCCTGGGAGTCTTACAAACAGCTTCTGGTATAATTCATGCCACAGTCAGCCTGATAAAAGCGCTATTTCATATAAAAGTTGTCACTTTCAGATAAGGCAGCGGGTAAATTTATTTGTGCAGATTTCTGGCAATACAGTCATTCTCCCTACCGGGATCTCAGGAACATCTTGTCTTTTCACCTGAAATATGAGAAATACCACTGGTCACAGCTAGAACGTGACTGAAGACGCTGGGGAGATGATCAGTCCCACTGCCGCTGACTGGATTTATGAGCACCGGGAAGCAGCAGTTCCTAAATATAACCTGTGTCTGTAGGAAAGGCAGAGAGCCACGGGGCTGGACACTCCCGAGCCAGCCGTGCCTCTCACATGGCTGTGTTACACATCCCACACGAGGACGCACATCCTGGTGTGCACAGAAACATCTTCTATTTTGACACGTGCTAATAAACTGCACCAGCCTCTAAAAGGCACTGAATTGGCTCAAACTCCCCTTGCTGTTCCCTCACGTTCTGACAATCACCTTTATGGTCAGTGTCAGGTATGACAGCATGAACAGTGCAATGATTTTCAAGCATGCATTAGAAACTCATATCATAAAAATCAGCATTTTATTTTCACTTCCATTACTCCAGCCCCAGAGGTGCCTTTCAGACTACTCCTTCCCATTCCCAACCATTTTGTCCACAGGTATTTGAAAAGCCTGATGGACTTCAAGAAGAGCAGCAAATTTCCCCAGGGTCTTAATGGTGGGATTTCTCTTTAAACACCAAGTAAACTCAGATTTCCAATCCATGTCTGAGAATCTGCAGTTCTCGACCTTCATTTCCCTCTGTACAGCCTTGCCAAGTAATAAGATTCTGCAGAGTCCTTCCGGCTGGCCTGAGGCTTTATAGTTCTCACATCCTGGAACTGCTCCTTCAGCCTGCTCTGCAGAAGACGGGCCTCGGATCCATCCCAGAACTTACACAGCAGCGTTCCTTTCGGCTTTAAGATGCTTTGGGAGATATCCAGAAGGCCCAAACACAGATTGATCAGCTTCTGATGATCCAGCTCTTTAACGCCCGTGGCGTTGGGTGCCATGTCGCTGAGGATGACATCCGCCTTCCCCGAGGGAAGCAGGCTCTGGATGGCCCTGAGTGTGCTGGGCTCTGCCACATCAGCCTGGGACAGGAAAACTGCTCCTTCCAGAGGAGGAATCCGCAGGAGGTCAGCGCCAAGCACGAAGCCGGTGGGGGCAGCAGGATCTGTAAGGGTGAGTGACACAGGGAACGCTCAGAGCGGCTGCAAAAACCTCTGCACCTGCAGCAGCTCTGTGCCAGTCAATAAACAAAAGCCATCATCTGCCACAGCTGCCTTCTCTGTGCCCTGGCAGTCTGCTGGGTGCTGGCCATAAGCTGATCCATTCAAGACATGAAAACTCAGCTTCCTTGGATAAGCAAGGGGGATTTTTCTTGGTTTTCTGCCGCTCTTTCAAGGCTAACAGTCCAGAAATCCTGGACAATGGTGCAGATGGTAGCACTTTATATTGTAAACACTAATGGCTTCACCCACATAACACATGCACAGCGGTTGCTTCCGTTTTTCAAGAAGGGAAATAGTATTTCAGATAAGCCAAGGTAATTGCTGGAGGTCACACCAATTTCAGAACTGAAAACTGAAGGGATCTTCCCCACAACAGCTAATCAGAATACTAGCACCACATGGTATGTTTTATTTCATAAACACAATTTCTCCAGACCATATGAAGATTTACTAGGCTCACCCCTTCATGTTTTTATCAGTGACTCTGGCACTTGCCAGTACCCATGGTCCCCTCCCCATACTGTTACCATCATAATATTTCCTTGATTTCATAGTATTTTGATTTAGATTCCACAGTATTTCACAGATCTCTCACACACTTCAAGAGGAGTATCATCCCCACCTTGCCTGCCAAAAAATTGCACTTACCAGTACCTAAGGCATTGACCCTCTCTACAGCAACCTGGCTCCAAGCACCAGGTGCTGCTCCACAGTCAAGAACAGAAAGTCCTGGACGAAGAACACAGAACTTGTCATCAATTTCCAGCAACTTGAAGGCACTTCGGCAACGGTAATGCTGCTGCTTCGACGCCTTGACAAAGGGATCCTTCAAGTGCCGCTCCAACCACCTCTGCTCAGTTCCAGTTTTCCTCAGAAACCTCACCGTGGTGTGTAGGCATCTGCTCATCCAACACCGACAGCTGCCGGGAAGAGAGGCGAGTCAACCAGTTAGTGCATAACCACACTCTGTTTCAAAAGTCTCTACAATAATTGGTTCCAGCCACGACAGGCAGCCCAAGGAGGGTGTGGAGTCTCCCTGGCTGGAGACATTCCCAACAGCTGGACACGTTCCTCCATCACCTGCTCCAGGTGACCCTCCCTTGGCAGGGAGGTCGGGCTAGATGGTCTCCAGAGGCCCCTTCCAACCCAAACCATTCTGATTCTTAAAAAGAAGCCTCCAAATTTGAGACTTTTTGGCACTTTTACTTATCAGGTCCAACCACAACAGCAAGGCCAGGTTTTGGACGAGGCCTCACGTGTTACCCTGAGCTAAGGGGGGAAAAGAGATCCCACTCCAGCTTCTGCTCTGTTGTTTTAAGGACACGACATGGCAGAGTGCTCCCAGCACGGTCCTGTGCTGCCTCAGCGGGGCTGGCGGCCCCCGTGAGCCCCTCGGAGGAACGGGGGGATGCCCGAGCTCTGCGGGCTCCACGCAGAGCAAGCAACACCCACAGCCCCTGCCCGGGCGGAACCGCCCGGCATTTCCAGCAACCGCAAACCCCACAGGCGCATTAACCCATTCCCGAGGGAAACTCCCGGCACTAAGGACACCCCACCATCCCCCGGGAGGGCGCCGGGATCGTCTCAGCAGGCCCGGCACGCAGCTCAGCAGCCCCGGCCCCGAGCCCGCCATGGCCGCCT